>OY757917.1:30147723-30280223 GCA_963585895.1 Sepioteuthis lessoniana
AGCGGAGGTTTGAATTCAGAGGTTTGAATTCAGAGGTTTGAATTCAGAGTTTTCCTTCTCCTAGACTAGTTGCCTCACCAAGGCTGAAAAACCCAGTCTTTCTTACTATTTACCCATAGTTGGAGAGAGAATAATTGGATTCATACCTTTCCCAAGGGTATTAGTGTTATGTGAAATGCCATCAGTCTCGTCCAGGATTTGAACTCGTGTCGCCGTGTCCATTTCCTACGACGATAACCATTACACTACGGGCCCCTCCATAAATGTTGATTGGCCGTAAAACTAACTAAACCAAATCTTACATATTCAATATGTATGTATAAAGAATATTTGGAATTAAATAACTTACAATGGTTGATATGCCATAAAACTCAACCAAACCAAATTATATATATCTAACATAGATGTAGGAATCCGATTTAGCATTAAATAACCAATAATGATTGATATGCCATAAAACCAAATCAAACCAAACCATCCTGGTTTTCCTATAGCCAACTGTATGCTGGTTGGTCTAGATTTGAATCCCCAAGCAATCTTTTCATCTTTACACTTAATGGAAGAATCACTGATATTGTGTACTCAGAACTTTTTTATACTAAGAGACAGTATTTATTTTGCTTTGTGTGTTAGAATTATACTCTCAGTAATTGTTAATATTTTATATGCAAAAAGAATAAATAATCTTTTTTCAAGTGAAGTCAGAAGAAATACATAGTATTTGTCAAAGCAGAAGGTACCCCGCAAAAACAATTACCGACGCCGACTACGCCGATGACATAGCGATACTGGTAAATACACCCAACTAAGCCGAAACACAACTGCATAGTTTGGAACGAGCAACCGCAGGCATAGGCCTCTATGTCAATGCACACAAAACGGAATATATGTGCTATAATCAAACGGGTGACATTTCCACTATAGACGGAACCCCTCTTAAACTAGTAGACAAATTCACCTATCTAGGAAGCAGCGTCTCATCAACCGAAAAGGACATCGACACGAGGTTAACTAAGGCATGGACAGCTATCAATAGGCTATCGATTATATGGAAATCAGACCTAACAGATAAAATGAAATGCAGTTTCTTCCAGGCAGCGGTGGCATCGATACTGCTATATGGATGCACGACATGGACTCTAACAAAACGGCTGGAGAAGAAGCTAGACGGCAATTACACAAGAATGCTGCGAGCAATCTTGAACAAGTCCTGGCGGCAACACCCCACAATACACCAACTGTACGGCTACCTGCCTCCTATCACGAAAACTATTCAAGTCAGACGAACCAGACATGCAGGACACTGCTGGAGAAGCAGGGACGAACTCATAAGTGATGTACTCTTATGGACCCCCACACATGGCCGAGCAAAAGCAGGACGACCAGCACGAACATACATTCAGCAACTATGTGAGGATACGGGATGTTGTCCAGAAGACCTGCCTGAGGCTATGAACGATAGGGAAAAGTGGCGAGAGAGGGTCAGGGATATCCGTGCTACCAGCACGACATGATGATGATGACGATGATGATGATGATTGTCTTCATCTTCATTTTATACTAACAACGTTTCGGTTGATATGTCCTTCGGCTTTCTTCAGATGCCTTCTTACTGTTTTAAAGGCCTAACGAAAAGATTTTAAAAAATGTGTAGTCTATATGATATCAGGACAATATTCCCATGAGGGATGTCTCTTTGAAAATACCTCTTCCGAGTCAAACTTCCAACGGAATACAATATGACTAAGAATTGTATCGACTCCATCCCATGCAGTTGTGGAAAAGTATATAAAGGCGAGACATGCCGTTCACGAAAAGTAAGGCAAGAGGAACATCGGAAAGTAGTGTGTCGAAGAAGGCCGAAGGACATATCGGCCGGAACGTGAGTATAACAATGAAGATGAAGGCAACAGTCCGAATATGCTAAGTGATGGAAAAAGAAATACATAGAGTTTATATATATATATATATATATATATATATATATATATATATATATCATTTGAGATGTACAATGTTTCAGAAAAATGATATCATTTCGTAATCTAATAATATGACCAATTCTCGTTCAAATGATCTCAAATTTTAACTGGCTCAGTCAGTTTGGGCGTTAGAATACACCAACTTCACCCCTTCAGAGGGGTAAGACTCTTCCAACGAGTGTCCTGATATGACACTTAATCATATTTACCAAACCCCTCCGCTCGGGCAGGATATGACACAAGGTCAATTTTATAAGTGGAGTTTAACAGGTTTGAATTCAGGGTTTTCCTTCTCCTAGACTAGTTGCCTCACCAAGGCTGAAGAACCTAGTCTGCCCTACTATTTATCAATAGCTGGAGGGAGAATAATTGGATTCATACCTTTCCCAAGGGTATTAGTGTTATGTGAAATGCAATCAGTCTCGTCTAGGATTTGAACTGTCCATTTCCTGTGACGATAACCATTACACCACGGGCACCTCCTGATATGAAACTTAATGATGCGTCTTCAGTAATGCTAAAGCTTTGGGGATTACGGAGTACCCCTTCATTGCCATCACTCCCCTGTCCACTCTGGCCCAGCGTAGTAGCACCTGATGAGGTTCTATTTATGGGTTAATTAGAACTGTTTGACATTTAAAGTTTGTACTTATGTCAAACTGAATTGTTTGAAATAAAACAGATTTTACATTTAAGTGTGTGTAAACAAATGACTGATGTTTAATTGAATTGTTAGTGATACATAGCAATACTTGAAACATTTAACTGTGCCTGCAAATGATTAAAAGTGTATAGAATTATTCGTATTAAATAAAAACATATAAAATTATTTAACTGTGTGCAAAAAAACATCACGAATAGAAATGTTATTTATAAAATATTTTTACAAATCATATATTTAATATATATGTATAAAAATGATTTGGCATTGAATAACCTATTATGGTTGAGATGCCATACAACCCAACCAAGCCAAATTATATATATTTAATATATATGTATAAAAAGGATTTGGCATTAAATAACCTATAATGGTTGATATGCCATAAAACCCAACCAAACCAAATCACATATATTTAATATATATGTATAAAAACGATTTGGCATTGAATAACCTATAATGATTGGTATGCCATAAAACGCAACCAAACCAAATCATATATATTTGATATATATGTATAAAAAGGATTTGTCATTAAATAACCAAGAATGGTTGATATGCCATAAAACCTAACCAAATTCAATTCAATCAATTTTTAACACCATGTGTACAAAGAACTTAGAATACTACCTTTAATGTTTAAACACCTTTTCCTTTCCAGTTAATATCGTTTCCATATCTGAAAAGAAAAAAAAAAGGAAATAAAAACTTTAAACATAAAATTCTGAGTTGTTCGTACACACGCTGTTAAAATTTGAGACCATTTGAACAAGTATTAGTCAGATGATTAGATTACTTAAATGATATCATTTTTTCTGAAACACCCTGTATATTAAAGTACATGTTTTTACTGTCATCTTGGAAGTTTCTCCACCCCCGGGAGTATCCCAATAAATAATAAATGCGATTTTTTTTTGTTTTATGTTGTTTTGTTTTTAAAGTAAGCAAAAATAAAACTCTTAAAATTACTCTCTTTACTATTCCATAAGTAAAAAAAAATCGAAGTTTACATTTTAAATACATTCAAAATGAAAAGAATTTCTTGCTCTCCAAACAAATCAAAAATAATAATATAAATCTAAATTTTTTCATCCAAAGACGAAATTGCAGTTAAAATAATAATAATAGAATAATAAAAGAAATTTAAAAAAAAACCCAAAAACAAACAAACTAATCGGTCGGTCAATTTTTTCCCCTGTCGTCTGTTTTGTTTCTTTCTGACAACTATGTACATATTTGCGCATGCGCGTTTGTCTGTAGTGACAAACGGCTGACAACTTGATTAAAGAATTCGTATTAAAGGCAGACACATAAGAAAAATAATTTCCGCTCTTGTCAGAAGACATTTATTGGTCTTTTGGGAAGATTACCACTTTTCACGTCAGGAAGTGAAACACTGATTGAATCAAACTGTTCAGATATACAAACAAGTTGTATGCTCGTTAGATTTATGTCCGAGATGAGTTTATTACGTTATCATAGACATGTTTACATACAGACATCTGGCTGTCTGTACATACATGTACATATTTATTCTTGTCTACGATATATATATATATATATATATATATATATATATATATATATATATATATACTAACAAAAAACATCGCAAACAGGTCGCTCTACCAAACAGTGAGTTTAAAAGAACAACTTGTTTCGAAAAGAATGCCAAATGTGATCCATGACAAAAAAGGCACTATATATATACGCACCCGCGCGGGGTTTGAGCACTCTGGCGAAGGAATTTACGACTGGCACTCGCATAATTCAAAGCTCTTCGAATGAATTGAGCACTCTGGTATCCGGTAAGGCAAAAATGTAAACAAACGAAGGCTACTACAAAATGCCTTATAATTCCCAAGTTGACGTGGTTTGCTTGTTAACTTAGCGGTATGATATTAAGTCTAACGTAAAGTTGGGCGGGTTTCGATCCCAGCTGTAAGCATCCTAGCCACACTGAAGAGTTGTGATACAACGAAACAGGTTGTCTGTGGATGACAATGTATATATATATATATATATATATATATATATATATAAAGTATGTATATAATATATCATATGCATAGTCATCCTTAAACGGATTGTATCACAACTCTTCAGTGTGGCTAGACCTACGAAATGCTTCAAGCCAGGATCGAAAATCAGCTGATTTTACAACAGTCAGAAATCTTACCCTGACTATCGATAATCCCAGCGTAAGCGAAAGGATTATATATATATATATATATACCTTTAAGAAAAAACAAAATCTGGTCACTTTAGGATTATAAATTTATTTTCATCCTGCCTTGAGTATTGACATGAATCAATAACTTTAAATTTAACGGGGCTTCTTCAGATCCAATGGATGTAATAAATACAGCCTGAATGGGTAAAGGAGGGAAGGGTCAAATATATATAATAGAAGTTTGTGTTGTTTGAACAGTGCCAATGTATTGAATGTAGTACGAACGTTAAATGTGACAGAGGTTATTATGAATATTATTTGGGTGCTTCGCGTGGTGTAATACTTAGAAAGCTAGGCTGAGAGAGAATTACGAATGAGTTCGAGTCTCACTGGATGCCCCTTACAGTCAGCCTTGAGCCACAACTAAATAAAGTTTAGTGAGTAACAACTATGAATATTAATTAGTTATTTACATTTCATGGTTAAATTTCTGAAAATTTTGCATAGCATCTTGCATAAATGTTTCGGTTTTGGTTTCTTTGTATAATGGCATATCAATCTTTGTAGGTTATTTAATGCCAAAGCCATTCTCCTAGAAGAACGGTAGTGGTACTATTTAACCCATAGCTATGAGGATAAAGGGGTTTATAACTTTTCCAAGTGTATTTGCCGGAAAGTGAACGTAATAGCACGACTGGAGTACGAACTCGCTTACTACGATTCCGCAGTCCATCGCTTTAACCATTACACCACAAGGACACCCTCTTGTTTAAATGTGTATGTATATGTGTGTGTGTGTATGTGTGTTTATGAGTGATATATGTGTTCTTGTATTTGTGCTTATGTGTATGTGTGTGGTTGTGTGTGGTTATGTGTGTGCGACTGTAGCTCAGTGTATGTGTATGTGAGGGTGTGCAAATGTGCATGCAGGTGTGGGTTCGGGTGTTTGTAAATGCATGTACGTATAGGTGTGTGGGTGTGCATGCATATGTATGTACAAGTATGTATGTATGTATGTATGTATGTGTGTGAGTGTGTGTGTTTGTACGTCGGTAAGTTTATGTGAGTGGGGTTGTGCAGGATAAAAATGGTTAAATTTTTTTGGCAGATAAATGTACTCGTAACAAATGCAAAGAGAAAAGCTATGACTGATAACTGACGACAAAAGAATTTAATAAACTTTCACTGTCAAAAATGAATCATCACTTCCTGGCATTTGGAAATGGCGCTGCCGTTATTCCGTTCCTTACTGTCAAGTGTTCTTGACTTATTCACAATCACAGAAAACACGACAGCCATTTACAAAGAACGTTTACAAAATATAGAGATTAGACATAGTTAGATAACAAAATTTAACCGATATATATATATATATATATATATTTACCAACCCCTCCTCTCGGAAAGGATATGACACAACGTCAATTTTTAAGCGGAGTTTAACAGGTTTGAATTCAGAGTTTTCCTTCTCCTAGACTAGTGGCCTCTCCAAGGCTGAAGAAGCCAGTGTGCCCTATTTACCCATAGCTGGAGGGAGAATTATTGGATTCATACCTTTCCCCAGGGTATTAGTGCTATGTGAAATGGAAACAGCCTCGCCCAGGATTTGAACTTATGGTTATCATTAGAACACTTGGTGAGGTAATGGTGGACCAAATTTTGCGATATTAACTTGTGCTCAATATCAATAATAGAGCTGTTATACATTTAACAATATATATATATATATATATATATATATATATATATATATATATATATATATCCTCATCATCATCAAGATGTCACGCTGCTAGCAAAGATCTCCCTGACCCTCTCTCACCACCCATCTCAATCGTCCATCGCTCCCGGTAGGTCTTCAAGACTATATCCTGTATCAACACAGAGCTGTTGTGTATAGCTTCTAGCTGGTCGTCCCGCCTTTGCTCGTCTATGTGAAGGGGTTCACAGGAGTATATCGTTTGTGAGTACGTCCTTACTTCTCCAGCAGTGTCCCGCATGTCTGGTTCGTCTAACTTTGATAGCTTTCGTGTTTGGTGGTAGTTGGCTGTATAGCTACTGTTTTGTACGGTGTTGTCTCCAGGATTTGTTCAATATTGCCTACTGCATTCTTGTGTAATTGCCGTCAAGCTTTTTCTCCATTCATTTAGTTAGCGTCCATGTAGTGCATCTATATAGCAGTATCGACACGACTTGGAAAAACTGCGTTTTTTTATCGGTCAGGTCTGACTTCCATATGACCAATATTCTATTCATAGTTGTCCATGCCTTTTCTAGTCGCGTGTTGATGTCTTTTTCGGTTGATGAGATAGTGCTTCCTTGGTAAGTGAACTTGTTCACAAGTTTCAGAGATCTACTATTAAGTGTGGAGATGTCACCTTTTTTTATTAAAGCGCATATATTCCGTCTTATCTACGTTGACATAGAAGCCTATGCCAGCAACTGCTCATTCCACACTATGTAGCAGGGTTTCGGTTTGCGCAGGTGTATTTGTCATCGGCGTACTCTGCGTCCGTAATTGTTTATGCGGGGTATCTTCTGCTTCTTTCCTTTGCCAGCTTGAAACCGTTATCTTTCATTTTAGCAATAGACGTTTTAAGCACGTAGTCTAGACAGATGATAAAGTGGTACGGGAATAATGTGTCTCCTTACAGCGATCCTGCTACAATGTCAAAGAAGTCTGTGTCTCTATCCGGGGAGCGGAATTTTATGTTTGTGTTTTTATATAGCATCATTATGGCTGCGGTGGTTTCTTTAGGTAGTTCGTAGGCGAGTTGTATTTGCTCCATCTTCCTTCTATGTATGGTGTCAAAGGCCTTGGAGAAGTCTACAAATGATATTGTTGCGTCAAGGTTTTTTGCACGTATACCTTCAAGAATTCGACGGATAGTCAAAATTTGTGATGTCGTGGATCGATTTCTCCGAAAACCGTTTTGGTTCTTCCTAAGTATTTTCTCAATTTTGGGTTCTATGTGGTTGCGTCGTAGAGCATAGTAGATTTTGGCCCCTGTGGATGTAAGGGTTATACCTCGGTAGTTCTTGGCTATTCCGAGGTCACTCTTCTTAAGGAAGGGGAAGATGCATCCCTTTGTGCATCTATTTATTGTTGTTTAGTTATTTACGGCATTACAGTGTCGGAGCAGTATGTTGTCGAATTCCCTTATCTTCTATAGTTCTGGGGATATTTCATCAAACTTTGCTGCTTTTCTATTTTTAATTTTTCTTAGTCGAGTTTGTCTTGTTCTAGTTTGATGTCTAATTGGTTACAAATAATTTTCGTAATTGGTTCACGCGTAACTTTCGGAGGTATTCTGAGTAAATTCTCGAAGTGTTGTTTCCGCAGGTGTATTTGTTCTTCTTGGCTGGTAGCTTTCAGTTTAGCTTTCGCAGTGCTCTTCCTACTGTTCCTCCTTCTGCTCACTTCGTTTACCGTCTGCCATGCTATCCTAGACAGTCTAACTTCAACCGAGTCTCTAATCTTATTGATCTAATTTTGTATGTATTTTGTTTGTTCTTTTAGGTATATGTTCGCCAATTCATTTTGTGCCTTCTTAAATTTCAGGGCATTGATATTGTTTGGGTTCCTGCTATTGCACTGGGAAGTGGTTTTCACGTCTGCACGCTTTTTTCTAACCTCTAATGTCTCCTATGGGACGCTAGGTTTTGCTCTTTGTTTAGTTGGCTGCCACTTCTAAGTGGGCATTGACAAAGTCAATTTTACGGAGAAATAAACAAATATTATATATATATATATATATATATAAAGAAAAAGAAAAAGAAAAAGAAAAAGAAATAAACAAATAAATAAAGAAAAAAGAATGGAGTGTTGAGTTTTCTTCCATTGGCGTTATACACATATATATATATATATATATATATATATATTCGACTGAATAAAATTAAAATAGAAAAATACAGTAACATCGAGGTCGCTTTTCATGCAAAAAACTTATTTGTATTTATGAAGCAGATGTGTGTGTGTGTGGGTGTGTGTGTATTTGTTTGTTTTGTGTATAAGTGTGTGTGTGTGTGTGTGTACAATAACGAAGAACAGCTTTGAAAATTAGAGCGATGTGTTTTATTTGATATCCACCTTCAACAGATCATAATTATCTGTTAAAATCATATATATATATATATGTGTGTGTGTGTGTGTTATCAACAACAGCTATGTACAGACACAGGATGTGCTCTAGAGGACCTGCCGAAAGCGATAGGTAATAGAAACAAATGTCGAAAGATTTGTCTATTTGGGTTTTATGGCATATCAACCTCTGTAGATAATTTAATGCCAAATCTATTCTTATACAAATAAACAATTCTACTTCAATCAATTCAATTTAGCATAAGTACACAGTTTAATTGTCAAAAACTTTTCTATTTGAAGCTATTCAGTTGAGACAGAAAATTTTAATTCAAACAATTCAGTTTAGTATAAGAATAGTTTTTGTTTGCATACAGTTAAATGTCAAAACAATTCTATTTCAAGGAATTGAGTTTAGCGTAAGTACAGTTTCAATGTCAAAAACGGATCTATTTCAATTTTGCATACAAAAACAGTTCCATTTCAAATAATTCAGTTTAGCATTAGTACACACACACACACACACGGAATTTTCGGCTGCCGCTCGCATAATGCAAAGCTCTCCGAAAGAATTGAGCACTCTGGTAGCCGATAGGGTATAAAAATGTAAACAAACGGCTGCTGCGGCTACGACATAATACTTTAAAAATTCTCTTAGCCAAGCGTGGTACGCTTGTTGGCCAAGTGGTCTGAGACTTAGTCTAATTTAAAGTTGGATGGGTTTCGAACCTGGCTTCGGTCGTCCTACGTGTTTAGCCACACTGAAGTGTTCTGATAGAACAGTCTGTCTGTGGATGACAAGTTATATATATATAAAACTTATTTTCGGTCATGCCATTTCGAATATGAAAACGCACATGACTGGAAGAGAAGTTGATATTTTGTTCTCGTGTATAACACGCACCGTCAACATTTGGACTGAAAAAACTGAAAAATAGAGCGTCTTATACACAAGTAAGAACTGTATTTTGATCAAGAGTTTTTTTTTCCTGTAGCGTACTTCAGATTGTGGGTAACTAAACGTTAGACATGAACCATCCAAACTTTATAGGATTTTCAATTAGAGTTGTTTATTTGTTTTGTCGTCGGGTTAACCTAATCTCAGATTTTTCTTTATTCGAGCTAACGGCGGTAATTCATTGTTTTCATTGTCAATCGGCTTGATTCATTTCTAATCGAAGTACATCATTCCTCTTCGATTGGTTTGATCTGATTCAACGAATTGACGCTTGAGGGCTATAAGCGAAATAACTTTGTTCTCCAGATGGAAGAGTCTGAGATGTAAATATAGAATCGCTATGCAGAGAGACCAAATAAGAAAACCCCAGCCCAAACGTATAGGCAGTGAACGCTTGAAGCTGGGTTAGTGATGCCCGTTTCCGAAACATTTTCTGGATGAAAACCTGTTCACAGATAGCAAGAACATTTTTTTTTTTTTGCTATCTAAAAAAAAATCATGTTCATCTCTGTTTTAGTTTTATATTAAAACGAAAAAATAAACAGCCTAGAAAAAAATCAATGTGGGTTGGGCGAAGAATACGCTGGCTGTATACCCCGTGGAGGGTTGTGTTTTCACCCCCAAAGCGTCTCAGAATGACGGTAAATTACATCTGATTAGGACACTCCTATTCTGGAGTTTTGGAGAGTGTAAAGTACCCTTTTATTGCCCGTGGTGTACTGGTTATCGTCGTTGGAAATGGACACGGCGACACGAGTTCAAATCCTGGACGAGACTGATTGTATTTCACATAGCAATAATACCCTTGGGAAAGGTATGAATCTAATTATTCTCCCTCCAGCTATGGGTAAATAGTAGGATAGACTAGGTTCTTCAGCCTTGGTGAGGCAACTAGTCTAGGAGAAGGAAAACTCTGAATTCAAACCTGTTAAACTCCGCTTTAAAAAATTGACCTTGTGTCATATCCTGCTCGGGCAGAGAGAATGGGTAAAAATGATAAAACTATTCGTGTTTGAATATTTGGAACCATTTAACTGTGTGCAAACAATAGTGTTACTAAGGTAAAATGTTTGGCTCTTTTTTCAAGAGACTAGGAACTTTTTTGCTTGTGATCAAGAAATTAGCTCTGACTCATTTGAAAATATGATAATTTACAAACTGTTGACTTACAAATCATATATATAACCATTTAGATGAGTGCCATTAAATGAGCTCAGGCTGGTTTGACTGGTTTGGTTGGGTTTTAGGGCATATTGTAGGTTATTTTATGCAAAATCCTCTTAATACATATTTATTAAATACATATGATTTGGTTTGGTTGGGTTGTTTGGCATATCAACCATTGTATATTATTTAATACCAATTTTGGTTTATACATATATATATAAGATACAAATGATTTGGTTTTATAGGGTTTTATGGCATATCGACAATTGTAGGTTATTAAATGCCAAATCCTCTTTACACATATATATTAGATATATGATTTGTTTGTTTGCTTGGGTTTATGGCATATCAACTTTTGTTGGTTATTTAATACCAAATCTATTTTTATACAAATAAACAGTTCTAATACAAACAATTCAGTTTAGCATGAGTATACAATTAAATTGTTAAAAACATTTCTACTTAAAGCTATTCAGTTTAGTTGAACAGTTCAATCTCAAACAATTCCATTCAGTATAAGTAGAGTTTTTGTTTACACACAGTTAAATGTCAAAACAATTCTATTTCAAACAATTCAGTTTATCATACGAAAACAATTCAGTTTATCATACGAAAACAATTCAGAGACCCTGTCAAGTGCTACCACTTCAAGCCAGAGTGGACCTGGGAGTGATGGCAACGAAGGGACACACTGTATTCCCCAGAGCTCCAGCATTACTGGAACCTCAATATTAGATTGTTTGGTGTCATATCCAAGACACTCGTTGTGGTGGGGTGTGTCTTATTCCTCTATAGAGTAGCAGTCGGTGTATTCTATAGCCCCAGCCGACTAGACAAAAATATGATCTGTAAACACATTTTGACAATGTTTTTAAAAGAGCCACAACTCTTTCTTTTCATCACATTTGAATGGTTTCAGGTTTTTCTACGTAATAGTATCAGTTTAACGTCAATAACTTGTTTGCACACATTTAAATGAATATAAATTTAATTGGTAAGCAAATAGATTGTAGGTAAATTAATGTTTCAATAAGTTAAAATTAATTTTTTGCACACTAGTTTTGCTATTGCTTCAACACAGTTGATAATTTCAGTTGTTGCTAACACTTATCAACATTCATTATTTATTTGCCCACAGTTAAATAGTTCCAAGTATTGTTATGCATCCCTAACAATTCAATTAAACATCAGTCATTTGGTTACACACAGTTAAATGATCAAACATTTCTGACAATTCAGTCCAGCAGAATTCAGTTTGTTTGCACTTAGTTTAAATATCAAATAGAGTTGGAATCACTAAAAAACAGAAAATTTTATCACCCATTAATAATAAGAATACTTTGCAAATTGAAGAATTTATCAAATGACAATGATATACAGATATGTTGCATCCCAAGTCATACTGGCATCACTGGAAATGACCAAGCTGATAAAGCAGCCAGGTCTACCATAAACCTAACCACTGAAGAGAAATTTAAAATACTACATACAGACTTTAAAATGAAAATAAATACATACTACAGTAAAGACAACAACGCAGGAACAATAATGAAAGTAATAAATTATTAGAAATTAAACCCACCCTGGGGGAAAGGAAGCAAAGCTTTAAAAAAAAAACGAAAAGAGGAGGTTACATTGTCCAGACTACGGATAGGTCATACCAGGATAACATCCTCTTATTTACTCGAAGGAAAACAACAACCAATGTGTTATGCATGCCAGACTAAATACACCGTGAAGCCCATTCTCATCGAATGTACCGACCTAGTCCATATAATAAAAGCCTGCTATAGGGCAAACAATATGAAGGAACTGTTCCAAAACACTGAAATAAATAAGGTGATATTTCTATAAACAGTGAAGTTATACAGAAAAATCAAAATAAATTTACAATAAGATCAAATTACTTCTATAAACCCTTTCTTTACTAGATATATTCTAAGAAACTGATCCCTTCCCCAACCTGTTCCACAAATTTTTTTTTTTGCTCATGATTCCCAACAAATAAACCCTTAATAAAAAACAAAACAAAGAAAAAACTAAAACAAATAACCAACTAATTATCTAAAGTTTATCATTAATTCCTAAGACCTCTCCTTTGTATTTCTTTTCAGACTAACGAGGATCATTAAATAAGTTTCCAGACTTTTTTCGTATGGACACTTTTATTGATAGTGCACACATGAAACTCTAGTCCCCTTCCAAGTAATCTCCTCCGGCTGCAATGCACTTGTTCTACTGTTCCAACAACTTCTGGAAGGCCCCATGGAAGTCTTCTTGTGTGAGCGTGTCAATGACCTTCGTCACAGCCTCTTTCATCTCCTCAGTTGTCTCATAACGACAGCCTCTGAGCTTAGGGAATAACCAAAAGTCACAGGGAGCAAGTTCTGGACTATAGGGACAGTGAGGAAGTGTCTTGATGCCCATCTTGGTCAAAAAGTCTGTACAAAGGATGTAGTTGTAGACTGGTACATTGTCCTGGTGGAAACGCCACTGACGTATTTTCTTTAATTTGATTCGGCATTAAATGACCGATGAGGTAGATATGCCGTAAAACATATCAAATAGTTCTCTTTGAGCCATACATAGGTACCCTTTGACAATGTGGTATCTCTCTGAGTTAGGGTGAACCTGGGAGCAATGGCAATGAAGCGTCACTCCACATTCTCCAAAGCTCCAGGATTGGAGCCTCACCATCGGATAGTTTAATGTCATATATAGGACATTTGTTGGCGTGGGTGTCTTACCCTACTTCAGCCGACTGGGTTGGTTAAAAAATATATTCAACAAACAATGCGTTTAGAAATCATATGTAATGTGTATAAAAAGGATGTGGCGTTAAGTAACCTACAAGATATATTTGTCTCTGCCCCCCCCCACCAGACAGAACTTGACACAAGGTCAATGATCCGAAGGTCATTTATAGTGGGATAAATGACCTACAAGGGTTGACATTCGATAAAATCAAACTAACCACACCAACCAGGGCAGGGGTGGTAAATACATATGTAACAATATCCGAAAAAGGGTCTTTCAAAAAGTTCCAAGCCTCACTAAGAAAGAAAATTCATTGTGGAACTTGTATGTACGTATACATAAAAGGACTGGTCTTGATAGATAGTTTCCCAGTCGCCTGGGGCTGTAGAATACACCGACTGCACCTCTGCAGAGGGGTAAGACCCCCCATGAGTGTCCTGGATGTGACACTAAACAATCTGATGGTGAGGTTCCAGAGATGCTGGAGCTTTGAGGAATGCGGAGCACCCCTTCATTGCCATTGATTCCAGCTCTACTCTGGCTCAGCGTGTTAGCACCTGGTAGGGATCAATCTATGGGTTAAATAGAACTAACGGCATACTTATGCTAAACTAAATTGTTTGACTAAACTGAGTAGCTTGAAATAGAAATGTTTTTGACAACTAAATCGTACTTACATTTAAACTGCATGCTTATTCTAAACTGATTTATTTGAAATTGAAACTGTACTTTAAACATTTTCTTTAAATATAGAACTGTTTTGACATTTAACAGTGTGTAAAGAAAATCTGTACTTATACTAAACTGAATTAGCTGAATTAGAACTTCTTGACTAAACTGAATAGTTTGAAATCGAAACTTTTTTCACAATTAAACTGTACTGACATTTAAACTGTTTACTTAGGTTAAATTGAATTGTTTGAAATAGAACTAGTCTCCTAAACTGTACTTATTGACAATTAAGCTGTGTACTCATGCTAAACTGAATTGTTTGAAATAGAACTGACTATTTGCATAAAATGAATTTGGCTTTAAATAACCTACAAAAGTTGATATGCCATAAAAACAAAACAACCAACCAACCAACCAACCAACCAACCAAAAATGTTCAGCTATGGCTCTTTTTTCAAGAGACTTAGAACTTTTTTTGCTTGTGATCATCAGAGCACTACAAAATTTATAGCTAACGCATTGATTCTCATTATTTTTGCAGGATGGACATATTTGGGGTGACACGTACACACCTAAACAAACAAACAAACAAACAAAAGAGTCCTGACTAATTTGTAACACCCTCTTACCATGCCTAACATATATATCAACGGGGGAGTGGTCTTCATGGTGTGGTGGCTAACGCGTTGGACATCGACATCGACATCGTCGTACTCGGGTTCGGGTTCTAGTCGTACTATGGCATTCTTTTTCGGATTTACGAAAGGGTATGCGCTCTCTCTCTCTCTCTCTCTCTCTCTCTCTCTCTCTCTCTCGTACCCCCCAGCAATGGGTTGAATAATATCATTACGCTACTTGTCGAGCGCCCACCAAACTGGCGTGTATGACACAGGGCCATTTTTAATGTGGTTCCGGGTGCAGAGCTATAGCCCAGACACACCCGACAGCACCAAAAATGCCTCGAGCTCCATCAGCATTCCCCCAAAAATGGGCGCCTTAGACGCCAGGCGATGAATATAGTTCATCCAAGGAGGGTTAGAGGCTGAGGGGGATGGCCCCCTGAGGCTTAAGGTGGGTCGGCCGCCTGATATTAATGCTAGGCTTGCCCGGCAACCAGGGTAGGCAGCCTCGACCGAGAATGTCAGTACATAGTACCGTTACTGTTCTTCTACAGGGACCTTTGGGCATTAGGTTTCTTTGTTTAATGGCATATCAACCTTCATGGGTTATTTAATGCCAAAGTCGTCCTTCTAGAAGAACAGCAGTGATGCTATTCAACCCATAGCTGAGAGTATAAGAGGGTTCATACCTTTCCCAAGAGTATTTGTCTGAAAGTGAACGTAAGTTTTGGCATTAAATAACCTATGAAGGTTGATATACAATTAAACAAAGAAACCAAACCACACCAATTATGTCCCCTTTTTGACGCTTGGGAAAGGCAATAATCCTCTTATTATCCCAGCAATAGGTTAAATAGTATCCTTACTGTTCTTCTACTAGGATGGCTTCGGTATTAAATAACCCACGAAAGTTGATATGGCATAAAATAAGGAAACCAAACCGATCAACAATTATATTGCACGTAAGAATCTCTATAGCTATTTATCAAACTTAACTCAGATGTGGCACAAGTCAAGAAATCTAGGCCGCCCAGTGAGGATTAGACTTATAAACAACGGTCTGCTAATTTTGCTTGGTAACCATTTCAACAAACTCAATACAACGTTGGTAAAAAAAGTTAAGACGTTTGAATGACCGGCACGTTTGTCATGTTCAGTACTGTTAAAAGAGGACCACTTGATATTTATGACATATATATATATATATATAAAGACACACGCATTCACACCTACACATAATCCCACACACATACACACACACCGACACATATATATATATATATATATATATATATATATAGTCTAGCAGGATGTCGACAGAGCAGACATATAAATAGAGTCAACAAAAGAAATGGACAGTTTCATAAATTTATTTTAAAAAAAATGAAGCTGTTGACACCCACGATATAGTTTTGTTTGGAAACACTTAAAGTTTATGACTGCTACTTCCAGTCAACTCATCGTTAAAAATTCAACGCTTCATAAACTCATCTTCATCTTTACAATATTCAAGCATGGACAGAAATAACAACCTGTGCTTTTCACAGTCTGCAGGATCTTAGAATACGATGTTTGTTTCCCTCCATGAGAGGAGGTAAGACCCTGGCCCTGCCAAATGGGTGTCCTGGCTATGACATTAAACTGCCTCTGACAGTGATTCTCTGGAAATCAAGAGAATGTCAATTCAGATTCGTTTTATTTTATTAAATGGCATGACAACCTTATCATTGGTTATTTAATTCCATAACCATCCATGTAGCAGAACAGTAGTGGCTCTATTAAACCCATACTTTTTGAAGGGTTAAAGAGGGTCATACCTTTAATTGATTATTAGTTTGAAAATGAATATAATATCATGATTGCAGTTCGAAATCGCTTACACAGTTCAAAACGTTAGCCATTACTCCTTGTCCAGTCGGCTGAGGGAACTGTAGAATACACCGACTGCACCTCAGTGGGGTAAGACCCTCCAACGAGTATCCTGTGGCCCAGTCGGCTGGGGCTGTAGAATACACCGACTGCTTTTCTGCATAGGGGTAAGACCAATCTACGAATGTCCTAGATATGACAAAAAAAAAAAAAACAATCTGATGGTGAGGTTCCAGTAATGCTGGAGCTTTGGGGAATGCAGAGTACCGCTTCATTGCCATTGCTCCTAGATCCACTCTGGTCCGGAGTGGTAGCACTTGATAGAGTCATATCTATGGGTCAAACAGACCTAAACTGCGTACTTATGCTAAATTGAATAAATAGACGAACGGGACACTGCTGGAGAAGTAAGAAAGAACACATGTACTCCTGATGTAGCTGATAGTAGGTCGACAGGACAAGAATATACAAAAGCTAAATAATCTAAGTTTAAGCTATTCATTGAAAGAATCTTCGTTCCATCTTTTTATGTTGTTAACCATATTTACCAACTTTGGGGTGTCCTCGTGGTGTAATGGCTAAAGCGATGAACTGCGGAATCGTAGTACGCGAGTTCGTACTCCAGTCGCGCTATTACGTTCACTTTCGGGCAAATACCCTTGGGAAAGGTATGAACCCCCTTATTCTCCCTCCAGCTATGGTTAAATAGTAGGACGGACTAGGTTCTTCAGCCTTGGTGAGGCAACTAGTCTAGGAGAAGGAAAACTCTGAATTCAAAACCTGTTAAACTCCGCTTAAAAATTGACCTTGTGTCATATCCTGCCCGAGCGGAGGGGTTGGTAAATAGTACCATATTTACCAACTTCTCCGGTCGGGCAGGATATGACACAAGGTCACTTTTTAAGCGGAGTTTAACAGGTTTGAATTCAGAGTTTTCCTTCTCCTAGACTAGTTGCCTCACTAAAGCTGAAGAACCAAATCTGTCCTACTATTTACCCATAGCTGGAGGGAGAATAATTGGATTCATACCTTTCCCAAGGGTATTGGTGCTATGTGAAATCCAATCAGTCTCGTCCAGGATTTGAACTCGTGTCACCGTGTTCATTTCCTACGACGATAACCAGTACACCACGGGCACCTCCAATTATCTTTTTATGTTGTTAACATTCAGAAGATCTTCCTCCACTCTGGTAAGTTGCAAGGTTTGAAAAACATTGATTTTCTCTTGTTTTATTATATGAATATAATGTTAAAACCTTCTCAAACTTTCCGATTTGAAACCCAGTCAGTTTGGGCGGTAGAATACACAAACTGAATCTCTGCCGAGGGATAAGATCCCCACATCAACGAGTGTCCTAGATACAACATTAAACAATCTGATGCTTAGGCTCCAGCCTTTATTGCCATTGCTCCCAGGACCACTCTGATCTAGAATAGTAGCACCTTGTAGGGTCCTATCTATAGGTCAAATAGAACAAACTATGTGTGCAAACAAACTGTGACTCATATATTGCAATACTTGAAACCATTTAACTGTGAGCAAAAAAGAGCTCAGACTAATTTAAAAATGTTATCGACAAAATGTGTACAAGCCATATATATTTAATGAATATGTATGAAGAGGAATTGGTATTAAATAATCGACAATAGTTGATATGCCATAAAACCCAACCAAACTTTGCATGAACATGAGTCATCTTACCATGGCTTTTATTTTCCAATGTAAATCTAAAATTGGTTTTGATGTGATTGAAACATGGGTTATAATAGTTTTTTCAATATTTGGGATTTTACTTTTTCTGCAAGGACTGTCTCTTAACTGTTGACTGATTCGAATCTGTAGGCTTTTGCTTCTATTTATTTGAGGAATGTAAATTACAAGGTCATTCCATCATTGTTTCTACAACATAGAGTAAACCCTCGATACATTCATCTACATGCTTATATATATATATATATATATATAATCTGGTTTAGGTATCCTGATGAGCCGCTTAGGCGAAACTATAGTAGGTTAGTTCCTGACTCACTAAGTAATTATCGTAGCTATTTTTCTCTACTTAGTATTGAGTACGTTTTGCATTGTAGCTTAGCAGCCCTAATGGTGTTTTTTTTTCTTTTGACCAACCAATTGCATGTCTTTGATTTTTTTTCAATTGGTATGACAAGGTTGGCCTTTTCTTTTTTATTTTCCAATATATATTTTTTTCCAATATATATATTTTCCTCTTGACAGTGATTTGTTGTATATTTTCATCTTCAAATAACTTGCCGGTTTTTTTGGGGTTTTTTTACCATAAGGGCTATTATTCAATATATATATATATATATATATATTAAGATGGTTGTTGTAGGTCAAAGAAAGAATAAAAATATATTTTGAAATAAGAAGGTCCACGAAGATATTTGTATTTTTTGAATTTTTTTTTGTTCTTACGTACGTGTTATATATGTGTATGTTTCCAGTTTGTTGCTTTCGTCAGAGATATCCCTGGACCAAAATATAAGACTACTCTAAAAAAATATTGTTTACGATTTTTGAATTATGATTATCAGATATATGAAAGATAATGAATAAAGACAATTACTTTTAAAATATGAAGAAATTTTTTATTCATTTTTATATGTATACTATCATTTATGCTTAATTCTAAAAAAAATTGACATAAATATAAGCCCAATAAGCAGACCTATAGAATATAAAGGCACATTTTTTGTTTAATATCTTGTCGATCTCTTGTAAGCTTTGATAACCAGGGAAAAAATCGGCTAGACATACTATTAACTAGTTTCTAAAGTTGAACTGATGTTATTTTTCCCATTTACTGTTGACTTCCTTCATGAACTTTTTCAAAAATCAATCACCGAAAATTTTCGATAGGATTGTGGTCTGGAGGCAATCTGGGTGGTCAAGAAGTCTTATTTATGTTCAAGCATATACTTCTTTGTTATATTGTGGATAGCAGCATTATCTTGCTGAAAAATCCATTCGTCTCCACATAGACGACGCTCTTTTTGTGCGAAGGATAAATCATTTAGCACCTTCACGAAATCTACTGCTTTTTGTCGACCAATGATAAATTGAAGTTTAAGTTTTCCTGACGACGAGACCCCCACCCAGATCATAAGAGATCCTCCTCCACAATGCCTTGTCGAGTAATTCTCTGCCGGAAAAGTTTTTTCGTGCCACTACTTCTGAAAGCCATCTAGACCGACTAAATTGAATTTCTTTTCGTCTGGGAAAACAATTTTTCGACATTCTTTAGCACTTCCAGTCGTTTCTCTTTGTTCTTCAAAGTTAACCTTAAACGATGAATTCGTTTCTTATGCTTAATTTTCTCGATGTTTAAATGCCTTCTTATTGTTGTAATACTGCAAGGAGCATCTACGAAAAATTTCAAAATTTTTGATGTTAACGAAGTTTTCTTTTTTACTTCGCGAACAATTCTCTTGAATAGTGATGATAATTTTTCTGACCGGCCGGTTTTCTTGTTCCATACTTTTTTGGACTTTTCAAATAATTGCAGATAAAGATTTTACTACATCCTAAGGCCTTCGAAATTTATCTCTGAGATTTTCCGACTCTTTTCTGAGCTGTAATCTCGCCTTTTTCAAATTCAGATAATTTAGTTCCTTTTGTCGTTTATGCTTTTAGTATTTTTAGTATTACAGTTTTAATAACTTTTATACTACATAGACTATTTATAATAATTTTTTAAAATTAAATTAAGTCCTTTTTTTTTAGTTTTCATTGGTGGTCTTATATTTATGTCAAAAAATAAATTTTAAAATTTAGCATAAATCCTAATATACATAGAAAAAGTGAATTGAAATTTCTTCTTATTCCAAATTTAAATGTCTCTTTAACTTATCTTTCATGTATATATATATATATATATATATATATATATAAAGAATTAGATAGGTAAATAAGTGTGTGTGTGTGTGTGTGTGTGTGTGTACATGTTTGTGTTTCTATATGTATATGTATGAGTGTAAATAGATAAATAGGTACATACTTACATCGGTACAGAAATATATCGGAAGAAACTAATGAAGATATGAATAGACTTACGTAGATAGAAATGGACACACAAGCATGAAACATTGATAGATTGATAGATAGATAGTAATGGACATGATTGAGATAGATAGATAGATAGATAGATAGATAGATAGTAATGGACATGATTGAGATAGATAGATAGATAGATAGATTAACATAGTTTTGAATAAACTTCATCATCCTCATCTCGTCGTACCATCAGCACGGATATCCCTGACCCTCACTCGCTACCCCTGCCTATCGTCCATCGCTTTCGGCAGGTCTTCAAGGCTACACCCCGTATCCTCACAGAGCTGCTGTAAGTAAGTTCGAGCTGGTCGCCTGCTTTTGTAGGGTCCATAGGAGTACATCACTAATGAGCTCGTTCCTACTTCTCCAGCAATGCCTGGTTCGTCTAATTTGGATAGTTTTCGTGATGGGTGGTAGGTGGCCGTACAGCTGCTGCTTTGTGGGGTGCTGCCTCCAGGACCTGTTCAATATTACTCGCAGCCTTCTTTTTTAATTGCTTTCAAGCCTTTTCTCCAGCCTTTTAGTAAGCATCCATGTAGTGCATCCATATAGCAGTATCGACACGATCGCTGCTTGAAAGAAACCGTGTTTCATTTTATAGGTCAAGTCTGACTTCCATACGACCGATAGCCTATCGATAGCTGTCCATGCCTTTGTTAGTCACGTGTCGATTGATGAGACACTGCTTCCTAGGTAGATATGAACAATCTGAGATAGCCTTAAATATATTGGGACAGAAATGCATATGAAAAGACTAATATAGATATGAGTAGAATTAGGTAGATAGATATGAACAGATACAATAGACACACACAGACACACACACACACACACACACATATATATATATATATATATATATATATATATGTTAAACCAAAGATCGGAGGCGTTAAATAGTTGTAGACACAAAAGGGCGTTGTTGCTCTATAATTAGGGATAGGTTTCAGAGATTTTTTTAAAAATAAAAGTAAGGTTTTTTATTTTTTATTTATTTATTTATTTTTTTTTTGTTATGCAAATTCTAAGCTAGGTGGGTGTTTGGTGAATAAAAGACGGCGATTTCTCCTTTAGAATTAGTCGAAGTTAGGCTTCCTGATGATCCGATAAGGTGAAACTTTAGTAGAAGATTTTCGACTCGTGATTTAAGTTAATTTCATATATATATATATATATATATAGAGAGAGAGAGAGAGAGAGGGATGGGAGAAAGACGGAGACATAAATAGAGACTGAAAAAGAATTACGTATGAAAAGAGCAATATAGATATGAATAGATAAGAAAAAAACTTAGCCGAGGATAGATCAATATATAGATACATAGATAGATCTTTAAACTAATATAATCAAGGGATATTTATGAAGCTAGAATGTTCAACAAATAAATAACATTCTTTTAGCGTCTTATTTGTAACGAGGTTATTTACAGTTTCATAAAAAAAGGACATCTTCGTATGCTAATGTTATGATTTTAACCAGATATTGTAGGTAGATATAATGAATAAACTCATTTTAGTTAAAGGCGACAATGCAACGCACTCAAGCGAAACTTTCTAACCAGTAGACGATTAATTGTTAATTACCTGAACATTTATGTGTATCTAATCAAATATTAAAAGACTAACTATTAATTACCAAACCATTTATGTGTAACAATCTAACCAGTGGATGATTAATTGTTAATTACCTAAACATATATGTGCATCTAATCAAATATTAAAGGATTGATTATTAATTACCGAACCTTTTATATGTAATCAGTAGAGAATTAACTATTAATTACCAAGACATTCATATGTAACTAATTAAATAGTACAGGATTTATTGTTAATTACCCGGCCATTTACGTGTAACTTGGCAAGGATTAAGGAAAAATCATGTGTAACTATCCCACAGCAGATGATTAACTATTAATTACCATTATTAATTAACTATTAATTACGTGTAACTATTCAACACTGGTCTAATGGGTAGAGTGTTCGCCAATGGTCCGGGAGATCTGGGTTCAATCCCAGGTCGAGTCATACCAAAGACTGTACTTGATACCTCCTTGCTTAACACTCAGCAGTATAAGGTATGTATTTGGGAAAGGAGTAGAACCATCCCCTACACCTCGGTGTAGTAGCTATTGAAAAGAGAGCCTTCTGGTTGCCCTAGACTACGGTCGCCAAGAACTATTCAACCACAGAGGATTAATTATTAATTACCTGAGCTTTCATGCGAACTATCTAACCAATAGACGGTTACCTGTTCATTCGCAGGGCATCCATGCGTAACTATCTAACCAATAGACGGTTACCTGTTCATTCGCTGGGCATCCATGCGTAACTATCTAACCAATAGACGGTTACCTGTTCATTCGCTGGGCATCCATGCGTAACTATCTAACCAATAGACGGTTACCTGTTCATTCGCTGGGCATCCATGCATAACTATCTAACCAATAGACGGTTACCTGTTCATTCGCGGGGCATCCATGCGTAACTATCTGACCAACAGACGGTTACGTTTTCATTCGCAGGGCATCCATGCGTAAATATCTAACCAATAGACGGTTACCTGTTCATTCGCTGGGCATCCATGCGTAACTATCTAACCAATAGACGGTTACCTTTTCATTCGCAGGGCATCCATGCGTAACTATCTAATCAATTGACGGTTACCTGTTCATTCGCTGGGCATCCATGCGTAACTATCTAACCAATAGACAATTGCTTTTTGATTCACAGGGCATCCATGCGTAACTATCTAACCAATAGATGGTTACCTTTTCAATCTCTGGGCATCCATGCGTAACTATCTGACCAATAGACGGTTACCTGTTCATTCGCAGGGCATCCATGCGTAACTATCTAACCAATAGACGGTTACCTGTTCATTCACTGGGCATCCATGCGTAACTATCTAACCAATAGACGGTTACCAGTTCATTCGCAGGGCATCCATGCGTAATTATCTAACCAATAGACGGTTACCTGTTCATTCGCAGGGCATCCATGCGTAACTATCTGACCAATAGACGGTACCCTGTTCATTCGCAGGGCATCCATGTGTAACTATCTGACCAATAGATGGTTACCTGTTCATTCGCAGGGCATCCATGCGTAACTATCTGACCAATAGACGGTTACCTGTTCATTCGCAGGGCATCCATGTGTAACTATCTGACCAATAGATGGTTACCTGTTCAATCGCAGGGCATTCATGCGTAACAATCTAACCAATAGACGGTTACCTGTTCATTCGCAGGGCATGCATGCGTAACTATCTGACCAATAGAAGGTTACCTGTTCATTCGCAGGGCATCCATGCGTAACTATCTGACCAATAGATGGTTACCTGTTGATTCGCAGGGCATCCATGCGTAACTACCTGACCAATAGACGGTTACCTGTTGATTCGCAGGGCATCCATGCGTAACTATCTGACCAATAGACGGTTACCTGTTCATTCGCAGGGCATCCCTGCGTAACTATCTGACCAATAGAAGGTTACCTGTTCATTCGCAGGGCATCCCTGCGTAACTATCTGACCAATAGACGGTTACCTGTTTATTCGCAAGGCATCCATGCGTAACTATCTGACCAATAGACGGTTACCTGTTCATTCGCAGGGCATCCATGCGTAACTATCTGACCAATAGACGGTTACCTGTTCCTTCGCTGGGCATCCATGCGTAACTATCTAACCAATAGATGTTAAATCGCTAAGTACCTTGACTATCCTGCATAATTTTCTCACCAATAGATACTTAACAATTTATTACCAGGGCAATCATGTGTAACTATTTAACCTGCATAGTTTTAACTGTTCATTACCTTGGTAATCCTGCGTAACTTCTAAACAAGATGTTTAATGATTCATTACCTGGGCACTGATTAGCAACTATCCAACAAGTAGACGTTTAAATGTTCGTTACCAGGGCGATCATGCGTAACCATCTAACCAGTAGAGTTTTAACTGTGCATTGCCAGGGAACCTAACGTAACCTCCTAACCTGAAGATATTTATCTGTTCTTTAGCTGGGCAGACTAGTGTCACAATAAAAATCAATTCATCTTAAAGCTGTAAATCAAAATTTGGTGCCTACCGTATGAAATTGCATAAGGCTATATTTGGTTTTTGAGCCGTTAAATGTGCGTTCTTAAACACCAGGCCTGTTATGTATTTCTCCGGTTTGGCCTTGTGTTGCTACCACGCTAATCTTAATCAATAACAAGCAATGTGATTGCAGAGGGGTAAGACCCCCCCAAACGAGTGTCCAGTGGCCAAGTCGACTGGAGCAATAAAACACATGGACTGCTACTCTGCAGAGGAGTAAGACCACCCCCCACAACGAGTGTTCTGAATATGACACCAAACAATCTGATGGTGAGGTTCCAGTGATGCTGGAGCCTTGGGGAATGCAGAGCACCCCTTCAATGTCATTGCTCCAAGGTCCACTTGGGCCTGGAGTGGTAGCGTCTGATTGGGCCCTATCTATAGAGCACTAATCTGCGTACTTATGCTAAACTAAATTACTTGAAATAGAACTATTTTGATATTTGAACTGTGTGCTTATGCTAAAGTTATCTTTTAAAAAAATAGAATTGTTTTGACATTGAAACTGTACTTACGTGAACTGTTTTTGACATAGAAACTGTATTTACGCTAAACTGAATTATTTGAAATAGAACTGTTTTGATGTTTAACTGTGTGGAAACAAAATCTAGACTTATGCTACACTGAATTAGCTAAATTAGAACTGTTCAGCTAAACTGAATAGCTTCAAATAGAAATGTTTTTGACAATTAAACTGTGTACTTATATTTACCTGAATTGTTTGAAATAGAACTGATTATTCGAATGAAATGGATTTGGCATTAAATAATCTACAAAGGTTGACATGCCATAAACCCAAAAAATTCAACCTACCAACCAAGCAATGTGATTCATAAAAGCAATTTCTCTGGCCACTACAATAGATTCTCTTTTTTCCTGCTTGTCTAGTCGCCTTGATTTTTGGTTGCAGTTGAATTACCACTTGGTTGTACACGATTGATAAATAGTTTTCTAAGCAGATATAAAACACTTGTTGACTTCCATAACTTTTATTGTGAGTAAACTCACTTTCGTTCGTAAATTTGCGTTAATTATTGGGTAAATAGCTTTGAAGACTTATAAAGGAGTTATTTACAACAGCAATATAATTGTCACTTGTATGAAGACTTAGTGAAATTAGTTTTGTTCGTCTTGGCTGACATGTTTGGGGGGGGGTTCCAAATTAATGCTCAGACTTGTCTTTACCTACATATTACTAAAATTCTCACTATATATATATATATATAGTCATCCACAGACAGACTGTTTCGTTCTATCAGAACTCTTCAGTGTGGCTAGACACGCAGGACGCTCGAAGCCGGAATCGAACCTACTCCTCTGCAGGGGCAGGATGTGACACACTGTTAATTTTTAAGCGGGGTTTAATAGGTTTGGATTCAGAGTTTTTCTTCTCCTAGACTGGTTGCCTAACCAAGGCTGGAGAAGTTAGCTATTTACCTATCACTTGAGGGAGAAAAATTGGATTCATATTTTTTCCAAGGACATTAGGGTTTTGTGAAATGCAATTAAACTCGTCCAGGATTTGAACTCGAGTCAGCATGTCCATTTCCCCCGATGATAACCATTATACCACGGAAACTATAAAAAAGTTAAAGTTGGCGACCAGAGTCGAGGGTGACCCTAAGGCTCCCTTTTCGATAGCTACTACACCAAGGTGTAGGGAAGGGCGCTACTCCTTTCCTTGGATTTCTCCGCTTTACCCTTGATCCGTACCTTATAATGTTGAGTGTTAAGCAAGGAGGCATCAAGTACCATTGTTAATGTTTTTGGTATGACTCGACCTGGGATTGAACCCAGAGCGATTGGCGAACACTCTAACCATTATGCCAATGTCCGGTGAAACTATAATTGTGTTTTATTTCTTGGTTTAATGGTATATCAACTTTTATAGGTTATTTAATCCTTGTTGAAAAACAGTAGTGATACTATTTAACTCATAAGGGGGTTCATGCCTTTTCCAAATGTATCAGTTCGAAAATGAACGTGATAGCGTGACAGGAGTTCGAACTCGCTTACTACAATGTCACAATCCAGCACATCAGCCACAACGCCCCATACATTATCAGATACTCAGGTCTCTTCTTCGTGTGATGGTCGTCCATTATTTGGACCACATTCCACGTTGCTTGACTCATGATATTTTTCTACGCGTTAAACGGCTTACATATTTAAATCACCAACACTACATTATAGATCTCACCAATATGTCATGTATCAACATTATTACCCATAAATAAGAGCAACCCTAACATTTTTTACAATAAAAAGTTAATTTTCTTCTAAACCATAAATACCAGGATTTGATCCCGTCGAACATTTCGCCGTCAAAACGGATATCATTATGCATTAGTCATCACTATACGCAGCATATATGAATTGTCTTCCCTTTACAAAGGAGTAAGAAGTCTCCCAAAAGAAATGTCCTTGATATGACATCAAACTCTATTGGATAGTGAGGCTCCAGGTTTCAAGATTCAGGAAAGGTGGAATAACTTTTCATTGCAATTACTCCCAGTTCAACTCTGTCCCGAAGAGATTGTACCGTTTAGCATACCCTCTATGAGTTAAATAGATCCGTTTGAAAATTATTAGTATTAGATAGGAAATATTTGAAGCCAAATAACTGTGCACAAATTATTATTAATAATAGTTACTTAAAGCTATAAATGTTTATATTTATAATTGGCCTAGTGGGTAGAATGTTCGTCAATTGTCCGGGAGACCTGGGTTCAATCCCAGGTCGAGTCATACCAAAGACTTTAAAAATGGTACTTGATACCTCCTTGCTAAACGCTCAGCAATATAAGGTACGTATCAAGGGTAAAGTGGAGCAATCAAGGGAAAGGAGTTGTGCCCTCACCTACGCTTCGGTGTAGTAGCTATTGGAAAGGGAGCCTTCTGGTAACCCTCGACTACGGTCGCCAACTTATTTATAAATGAATATTTTAGTAAATTGCAACCATATAATCGCCAGCTCCGTCGGCTTGGGCTGTAGAATACTCTGACTGCATCTCTACAAAGGGGTAAGTCTCTACCCACAACATGTGTCCTGGGTATGATACTAAATCATCTGATGGTGAGATTTCAGTTTAGGGGCTTTTTGTAATGGGTATTACCCATCCATTGTCATTATTCCCAGGTACATCTTGACTAAGAGTGGTAGTATCTGTTAGGGTCCAATATATGGATCAAATAGAAATCATGTCCTGAGAATGACATTAAAATGCATCTGATTGTTAGGTGCTTTGGAGAATTTAGAGTATCCTTTCATTGCCATTACTCCCAGGTCCACTGGAATCCGGAGGGGTTGTACATTTTAGAGTTCCATCCATGGGTCAAATGGAATTGTTTAACAATTTAATTGCGAGCAGCTGATTTTAAATGGAATTGTTAGTATTACATATCAATACTTGAAACAATTTAACTGCGTGCAAATAAAACTATCAGTGTTACATAGCAATACTTGAAACTATTTAACTGCGAGCAAATAAAACTATCAGTGTTACATAGCAATACTTGAAACTATTTAACTGCGAGCAAATAAAACTATCAGCATTACATAGCAATACTTGAAACTATTTAACTGCGAGCAAATAAAACTATCAGTGTTACATAGCAATACTTGAAACTATTTAACTGCGAGCAAATAAAACTATCAGTGTTACATAGCAATACTTGAAACCATTTACTGTGTGCAAATAAAATCATCAGTGTTAGATAGCGATACTTCGAAATATTTAAGTGTACGTAAAGAAATGAGTCCTGGCTTAACAATAATTCTCATTTGATCACTATCTTTCCAACAAACCCTTTTGATATCTATCTATCTATCTATCTATCTATCTATCTATTGTATTTTATTCATTATATATCTCATTCGGTCAATATCTTTCTAACTATCTCGTTTTTATTGATATCTATCTATCTATCTATCTATCTATCTATCTATCTATCTATCTCAATTTATTCATTATATTTTACTTGATATATATCAAACTATCTTATTATTATTCAAATCTATCTATCTATCTATCTTAGGATTCATACCTCTAGTCAATCACTTACTAAACAACACTCAACCTTCGCACGAACATTTGAAATTGCATCTGTCCATGTTACAACTGCTCTTCTCTTGGTTCAACTTGAAGGGGAACAAAATCTGCGCAACAGAGGCTAACAAGTAAAACGTCGGCAAAGTCTGCCATTTTGTCTCCATCGGAACAAAATCATCGCCGGCTTTTTGTGCAGTGTGATCAGAAAACTCAATTCACTGTTAGGTACAGGTTCACCTTCAAAATCAATGCGCAGAACAAAATCGTGTTGTCATCTCTCTTTACAAATTAATTCACAAACAGCATTTATATTGCCTTAGTTTGTGAATGATAGAATGAAATAAAATGCAATCTATCTATCCTAGGATCTATCTATTTATCTATCTATCTATCTATGAAAACCAGTTTTTCTCTCTGTGTACCATATATGTATGTATGTATGTATGTATACTTGTAACTGTATCTTATTCTATTCATTATATATCTCTTTCAGCTGATATCGAGCTTTCTCATTTTTATCAAATCTATCTATCTATTTGGTTGGTTGGTTGGTTGGATTTATGGCATATCAAACTTTGTAGGGTATTTAATGCCAAATCTATTTTTATACAAATAAACAGTTTTATTTCAAACAATTCAGTATAGCATGCGTACACAGTTTAATTGTCAAAAACATTTCTATTTCATGCTATTCAGTTTAGTAAAACAGTTCTACTTAAAACAATTCAGCTTGGTATAAGTATAGATTTTGTTTACACAAATGTCAAAACAGCTCCATTTAAAAAAAATCAGTTCAACGTAAGTAGTTTCAATGTCAAAAACAGTTCTATTTCAAACAATTCAGTTTAGCATAAGTATGGATTTTACATGTCAAAACAGTTCTATTTCAAGCAGTTCAGTTTAGTAGAAGTACAGGGATTAGTCCTATTTAACCCATAGATAGGATCCTATCAGGTACTACGTCTCCGGGACAGAGTGGACCTGGGAGCAATGGCAACGAAGGGGTGGTCCGCATTCCCCAAAGCTCCAGCATCACTGTAACCTCACCATCAAATTTTTTAGTGTCATATCAGGACACTCGTGCGAGTGGTTCTTAACCCTCTGCAGAAGTGCAGTCGTTGTATTCTACAGCCCTAGCCGACTGGGCAACTATCAGGATGTCTTTTCATATATATATATATATATATATATATATATATATATAGTAATTAATATCTGTCTCATTTCATTCATCATATATCTTATTTGATCAATATATATCGATCTATCTCGTTTTTATTCACACCTATCTATCTATCTATCTATCTATCTATCTATGTTTTATCATTATCTATTTATCTATCTATCTAATTTTATTCATATCTATCTTTTTCTATTCATTCTATATCACATTTGAACAGTATCTATCTGTCTATCCCGTTTTTATTCACATCTATCTATCTATCTATCTATCTATCTACTTGCACTGTTGTAGAGAATGAATCGTCCCTCGACACCGCATCACATGATTACTTATTAATGATAAGATTTCATAAATGCCCCGAAACATAATAATAGCACCTACTTGTAATTTGTTCTTGAAACTCATTGTCGCTTTACTAGTGAATAAAGAAATCTACAACGCCGTCCGCTTTTTAATTTTCTTTACTCAGCCGTATCACAGCGTGCAAAATGGCTGGCGCTGCGCTGCAAATCAGTTAACTCTGAGGTCAATAGCAGATAAAGCCCGCGCTTTCCATACAAGAATCAAAACATGAAAGACGCTTGCAGTACATGCTGGCCCGACTAGATGCGACCAATGGAGATACAAAGAAAACGGTGTCAATCGAATTAAGGAGAATCGTTGTCTATTGAAGGTGTTGGAGTATCAGTAATATCGCTTGACACCGGTTCTATCGTCTGTAAAGGGGAAGATTAATAAATAGGAACATTTGTGTACAAATGAATTCAATTCACAGATGCAACCACTACAGCGGTTAATGTCTATATCTCTTATTGGCCAAGAACATACCAATACATCAATATCTTGAGTAGTGCAGTTAATTTATTCCAAAATGATGTATGTACTGTAAAAAAAGTACTGTTGAAGGTTTTATTATAAACGGATTTCCATTTCCATCAGTACCTTGAATAGTGCGGTAAATTTATTGCCAACTGTTCTTCGTTCTGTAAAAAAAACAGCACTGTTCAAGGTTTGGTTTGGTTTCTCTGTTTAATGGCATATCAACCTTTGTAGGTAATTTAATGCCAAAACTATTCTCCTTGAAGAACAGTAGTTGTACTATTTAACCCATAGCTGGGAGGATAAATTGATTCCCATTTACATTAATACCCTGAATAGTGCGGTAGATTTATTGTCAACTGTTCTTCATTCTGTAAACAAAATAGCACTGTTCAAGGTTTTATTATGAATAGATTTCCATTTACATTAATACCCTGAATAGTGCGGTAAATTTATTGTCAACTGTTCTTTGTTCTGTAAAAAAAACAGCACTGTTCAAGGTTTTATTATGAATTGATTTCCATTTATATTAATACCTTGAATAGTGCGGTAAATCTATTGCCAACTGTTCTTCGTTTAGTAAAAAAAAAAAAAATAGAAAAAACAGCACTGTTCAAGGTTTTATTATAAATTGATTTCCATTTACATTAATACCCTGAATAGTGCGGTAAATCTATTGCCAACTGTTCTTCGTTTAGTAAAAAAAAAAAATAGAAAAAAAAAACAGTACTGCTCAAGGTTTTTTTTATAAATTGATTTCCATTTATATTAATACCCTGAATAGTGGGGTAAATTTATTGCAAAATGTTTTTTGCACCGTAAAAAGAAAAACAGTACTGTTCAAAGTCTTATCATAAAATAGTTTCCATTTACATTATTACCCTGAATAATGCGGTAAATGTATGGCAAAATGTTTTCCGTGCCGTAATAAAAAAGAAGCACTTCACTCTTGAACTTTGAATAATGTTCATTTGTCCTGAACCCTTGTCAATACTCTTAAAAACAGCATTCATAATGCATTTCCATATCCATCAATACCTTGAATAGTTCGGTTAATTAAGTATATATGAATTTCGAAGCCACAATAAACGATTGTGGACATAAAAACGCAGCCCTCGTTTTTACTGACGTTTTTACAGAAAGTAAGAGAAGAAGGTGACAAATTATACAAAAACAACTTCAGAATTTATTAAAAAGAAGTAAAAAAAAAATAATATTGTTCTTAAATGAGATGAACAACGCTGAATATTGAAGATTTAGTAAAATTTGTGCATTAACTAATGTAACATTTCAACGAAACTTGTTTTTCGTGTCCTCTAACTGACAAACGTAGACGAAACTCGCGTTCCTGCTTCAGAAACGAACTCTGATTCCTTCGACTATCTTTGTTTTATTACTCTCTCTCTCTCTCTCTCTCTCTCTCTCTCTCTCTCTCTCTCTCTCTCTCTCTCACTCACAAACACACATAAAGGTTCGATCTTTGCGCTTCAAGCAAATGTCACTCTCGTTCTGGTTCGCTTCTCTTATATCTCCTAAAGACTGCCGTTTGTCGCTTATGTACACCCTAAGAATATATATCACGAACTCAAACGTGCGCATGCGCAGACGTTACCTCAGAAAAAGCCACTTCCACAGCAAACGAGAACCTTCTTTATATCAGTTTTTGAGCATTTTTGATTTATCGAACGTGTTTTTAAAACGATTTTTCTCATCGGCTTATACGTACTTAGATAAATAATTATTATCAACATGGCTTTGCTTCGTGAAGAAGGTGGTCTACACCAACTGTAGGAACATTAGCGGATGTTAAGGCCAATACGAGACTGGCAGGAACAGTCACAGCAGAAGGTCTGATCTGAGCTTGATGGCATACTGTTGTGGTTCTACTTCTGTGACCCAGTCTAGTCGGCTGGGGCTGTAGAATACACCGACTATATCTCTACTGAGGGGTAAGACACCCATCAACGAGTGTCCTGGATATGACACAAAGCAATTTGATGGTGAGTTTCCAGTAATGCTGGTGCTTTAGGAAATGCGGAGTACCCCTTGACTGCTATTGCTTCCAGATCCACTCTGGTCCTATTTATGGGTCTAATAGAACTGTTTGAGTGCAAACAAATGACTTATACTAAATTGAATTTTTAGAAATTGAACTGTTTGAACTGTTCGATCATTTAACAGTGTGTAAACGAATAACTGGTGTTTAATTGAATTTTTAGTGATACATAGCAATACTTGGAACTATTTAACTTTATTGACATGCTAAACTGGATTGTTTGATACAGAACTGTTTGATCATTTAACTGTGTATGAACAAATGACTGGTGTTTAATTAAATCGTTAGTGATACATAGCAATACTTGGAATCATTTAACTTTGATTCATGCTAAATTGAATTGTTATAAATTGAATTGTTTAATCATTTTGTGTTTCTTCAAAATGTGTTTACAAATCATATATTTAATACTTAATATTAATTTAATAATTAATATTTAATAGTGACTTGACCACCCCACGAAGTTGGGAATTCAGTGGCATGATCTTCATGCTGGTGATTTTCGTTTGTTTAAAGACTTCAGTATTGGTGACGCTGTCACTCGAGTAGACCTTAAACTTTATATACATGAAAGATGATAACCGTCTTTAACAACAAAATAATTCAAATATACTGATTAAATATCGCTTACCGTTTATGATCTCTCAAGTTTCTCCAAAACCAAACAGCTGACTTACAAGACTTAAGGCAAATTTGTCAAACGTGCCTTAAATTTTGTACTAGAAAAACAGGATTTTGCATAAAATAACCAACAATGATTAATATGTCATCAAACCAAACCAAAACAAACCAACCTTATATCACTTTTTGTCATGGAAGATGGTTCTACGAGGGTTTTCAAAAGAGACACTATGGTTGGTGGTGAGATGGCAGGCGTCATGGTTCTCAGCAAGTGTGGGCCATCTGTGATTGTCGATGTAACAGGCACCAAAGGATTTTTTCAAGCAGTCCTTGATTCGCTTCTTTGGAGTCTTTCTGTCACAATATCCAGAAGAGAGGTCATCACACGGTATGATCCTGGCAAGCGATGATTCCCCATCCTAGAGACATGTACAACCCAGCAGAGTTGAAACTTCAGTTGCATGGCCTAGATGCTGGTGATTTTCGTCTTTTCAAAGACTTCAGTGACGAAGTCACTCCAGTCGATGTTAAATAATTTACTAAGCTTTTTTTTTGCTTATATGTGGCACAAAGCCATATTATTGGGGCACTCAGTAATACTCGAACTCATTCGTGAAGGTTGTTTGTTTATTTGGGGTTAATGCCATATCAAACTTTGTTGGTTTTTTAATGTCAGATCCAATTTTTACAAGTAAACAGTTCTATTTCAAACAATTCGGTTTAGCATATGTACACAATTTAATCGTCAAAAACATTTCTATTTCAATCTATTCAGTTTAGTCAAACAGTTCTAATTCAAACAATTTAGTTTAGTATAAGTATATATTTTGTTTACACACCGTTAAATGTCAAAACAGTTCTATTTCGAACAATACAGCTTAGCGTAAGTACAGTTTCAATGTAAAAAACATTTCTATTTCAAGCAATTCAGTTTAGCATAAGTACGCTGTTTAAATATCAAAACAGTTCTATTTCAAGTAATTTAGTTTAGCATAAGTACGCAGATTAGTTATATACAACCCATAGGTAGGGCACTAGCAGGTGGTACCACTCCGGGCCAGTGTGGACCAGAGAGCGATGGCAACAAGAGGATGCTTCTCATTTCCAAAGCTCCAGCATCATTGGAATCTCAACATCGGATAGTTTAGTGTCATATCCAGAACACTCGTTGGGGGCCCGTGTAGTCGTCGTATTCTACAGCCCAAGCCAACTGGGCAACGTTCATGAAGGTTTACTAGTCTAGCTTGCTAACCATTACACCACCTGAAAAGGGACAGGAGATGTTAAAATGGTGCTGGAGCTGCGCTGGTGGAACCGTTGGAGGAGTTGGAGGTAGTACCGATAATTGACCTTCTACTCTAAGCTATTTACTAATTATAAGATCATAAAAAATAATAATGAAATAAAGAATTACGTTGTTTCAAGTATTTTTATCTAATTCTTATAATTCAAGGTTTGGTTTCGTGAAGCGAAGATCCAGAAGGGACTGGTTCACACCAACTGCAGGTACGTTCGTAACTGATAAGGACTATGCGGAACTGGTTGGCAAGCACGGTTACAGCTAAAGGTCTAGTCAGGGCTTGATGACATTGTGTTGTGGGTCTTTTTCTTGCGTTTTTTGTCCTTTAGAGCAGCCCTGTTGGTGTTTTCAAAGGAAGAGACAACATGGTTAGCAGTGAACCGTAGGTGTCGTGGTTCTTAGCTAAAGTGGACTATCGGCAATGGTCGATGTAACCGGCACCAAAGGATTTGGCACCTCTCAGTCCTAATGGCCAGAGGAGAGGTCAATGCACAGTACGTTCTTGGGCAAGCGATCGTTCCTAGTCGTAGTGAATTGACTACCCCACGAAGTTGGGAATTCAGTGGCATGGTCTTCATGCTGGTGATTTTCGTTTGTTTAAAGACTTCAGTATTGGTGACGCTTTCACTCGAGTTGACGTTGAACTGTATATACATGAAAAAAATAACCGTCTTTAACAACAAAATAATAATTCAAATATACTGATTGAATATCGCTTAACGTTTATAATCTCTCAAGTTTCTCCAAAACCAAGCAGCTGACTTACAAGACTTAAGGCAATTGTGTCAAACGTGCCTTAAATTTTGTAGTAGATTTATAGGAACTACCTGAGAATTATCATCGTTTCAATTCTTGGTGTGTCTTTTTATTCGACGGCTAGAGTTGTCTACTGCACCACAAATAACACATGTATTACCTCAAGGACGAGGTGGCTGCGAAAAATAATAACTTTCTTGAGTTTGTGCGCTATTTTCGGATCTGACATAGTTATTGTATCCAGCTTTTGATCAAAGGTAATGATGGCAGAATTAGCATTTCCAAATCTCAGAAAAAACTTGTAGATTCCCAGACGAATCACTTTTAAGTAAAGCGCGCTTAAGTTCGGCAGGTTGTATTTTCCTGTTTTTGATCTTAGTAAAACAACCTCTGATATATATACAGAAGTAGTAAATTTGGCGACAGTAGTCGAGGGCAACCAGAAGGCTCCCTTTTCAGCAGCTACTACACTGAGGTGTAGGGGAGGGCACTACTCCTTTCCCTGGAGGACTTGAAAATGAAGCTGCAGGAGAAGGTCTGACAAATCGTTCGTTCTGTTGCAGGACTGATTTTTGCATCGCTGCTTCTTTTCTTCGTTGCTGATTATACTGATGTTATGTTGATCTTACAATACTCTGGTTTTATCCCACTGCATAAGGGCTTGACTCTTCCCCCAAAAGGAATGTCCTGATATGACTCTAAACAGCATCTGATAGTGAGGCTCCAATTCTAGAGATATTGGAAGTGTTGAATACCCCTTCATTACCATTACTCTCTGGTCAACTTGAACCCAGAGAGGAAGTGTTTGTTTGGATCCTAAGTCAAATAGATAAAGATTATTCGCATTTGATTGGACAGTGTGCAAAAAAAAAGCACTTAAGAAATAAGTAAGTAAGTAAAGTTGGCGACCATAGTCGAGGGTAACCTTTTCGATAGCTACTACACCAAGGTGTAGGAGAGGGCGCTACTCCTTCCCAGGATTGCTCTACTTTACCCTTGATCCGTACCTTATAATGCTGAGTGTTAAGCAAGGAGGCATCAAGTACCATTTTTTGAGTCTTTGGTATGACTCGACCAGGGATTGAACCCAGATCTCCCGGCCCATTGGCGAACACTCTAACTGCTAGGCCAATGTCCGGACTTAAGAAATAACCATACAAAAATATATAAAAAAAAGAAACAATGAACTCTCTTCCTCAACCTTTTAGGCATAGAACAACCCTAGCCTGGTTGACATGCTGTTAAAATCAACTAATCAGTCAATAAATTTACAGATGTTCTCAAAGAGACAGATAGTTTGCAGCCATTGTTCTTTGTTAATATCGGTTGAATCGTATTGGCCAGACAATCTAAAAAGAAATCTTAAATCCGAAGAAAATTTATTTTTATGTTTCTTCCCCTTGATTTTGATCTTTTTTCCTCGTCTAATTTTCTTTGTCTCCTTTCTTTTAGCTTTTTCTTCCCTTTCTTCACATTTTTTTCTTGTTCTTTTCTTAAGATTCGTGTTCTTTCATTCTTTATTCTTGCACTTATTCCTTTTTCTTTTCGATTTTTTTCTCTTCATTTTTTTTTTTTCATTCTTCCCTCAACTCTTCTTTCTTTTTTTTTTTTTTTTTTTTCTTTTCTTCTTGTTCTCGTTTTTCTTTTTCTGATCATTTTTATTTTTTTTTCACCTTCCTCATCGTCGTCTTGTACTTTTCATATGATCATTGTTCTTTCTTTTTTTCTTTCTTTCTTTCTTTCTTTCTTTCTTTCTTTCTTCTCTAATTTTTTCTTTTCTTCTTCCTTTGTTTCTTTAATTCTAATTCTAATTTTTCTTCTTTTCTTTTTCTTTCTTTTTTTCTCTTTCTTCTACTCTGCTTTGCTTTGTCTTTTCTTCCTATTCTTGTTTTTCTATTTCTTCATCTTATCCTTTTCTCTTCTACCTCTTCCTCTTGTTTTTTTCTCGTGATCATTGTTCTTTCTTTCTTTCTTTTCTATTTTTCGCTTACTTTTATTTTCAATGCGTGGTCTATTATTATTATTATTATTATTATTATTATTATTATTATTATTATTATTATTTCTACTGATATTGAGTCTTTCTTTTTCGGTGGCTTCAAACGAAAAATTACATTTTTTTTTCTAAAATGGCAGCCGGATTTACTGGCCCGACACCATAGATAGAACCAAAGGCGTTCCTATTGTCCTCTCCGGCTCCACCAATTGGCATCCAAGCTTAGAAATTGGAGAAAAAAATACATCCGTTCTCCAAGCTCGTTTTCTTTCAAAGGCTCAATTATTAATATAAAACGTCCTTCCCAAAGTCAAATCTATATCTCTCAAGTGCGATTTTTTACGTGATATTTTTTCTAAGTGGCCCTTTTAAAATCTTTATTGGGCGCTGATATTCTCGCCGGTGCGTAAGATGAAGTTGAATTAGCTTTCTTGATTAACCGGTCGAATAAGATTCAGATTTAAAGGGTTTGTGACTTCGATATGATCAGAACTCTTTGCTGGAACTCTGCAAGAAGCTATTCTAAACAGCGTTGTATTCCCTAACTGATAATAATGCCAGCCGTGTATTGGCACCATAAGGTGAGGAGGAATTTGCCCCCAAAACAACCCTTTTTACGTGACAATCCACAATGAATTGCAAGGCTTTAATGTTTGCATGTGAAGTTGCACATTTGTCATGGGAAGCCATATTTTCACTCTTGAGTTCATTTTCACAAATCTTTCTTATATCTATTCAAGTTAAGGTGAATATTGAAAAAATCTGAAAGGAAGACATCAGTTTTTCATTAATGTATATTCAACAATATTAAAAAGCAGAGTAAAGATAAAAAAAGGCATTACTGAAAGAAAGAAAGAAAGAAAGAAAGAAAGAAAGAAAGAAAGAAAGAAAGAAAGAAAGAAAGATGATGAATAAGATTGCAGATAGAAAGAAAAGAGAAGGAAAGGAAGAAAATAGTTAAAGGTTAGAGAAGTACTAAAAGAAAGAAAGAAAGAAAGAAAGAAAGAAAGAAAGAAAGATGAATAAGAAAGAAAGATGAATAAAAAATAGATGAGAAATGAAGACAGAAAAAAGTGTAAAAGAAAGAAATGAATAAATTAAAAGAAATTCGAGTAAAATCAAGGAAAGAAAGGAAAACGAAAGAAAGAATAACAGGTTATTAGACGAACAGAAATTTATTTAAAAAAACAAAAACGACAACAACGAAGAAATCAGTGAATTTAAAGAAAAAAGAAAGAAAGAGATATATTGCAGGGAAAACAGACATAAAAAGTAACGCGACGATTAATAGAGAAAAGATGAACGAAAATACAGAAAAACAAAACAAAAATTTATTCGCAAAAAGAAAGCAAACGAAATATAAAAAGAAATTATATAAAGAAAGAAAGATCAGGTAGAAATTAGGGAAAAAAAAAACACTAAAAAGCAAAAGAAAAACGAATAAACCAAAAGCAAACCAAAAAAAATCGTAAAAGATTAATTTCTTAAGAAATAAAATGAAATGTTGAAAATTATGTTGAAATAGAAAGAAAGAAAGAAACAAACAAATTAACAAACAAAGAAACGAGTAAATTGATAAAAAAAAAAGAAAACTGAAAGAAAAGAGATGATAAAATCATTAAATAAAATGTTAAAAATTAAAATAAATTGATAGATAAAATATTTTACGGAAATAGAAAGAAAGAAAGAAAGAAAGAAAGAAACGAGTAAATTAATAAAAAAAAAGAAAACTGAAAGAAAAGAGATAATAAAATCATTTAAAAAATTGTAAAAGATTATTTTGTAAGAAATAAAAGGGAAAGTTGAAAATTATGTGGAAATAGAAAGAAAGAAAGAAAGAAAGAAAGAAAGAAAGAAAGAAAGAAACGAGTAAGTTGATAAAAAAAAACGAACGAAAAGAGATAAAGTCTTGATCAACAAAGAAAAGTGCATCAAAAAATGGTTCAAGAAACAAGAAGAGGAAAAATGAAGAGAATAAAAATTTTAAAGAATGTTTCTAAAAACCAGGAAAAGAAAAATTCAGATGAATAATAGAGACATTGGCTTGATAAAAAAAAAAATTATGAATGAATGAAGGATGAGTGAGATCAAAATGAGGCCAAAATGATGAATCGAGAATGAGGGGAAAGAAATGAAAGGAGAAAAATAAGTGCACAAACTAAAAGTAAAATGGGAGAAAAAAGGATATATATGATAATTCTTGAAAAAAGAGAAGAGAATGAGAGGACAGGGATTGGAAAGGATAGAGGAAATGTAAAAAAAGAGAGAAAATTATAGAGAGTAAAGGTAAAAAGATAGAAAGAAAGAAAGAAAGAAAGAAAGAAAAACATATGACATTGTCGATGGAAATAAAAGAAAGAAAGAAAGAAAGAAAGAAAGAATATATGACAATGTGGAGTAAAATAGAATGGGGGAGATAAAAGAAAGAAAAAAAGAAAGGAAGAAGGAAAAAAGAAATCACAGAAAAAAAGAGAAGAAGATTATAAGAGATTGTAGAGGTAAAATAGAAGAGAAAAAGAAAGAAAAGAAGATAAATGAATCTGCGAAAAGAAAAGAACGAACGAAAGAAAAAAGAAAAAAGAAGAGTGTAGTAAGAAAGAAAGAAAGAAAGAAAGAAAGAAAGAAAGAAAGAAAGAAATCACGGAAAGAAAGAAAGACTATATGATATTGTTAAGGAAAATAGACGGTAAGAAAAAAAGAAGAAAAATTAATTAAAAAAATTATGGTGAAAAACAAAAGAAAGAAAGAAAGAAAGAAAGAAAAGGATAAAAGAAATTTATAAAGTCATCTAAAAAAATTAAGCAAAATGATAGAAATAGCTGAAGAAAAAAGGGGAAAAAACATTAAGAAAGAAGAAAGATTAGCAAAGTTTCTTTCGAATTAAGATGACCAAGTAAACGAATATATTATCAAAATATACCAGAAACGTATCACATTGATTGGATAAAAGAAAGTGAAAGACGTAAAAAGAAAAATCAATTAAAACTGTAAAAAGAAAAAAAAATATCGTAGCTATTTGACACGGAAGTACAAAAAAAAAAAAAAAAGCCCCGGAAATAACGACAACCCTCCCCAAAAAAGAGAAGAAAAAGAACCCCCCCCAAAAAAAAAATGACGGACAGAGCCATTACATACGTAGAGATCACACAGATGAAAACAGAAAGCGACCAGTCCGCTGCAAGGAAATTTATGAAATGTAGAGGCGGCCAGTCTGGAGTCTCAAGACAAAGTTTCCAGTTGTTGGTCATAAAACATTCTTCTACGCTTCTTTCTCTCTTCTCCAAATTAAAAAAAAAAACAAAACAAAAACAAAATAGATAAATAAATAGAAATGAAAAAAATAAATAAATAAATAAAAAGAGAAAAATGAAACAATAAAGAGAATTGAAAAATACATGCATTTTTATAGGCGCTGTGGAATTGCCTCTTCAGTTTTTGCCTCTCACGAAATCAAATTGCAATATGGCGCTATAAAGGTCCTTTTTATGAATTTGTTTTATTGTTCGGTAAATTATTGGGCTATGGCATATTATATTCCTTCCCATAAAAAGAAGAAAAGAATGTATCGAATTATTGAAGAAAAAAAAAAAAAAAGACAGAAAAATTAAATAAAAGCAAGAGAGTAAAAAAAACAAAAAAAAAAACAATAACAAAACAAACAATAAATTGTCGAATAAAAAATGACAATCTTATAAGAAATGTCCAAAAAAGGGTTTGTAAAAATAAAAGAATGGAAATGTATAAATAATAATAATAATAATAATAATAATAATAATAATAATAATAAATGATAAATAATAATAATAATAATAATAATAATAAATGATAATAATAATAATAATAATAAATGATAAATAATAATAATAATAATAATAATAATAATAAATGATAATAATAATAATAATAATAAATGATAAATAATAATAATAATAATAATAATAATAAATAATAATAATAATAATAATAATAATAATAATAATCTGTTCTAATAGACAACGTATTGAAAATAAAAGAAAGCGAAAAAAAAAAAAAAAAAAAAAAAATTAGACGATTACTTGGATCTTGTCGGAAAACTGAAAAGGCTGTGGAACATGAAGGTGATGGTGATACTATTTGTAGATAGAGCGTTTTGACGAGTTCCCAAAGGCTAGGTAAGGAGACCGGGGGAAATGGAAATTAGAGTAAGAGTCTTATAGACTATGTAACATAGCCTTACATGAATATGTGAAATGTACAAAGAAAGTTCATAACTCATCACTGCTGGAGAAACAGGGACGAACTCATAAGAGATGTACTCTTATGGACCCCCACACATGGCCGTGCAAAAGCAGGACGACCAGCACGAACATACATTCAGCAGCTACGTGAGGATACGGGATGTTGTCCTGAAGACTTGCCTGGGGCAATGAACGATAGGGAGGAGTGTCGAGAGAGGGTCAGGGATATCCGTGCTACCAGCGCGACATGATGATGATGATGATGATGATATAGATAACATAGGAATCCCGAAACACGAAAAACATTTGACGACTTCTTAGTTCAGGTGCGAAACTTTTTATTACCTTTGAGTTAAAAGGTTTTTTGACATAAGGAAGAGAGAGGCACAATCTTTCAATGACGACTTTTCTATCTGACCCCATCCCCACCCCAACCACCACGAGCAGCACCTGCCGCAAGACCTCGGCGAGTTCCGAAACTCAACCGTCTTCCTCGGACGCTAAAACTCAACTCAACTGACTTTTTTTCAAATCCCCAAAATTCTCCGCGTACGCTCCCGGTGCATGATGTCATTCACATCCCGTGGTCACATTTTTCTATCTGGGGTTTCTATTGGGACATTTCTGAATGACACGTCCGCTCCGCGCGCGCATGAACACCTGCGCTCATGTTGCACCTTACTAACCCATGCGCTAAGCGAAAGGTTCTCAGCCTAACTAAACCGAAAGGCAAGATATATAAAACGAAGTCCCTCGGCCATTATATTACAACTACAGTATTGTTCAGATTAGCTAGGATACTGAGAAGAGTCCTGGAGACCTAAGTAGTCAATTAGACTCCAGCGAAAAACCACCAGTGAAAGATGGTGCGAAAAACTTGCCAAGAGTTAAATAGTAAACTAGCGCAAAAGGAATGCAAGAAAAACACGACTGGCAGGAGGGTAATCCATTGGGTATCGTGCAAGAAAGTGAAGTTTCAGCATACGAACAAATGGTATAAGCACAAACCAGAAGCTATCCTTGAAAATGAAACGCGTGGCAATCTCTGGAATTTGGATATACTAACATATTGCGCAATCCTGGCCAGAAGACCAGACGTAATTTTGATGAACAAATGGAAGAAAATTTGCCATTTAGTGGATTTTGCTGTGCCAGAAGACTTCAGAAAAAAATTAAAGGGAAAGTGAAAGAAGGAGAAAAACTGGACAAATACCTGGAGTGCTGAAAAACTATGAAATATGAAGGTGGCAGTGATACTGATTGTAGTTGGTGCACAATAACCTGAAAAAAAACTTGATGAACTGGATATGAGTTAAAGAACTGATAAAATCCAGACCACAGCATTCCAAAATTCAGCTAGGATACTTAGACCTGTCCTGGAAACTTGAGGAAACTTGCTGTCACTCAGGTTCCAGTAAAAAAACAAAAACAAACAAACAAACAAAGCATCAATTATAGCTGATGTGAAAAACTCGCAACAACAACAACAATAATAATAATAATAATAATAATAATAATAATAATTACAAAAATTAAAACTAAAAAAAATTGGAGCATGATGATGGTAATATCAATTATAATTGGTGCGCTCGGAACAATCCCCAAAGGATTGGTAAAGGGACTGGAAGATTTGAAAATAAGAGGACAAGTGGAGGCCATCTAAACTACAGCATTATTAAGATCTGCCCGTATACTGAGAGGAGTCCTGGAGACTTGAGGAGACTTGCAGTCACTCAGATTCCGGTCAAAAACCATCAGCTAGAGCTGGTGTAAAAAACTCTCAAGTTAAATAATAATGATAATAATAATTTATCTGCTCGTGGTTTTTGCCGCAACAGTAGACTACAGAGGTACATTAAAAGAAAAAGAAATAACTAAACAAACACTTGCACCTTGCTAGAGGACAGAAAAATTAAGATTGAACCTGAAGGTGACGGTGATACCGATCATAATCGGATTCGATGGAACAATTTCGAAGAACTCGAGAAAAACCATGGGAGAACTGAAGATACAAAGAAGGAATGAGATCGTCCAGACCACAGCACTACTGGTATTTGTTTGTGTGATCTCATGGCCCACTCTCCCGTTTTACTAACAAACCATAGTGGACGTGACTGACAAGGGAGAGGTCAAAAGTTCAATGGTGTAAACTCTTGTTTTAAGGACTATAGGCTGTCAGTTGAGACTTGGGTAGATTTGATAACGATAATTAATATTTGTCTGTCTCCCCATCAAGACAGAGTTTCGCTCAAGGCCTTTTTTGTAGGGAAGCCGGGCACGAGTCGGAGCTCAAATGCTTGGAGGGTTTAAAAATACTAGGGTAACAACGGGTGAAGACGTATATTTGGGGGTCAAGCGAAATCTCGGCTTGATCGGAGTAGAGAGGTTTTGCCAAATTATAGATGAACCAAGATTTTTCCTTTATCCATGTGTTTTAACATCCTGCTTACCAAGGTGAAGAACGTGTAGAATAAAAAATAATCGTGAGTGGGATTTATTATGTGACCACGTGTCTGTATTTCCTTTCCTTTACGTGAAGAACGTCTTTGTCTTCTCAATTTTCTTTAAGAACCTTCGAGATCCCCACAACACAAGATTATAATATTGAAAAGATTCAGGGAGAACTGAGAAGATTTGCTGTCACTTTAACTCCAGTTAAAAATTACCAGTTATTACAAGTGTGAAAACTAGCAAAGAGTGATAATGATTTACAAAAACAGCAATTATCATTATTTATTCTTTTGAGAGTTTTTCACTTCAGCGTTAACTGATAGTTTTCCACCTGAGTCTTCAGTGACCGCAAGTCAACAGAAATCTTCAGGACTCTTCTCAGCATTCTGGCGGATCTTAATAACTGTGTCTTTTGGATGGTCTTCATTAGTCCTCTTATTAAAATAAGATCTATACCAAATCTTTTTGTCCCTTTGCCAAGGCTTTGTACCGAGCGCGCCAATTATATCACTTTCATGTTTTATAGTTTTTTCAGGTCTCTAGCAAGGTCTAGGTACTTATCTCTCTTTTCCCTTTCCTTTGGTTTTCGCTTGAGGTCAGCCGGAACGACAAAATTCATAATTCAGAAGGTTCTTTTTTGTCGAGTCTAAGAGTTGTTCCAATCAGCGTTAGCTGATGGTCTTTCACTGGAGTTTGAGTGACAGCAAGTCTCCTCAAGTCTCCAGGACTCTTCACAGTATTCTGGCCGTTCTCAATAATGTAGTAGTTTGGATGGTCTCCACTCGTTCGCCAACTTCCAAGTGGTACTATTTAACCTATATCTGGGAGGATAAGGGGGCTCATAACTTTCCCAAGGGTATTTGCCCGAAAATGAACGTAATTATATTTACCCAACCCCTCCACTCGGGCAGGATATGACACAAGGTCAATGACTTTGAGCGGAGCTTATCAGGTTTGAATTCAGAGTTTTCCTTCTCGTAGACTAGTTGCCTCACCAAGGCTGAAGAACCTAGTCTGCCCTACTATTTACCCATAGCTGGAGGGAGAATAATTGGATTCATACCTTTCCCAAGGGTATTAGTGCTATGTGAAATGCAATCAGTTTCATTCAGGATTTGAACTCGTGTCGCCGTGTCCAATCCCCTACGACGATAACCATAACACCATCGGCACCTCCAAATGAACGTAATAGCACGACTGGAGTTCGAACTCGCTTACTACGATTCCGCAGTCCATCGCTTGAAACATTACACCACGAGGACACCCTCCTGCCGACTCGTCAAACTTCTTTCTGTGTGAGGCTTAGAGCTGTTTAAATGAGCCCCATAAATCTATCTATAAATTTATCTATGCTCAAATACGAGTATCTCCCTCCCTCGCATATATATATATATATATATATATATATATATATATATATATATATACATATTAAATCTATCTATCAATCTATCTACATATATATATATAAATGTATCATCAAATTTATGAATCATTACAAGTAGTTTGTATGATTAAAAGAACATTTATCTTTATTAATAACTAAGAGAAAATGTATATGTATATATATATATATATATATATATATATATATATATATACTCCCCTACCTCCGTGGGGTTGAGTTCTCTGGCGAAGAAGTAATCGTGTTGCCATTAACATTCATTGCAAGCCTCTTCATAGATGAATTGAGGTCTCGGCAACCGTTGAACAGATGTATGTAAACAATAGTAATTGTGATTCATAACCGTTTAAAATTTACTTCGCAGCTAATGTCTCCAGGTGGCTGAATGGTTAGAAGCTTTGTCTCGGCGTTTGAGTCAATCGGGTTTCGATCCCCGCTACGGGAAGCTACTGTCTAGCCACACTGATGAGTTCTGATAGAACGAAACAGATCTGTCTGTGGATGACTATATATATATATATATATATATATATATATATAAAGTCTATACATAATGATATATATGTATAATACTGTATATAATTCATAGATGATATACATATAATTTGACATATTTCAAATACTTCAAAATAATTACTAGATAGAATATAAATATTATAATTTCCGCTCGGAATAAGCGTACAGTAGAACCTGGAAATGGTGAGACATATCAAATATTTTTATTATTGTTATGGTACCTACCATATGGACTATAATGAACTCTTTCTATTACTATGAATACCGGGAGAATATTCATCTCTGAGTGAAGTTAACTCCAGCTTAACACTTTGGCTGTCAGATTGACGTTCAACACTCTTTTACCTATCCTGTATTTATACTTTCGTTCAATATACTTTGTTTCACGTAATCCCGAGTTAGTGTCTTTCTTCCGGATCTTTTACTGGTCCACAACAATTATATACATATAATCAAATCTATGAATTATTACAAATAGTTTGTTATAATAATTCATCGATTGAAAAACATATCCACTCAATCGGGCACAACTTCAACGGAGATGAAAAATTCACCCTTCGAGAAAGAATGGAAAAAAATCATTGTACAATATCATGGAAACACTTGAAGATATGGTTATAACACATCTCCAACCAGTGACTCCAAACTACTTCAACTTTTTAAAAAAAGTCCTCTTCAAAAAAGCGCTTTGATATAGGAGATATAGATATATATTGCCACATAAACATATGAATTAACAAATGCCTAAGTCGAATGTTTGACTAAGACCGTTACGTTTAATTCGAAACATACCTCACCCACACCCAAGAGATATCCGCTACGTGTAGATCTCACTGTCAGGTGTTCACGATTGCAGAGATCATAAAATGTCCAGTTCAAAATTTGGATACTAGAAAATAATTTCCATTTAACGATTGTAAATCTTCGTTACGAGTACATTTTTCATTATTTCTCTCACAGCATACCAACTCTTTCTAAAAAGTATTTGTAAAACATAAAAAAGAAAAAAAATAACAGTTAATAACACCTAATTTTGACCTAAGGTCAAAACTAATTAAGAACTAATAGAATATAAAAAGAAATAAGAAGGATCCTTGTGACGTTGTGGTTAACAGGCTGGACTGAGTGAGACACAGTGGTAAACTAGGTCGAACTCCAGTCACGCTATGGCGTTCACTTTCAAACTATAACCTGGAGAAAGGCATGAACTCCCTTACCTTCCACATAAATGGGTTAGATAATACCACTATCATTCAGTAGGAGGTGCCCGTGGTGTAATGGTTATCGACGTAGGAAATGGACACGGCGACACGAGTTCAAATCCTGGACGAAACTGATTGCATTTCACATAGCACTAATACCCTTGAGAAAGGTATGAATCCAATTATTCTCCCTCCAGCTATGGGTAAATAGCAGCGCAGACTGGGTTCTTCAGCCTTGGTGAGGCAACTAGTCCAGGAGAAGGAAAACTCTGAATTCAAACCTGTTAAACTCCGCTTAAAAATTGACCTTGTGTCATATCCTGCCCGAGCGGAGGAGTTGGTAAATATGAAGACCACTATTATTCTTCTACGAGAATTGCAGTCGCTTTTAATAACTCACGAAGAAATATTCCAGTTTTATCTATCAGTTTTGTTTTTCTATCAATTCATAGATCGATTGATGGATTGATTGACTTTATAGACATGTCAACCTGTCTAGGGTTATTTCATGGGATGTTTTGAATGTTTTTCTGTTGTGTTTTCTAAAGAGGTTTTTGTGCATGGTTTCAAGTATTCCTATCAAATACTAATAATTATGTAGTTTCGGCTCATTGCCCTAATTGACAGAGTGTTCTCCAATGGCCCAGGAGACCTCGGTTCAATCCCAGGTCACGTCATACCAAAGACTTTAAAAATGGTACTTGATACCTCCTTGCTTAACACTCAGCAATGTAAGGTATGTATCAAATGTAAAGTGGAGCAATCCAGGGAAAGGAGTAGCGCCCTTCCCTACCCCTTGGTGTAGTAGCTATTAAGAAGGGAGCCTTCTGGTCACCCTCGACTATGGTCGCCAACTTACTTAATAACAATCATGTGTTTCCATTCATATATTGTATCGGGTCCGTACCGACAGGAAACAATTTGAAAAACTGAATCGAAAATTGGCACGAGTGACCAACCATCTAACAATCATTTGAGAATTAATTTTTTTATTTATTGCGGACTTTTTGTCCTCATCTTGGTTGTTTTTGAGTTGTTTCTTCTTCACTACGTTTCAGCCAAATTTTCCCTTTTGCCTTCTTCAGGTGATTAACCGCGACCTCTGATAGGAATGTTGAGTCTTGTAACCGTATCCCCAGTAATTACTGCCTTCCATAGTTGTTGTCTATCGCACCACGTTTTTGACCAAGTAAACCTCAGGCCGGCTTGGGTAGGAATTGAAACCGCTATCTTCTGACAATGCTCACCTGGAACCGTAGAGACTCAACGCCTCTATCCGCTGTGCCATGGGCCCCGAAGAAGAAAAATTTGGCCGAAACGTAGTGAAGAAGAAACAACACAAAAACTACCAAGATGAGGACAACAAGTCCGCAATAAATGAAAAATTAATTTTCAGATTAAGAAGCCTCATCTCAAAATGATTCCAATTAAAGACAATAACAATCATTTGATTGAACATAGTTACCTAGTTTCAAGTAACTGATAATAATCCTCAGTAAAGAACTAAAGCTTCAAGTAACTATTCTTCATACAATATATTTGATTCAAAGATCGAACCCTATCAGGTAGTGCCTGATAGGGTGGATCTGGAAGTAATAGCAACAAAGAGGTATTCCACACACCCATATCCCCAGAACAGGAGCTTCATTATCAGAAATAATTTAGTGTCATACTCAGGACACGCCTTTTTGGGAATACAGTCATCATATTCTCAGCCTCATCGACGACTGGACATCTATCTATCTGTCTATCCCCCAACAAACACGTTCAGACATATATATATATATATATATATATATATATATATATATAAGCGTACAGTTACATATGTAGAGACTGGAAATGGTAAGACATTAAAGTCTATCAAAGAATTTTGCAATAGAATGACATGCCGAAATGAGATGAACAATGGAAAAGAATGTAATAAAAAAAATGGCGGAAAAAGCTGTTAGCGAATGCTTTCATTCATTTCCTTACTTCTTTACATTCCACATTATTCGTTATCTATTAGGGTTTTTGAAAGATATTGGTTCCTGTGTTGAATATGCATGAAAATATTGATACAAGTTGTTGGCGTGGAGGCTGAAAGCCGGCCGCCACTACCTAACATCCACGTCTAATATCCTGTGTGGGTATCACTCAATTTATCCGAGGGAAAACGAGCAAAATGTTGGGCGTCGGGTGTGGCTGTGGCTGTTTTTAACCGGTGAAATTTAGCGGCGTTAGAGAAGGTGGGGAATTTTGTTGAGTCTCGATCGATATGTGTATTGCTAGGCTCAATCTATCGATTGTTAGATGGCTGGCTGATTTGACTCGTCGCAGACAATTGATTAATTGACTGATTGATTTTAACGGCATCTCAACTTGTCTAGGTTTATTTTATAGTTGGGAATCACGTTCATCGTGCGTTCATATATACACATTTTTCTCAAGTTTTTTTCTTAAGACGGTTTCCTTTTGGTACGATACGAATAATTTTGAAAACAGACCTTTTTGTCTCATAGATGGGACCCTAGCAGGTGCCAATAATCCAGGTTAGAGTGGACCTGAGAGTAATGTCGGTGAAAGGGTATTCATCACTCCCCAGAGTCTCACCATTAGATGCAGTTTTGTGTTATACATAGACCCCTCTTTTTGAAGAGGGAAGTCTTACTCTTTTCTAAAGTATGCATTTGGGGTAGTCTAAGCCACACCGACTGGACTATCATTTATTTTAAGTTATATTTATATATATATATATAGACAGAGATAGAGAGAGAGATAGATAGAGAGAGAGAGAGAGAGTTTGAAAGACCGGGGTTCAATCGCAGGTCAAGTCGTAACAAAGACCCAAAAAATAGTACTTGATGCCTAGTTATTTCCTAAGTACTTTCCGCCCAACTTTGGGCCATCATCAGGGGAGGATGTATTACAAAAGTGATGTAACTTTTGTATGTACATTACTACTTTGTAAGAAGTAGAGCGTCTGTACTGTTGTATTGTGTAGCGTTTACTTTTAAAATCTGTTCTATAAACAACGTCAGTTGCTAAATACATTTAAGTTCATTAGCACAGGTTTTAAAATTAATTCGGTTAAGTTTGGGTTGCATGTTCCAAATATGTAGTGCCTCGAAAATCTGTAGTATTTGCTTGTTATTTTGATGTTCTAATATTGAGTTTTCGGTAAGAATTTTCCGTAATTCTGTTGTTGGGGATTTTTTTTTTAAATGCTGTGTTATGGAACTTGTATCTGAAAGGTGCATTATAAGTCTTCTCGATAGGGTAGTTAAGGTTAAACAAACATAAATATTATTTTCAGAGAAACAATCTCCTAAAGAACATTTAAATTGATATATAACGTTGGTTTTTTGCAAAACTCCAATCGAGGGAGAGGAATTATTTTTAATGACTAAGTTTGAGTTTTTAAATTTATTATAATATATATGTTTTATTTTTTTTTATCAGGATCAGTGGGGAGTATGTTTCTATGAATCAATGTTTTATATATATATATATATATATATATATATATATATATATATATATATATATATATATAAAGTATTGTGTAATTTGCTTGAAACATTGCACAAATTATTTCATTTTATTGCAATATATAAATTTAGAGCGCTATTGCAATGCGAAATGATTATTATTTGAGTCTAATTAATTTCAAAGTAAAAATTTCATCGTCAGAGACTTTTTATGATATGAACTCGATTTTGAATCCAACACAGAGTTCATTAAAAAAAGCCTCTGACGATGAAGTTTTTACTTTGAAACTAGTTTGACTCAAATAATAATTATTTTGAATTGCAATAGCCCTCTAAATTAATACAACTCAACACTATAATACATATATCTATTATTTGCAAACGTAAAACGTTTCGGTGGAATAAAACGAAAAAATGTGAAAGTTTTAAAACATTCTATTCTCGTTAGTAGAGTTCTGTTAAAATTAGCTTTCACAAATTTACAAGATGAATAAATAAATAAATTAATTAATTAATTAATAAGATGAATAAAAAATATATATCACATCTATCTATCTAGCGATCTGTGTTAATATTTTTACTATTTCTTTAAATTTTATTGATTTTAAACATTCCATATCATATCTATCTGTCTTTTTCAGTGTTCGGCGAATTAAACAGAGAGAAAAAGAGATAATCTATCTATCTATCTATCTATCTATCTATCTATCTATCTATCTATCTATCAGATTAAGTCAAATTATCTTGAATTAAGGGTTTTGTAACTTTTCTGCACAAATCTTTTCTGCACAAATCTTTCGTTATTCAAAATAATTTGGCTTCATCGTTTATACATAGATACGTATATATATATATATATATATATATATATATATATATATATATATGTATGGATTTTGGAACGCTAATTACACCATACATATTTTAAACAGAAATAGAATGTATAAAAACCTTTCCATATTTTTTGTTTCATTTAATAACTCACAGAACCTGATGAAGGTTTAAAAATCGAAAAATTTAACCTTAGCTAATATCTCTACAAATAAAATCGTCCTCTAAAGACCTTGAGTTTTTCATATCATCAGATCAATTCCCAGTTTTTCCATATATATATATATATATATATATATATATATATTTGGGAAAACTGGGAATAAATAAATAGATATATATAATTTTCAGGCTGGAAACTATAAATGTATTATTTAGTGATTTTTTTTCCTTCTTAATTATCTCACTTCTATTAAAAGAGTTTGCAACTTTGTAGATCATCCTCCTCCTCCTCAAGTAGCACTGCCAAACGCATATCTCCCTGGCCCTCTCTCGCCACCATTCTTTCTCGTCCATCGCTCCCAGTAGGTCTTCAAGGCTACATCCTGTATCGGCACAGAGCTGTTATATGTAGCTTCTAGCGTCCTACCTTTTCTCGTCCATGGGTAGGGGTCCACAGGAGTATGTTACTTATGAGTTCGTCCCTACTTCTCCAGCAGTGCCCCTCATGTCTGGTTTGATAGTTTTCGTGATGGGTAGTAAGTGGCTAATATGTCTCCTTTCGGCACACCTGCTACAATGTCTAAGTAGTCTGAGTCTCCATCCGGGGAGTGGACTTTGACTTTCCTGTTTCTATATAACATCATTATGGCTGCAACGGTTTCTTTGGGTAGGCCGTAGGTGAGTAGTATTTGCTCCATATTCACCATGTGTATGGAATCAAAGGCCTTGGCGAAGTCGACGAATAATATTGTTGTCTCTGGGTTTCTTTTTTTGCACGTACACCTGCAAGGATTCGACGGATAGTCAAAATTTGTGATGTCGAGGATCGATTTCTCCGAAAGTTGTTTTGGTTCTTCCTAAGTATTTTCTCAATTGCATATCTTGGCCGACTTTGTAGATAATAAATTCTAAATAAGAGAAAATTAATTAATCATAGATTTTTACTTCAGAGTCTTTAGAATTTATAGCCCTAAATTTTTAAATGATGAACTAGATTACATAAGAATTTCTTTATTCAACTTCGATTTCACAAATCTCTACAATATGCTAAAATAATAGCTTTTTTAATTCCCCCACAAAAACGTAAAATAAACGCTGTTAAAAATACAACCAAATTTCTATTTATAATCTCTAATGGTGTTCCAGTTTTCTTTAGCAAATACTCGTGAATAGCTGCAAAAACAACGTTATCCAGTTATATTCAAGATGGTGGAGTAACCACTTCCGCCTTTTGATTACAACCACTCAAACATGGCTGAGACTAAACTTACCAAGATGTGAGCCACATCATCAGTCACCAATTCCATGACCTGAGCAAATTTTAAAACTAATCCAAGCGACACGTTTTCGGTCAACAATCTTTTTGTATTTTCTCATCATGTAATCCACACAAATCTTTCACGTAATTCTCTTTTCCAAAAAATCCCCAATTCTTATGCAGAAGATGAATGTTTAAGGCGAATAAAAAAATTAGAAAAAGACTCACTTGCCTCTTGTTTGGCATTATAAAAATGATTACTCTTTGTAATTACAAGGTGTTTGAGCTTGAAATGTTCGAGCAACAAATGCATTATTTCCTCAAAAGACTTTTCACTCGGTTTTTGAGGTGTACATAAATCTTCCAAGTCTCTGAACGCCTTTTTTTCTGATAGTGCTGAGCAAAACTGCTTTGCATTTTCTGTCTGAGTGCCATGTGCGATAGCATTTGCTATAAAAAAAAAAACTGTTCCACGGGACCCAGGTAAGTCAAAATGTTCCCCGACTAAACGCAGAATTCATCCACACATCCGAGCGTTGGGATATTTCTGTGAGAAAAAAATGTTCTCATTGCTAAATAAAGAATACTCGGGAACAAAAACAACATAAACCATTTGTACTCAAGATGGTGGAATAACTACTTCCACCCTTTTATTACAACCAGTCAAACATGGTCGGAACGGCACTACTGTTTCTAGGATAACATACAATAAACGAATATATTATTTTATTAACTTACTTTAGCTGGGCCGTCTGGCATTCGTGTCGGATGGGGTATCAAAATCAATGGCAGATTCGAGACCGAAAGGCCCCTGGCTTCGGCTAGGCCACCTTCGAGTCGGCGAGCTGCAACATTGACACCTTTGTCCCCCTTGTATAGCACTGGACCTTGCTGACCAGTTTAAGCTATAATAAGGCATACGTGCCTGGACCCAGATTTGGGTCCAAGACCCAAATCTGGCTCATCAGGCCAGCATTGCACCAAGTGGGCCGATGACCAGCATAGACTTACAGGGCTCGAGCCTCGGCTGGTGCCTGACTGTCCCCTCCCCTATATCCCCACTATAATCAACCTTCGGGTCATTGACCTTGTGTCAAGTCTTGTCTGGTGGGAGGCAGAGACAAATCTATATTATCTATTTATTAATTTAACCTCACACTGTAGATTAGGGCTGTAGAATACGACGACCGCACGTCTAATGAGGAGGAAAACGAGTGTCATCTGTAGGTGCCAGTGGTGTAATGGTTATAGTCATAGGAAATGGACACGGCGACAGGAGTTCAAATCCTGGACGAGACTGATTGCATTTCACATTGCACTAATACCCTTGGGAAAGGTATGAATCCAATTATTCTCCCCCCACTCAGCAATGGGTAAATAGTCGGGCAGACTATGTTATTCAGCCTTGGTGAGGCAAGTAGTCTAGGAGAAGGAAAAACTCTGAATTCGATCATGTTAAACTCCGCTTAAAATTGACCTTGTGTCATATCATACCTGAGCAGAGGGGTTGGTAAATATGGTCATCTGTAGGACATTGTACTGCATCTGATAGTGAGGGTCTAGCCTTGGAGCTTTGGGGAATGTAGAGTGCCCTTTCATTGCCGTTACCCTGTTGATCCAGTCAGAGCAGGATTAGTAGTACCTGTTAGGTCAGCTAAGACAACTGAATTATTTATTAAGGTTTATTATTAATTATTAGTTAACATACAGCTGTGTGTAAATTATCTATATTTCATAGAAATATTTAATGGATAGAAATACTAACTTTAAAAAGAAATACTCAATAAATAAAAAACTAACCTTAAAAAGAAATACTTGAAGCATTTAGCCGTCCGCAAACAAATGATTAATATCAAATAGACTCATTAGAGTTAGATAGCAATACATGAAGCACTTTAAATGTGTGCAAATAAATGATTGATATTAAATTCATAGGAATACTTGATAAATAGAATTGATAATCATAATTATTACCCAGTTGGCTAGGGCTGTTGAATACACTGACTGCTTTTCTACAGAGGGGTAAGACCCTCCCCAAACGAGTATCCGGATATATGACACTAAACAAACTGAGGGTAATGTTCCAGTAATGTTGGAGTATTTAGGAATGTGGAGTACCCCTTCATTACCATCACTCCCTGGTTTACTCTGGCTCGAAGTGGTAGCACCTGATAGGGTTCTATCTATGGGTCAAATAGAATTAAACTGTGTACTTATGCTAAACTGAATTGTTTGAAATAGAAGTGTTTTTGATCTTGAAACAGTTCCTATGCTAAACTGAATCGTTTGAAATAGAACTGTTTTTGACATTTAACTGTTTGTAAACGAAAACAATGCTTATATCAAACTGAATTGTTTAAAATTTAATTCGACTTTAAATGATATGAAAATGGTTGATACGCCGTCAAACAAAACCACCACAACCGACAACAAACATTAACAACCGCCACCACCACCACCATCATGAACCACCACCAGCAACAACCTTCTACCAACAACAAAAACCACCAACCACTACCACCATCACCGCTACTAAACAGCAATAACCACCAACCACCACCACCAACAACAACAACCACCACAACCACTACCACCATCACCACTACTAAACAGCAATAACCACCAACCACCACCACCACCAACAACAACAACAACAACCACTACCACCATCACCACTACTAAACAGCAATAACCACCAACCACCACCACCACCAACAACAACCACCACAACCACTACCACCATCACCACTACTAAACAGCAATAACCACCAACCACCACCACCACCAACAACAACAACAACAACCACAACCACTACCACCATCACCACTACTAAACAGCAATAACCACCAACCACCACCAACAACAACAACAACAACCACCACAACCACTACCACCATCACCACTACTAAACAGCAATAACCACCAACCACCACCACCACCACCAACAACAACCACCACAACCACTACCACCATCACCACTACTAAACAGCAATAACCACCAACCACCACCACCAACAACAACAACCACCACAACCACTACCACCACCACCAAATCTTAAATGGCAATACTTGAAATCATTAAACGGTATGCAAACACGTTATTAAGATTTATGATAAAGATTAATGTTTGTTAAGGAATGTTTAAAATCATCAGCAGGCAAACAGGTGATTAATATTGAATGGAATTATAAGTGTTAGATAACAATACTTGACACTATCTGTGTTAAAAACAAAGGATTGCTTCCAACGCGTTAAAAATAAAATTATCAACAGACCTTTCGGTTAAAAATTACACACGAACAGCGCCCCCATATATATATATATATATATATATATATATATATATATATATATATATATATATAGATGCCAAGCGACATATGCAATCAAGAGATAACAATAAATGGAAAAAACATTATTGGAATCGCAAGAGCCCTTTCATCCGATATTTGTCAAGCGAACCGATCGGAAGTCGTTTAAAACAATGTAAACTGATTAATTGATTAAAAGAAGCGGGGTGTAAATGAGAATGATATCGCAAGACTAAGGGGGAGGGAAAAAAATGAAAGCCACCCCTATTCAAGCAACAATTTTCTCCTATCAAATTTAGAGAGTGCTTTGAATTTTGCTTGCACAGAGTCTGGCTTGTAAAATAAGATGTGAAGTGTCTCTCGGACAACTAGATGTTGTTTTGTTCTAGCTCTGTGCAAGACACCAAAGCACTCATCATTATAATTAACTGCACAATTATATATATATATATATATATATATATATATATATATATATTAAAAAGAATAGATCCAACAGAGAATCTGCTTTTAGGTTATTTTTTTTCAATATATATATAAACAGGATTTGGCATTAAATAACTCACAGAAAAAACAAAAAAAACTATTAGGTAAATTAACTTAGCCCGTAACCTCATCGAAAAATATGTAAACTACCTCCGTATCAAAATAGTTATAAACCCTTCTCAAACAATTAGGAAGCTAAATGATAAGCACAAAAACGATAAACAAATTACATCAGAAGCTGGCATCACTTATAATGTGTGCTACAAAATGTTCACAGGAGAAACTAGGTCTATCAAATAACCTATTCATGAAAATACATTTGTCAGATGAGGCTTGTTTTTTAAACTTTTTTTTGTGGGGGTGGGTACTTGAAACCTTACAATTATCTGCCAAAAATAGTTTATTTATGCATAAACAGAATTACCATACTTGAATATATATACTTATGGTTAACAGCATGTCAACCTGTTTAGGGTTATTTTTGCCGAGAGGTTAGGGGATCTTATTCAATGTACGTTAATATTTACATTTTGGGAGGAAGTGGGTAGTTACTATTTGAAGAAAAGTGGGGCCACATGTTTATGTGATATCAATCATTGTTTCTCATCGGAATAATTTTCAAACTGTTGTATTTGACTCATAGATGCGACCTAAATAGGTTCCACAAGTCCGAATTAGAGTGGTCCTGGTGTAACATATTGACCTCCGACCCAGCCGTCGATCAAGGAACAGATGTATCCGGTCGAAGATATCAGGGTATATAACCTTGGCTATGGACGGGTTGAATTGGGTGCAGATGTGGCGTCCATAAGAAGCAGGAGAACGTTAAACAATTATATAACTCGGGGCCACAGACAGGTTCAGTCAGTTTGAGTCAGTCAAGTTGGAGATAAGATGCTGTAGAGAGAACCAGCACTCAGCAGAACGAGAAAGAAGTGCTGCTAAAGACAAAGGAACTGGGGGTCAATATGCAGTTTGTTCAGTCTCCAACTCACCTCTCACACATAACCCTTTTGTAACCCTTTTGCAATCATTTCGAATAAAGTGTGAGAGGTATATTTTTCTAAAGAAGTGTGTTCGTTCGTCTTTATTGTGTTGACTATGTTTCCGCATGCATCTGTATATGTTAAACTAGGAGTAATGGGTATGAATAGGTACTCAACACTCTAAAGATTTCCAGAAATAAAGCCTCACCTTCATGGCAACCGATCTAGGAAAGAGGAAACTCTTCTCTAAAAATGACTGGTCACATACTGAGAGTTTGTTAAACACACACACACACACACACACACACACATATATATATATATATATATATATATATATATATATATATATATATATATCAGGGGCGGAGTCGGGACTAGTACTACTCGTGCCCGGCGCGACCAATAACTCGGTCAATAATAACAGTAATGTTAGCGAAATCGCGCTTTTGGCTGTAGCCAATAGAAAAAGCAAGCCAGATACTGTGCTCAAAAAAATTAGCACAACTGACAACTGACAACTGTCTTGGGAAGAAGGAGAGGGACCGAGAGAGAGAGAGAGAGAGGGGGGTTAGCAGATTATAGCCGACGTCATCATCATCGCTATGGTAATTGTTGGTTAAACGGCGTGTTTTAATTCGTTTTTTCACTAACAGATCTCTATTTCTTTAATGAATGTTGCATATATTACATTCTGTAACTAAAATTTGTTTATTTGAATACATTTTCAACAAATAATCTTTATTTTAAGAGAAATTGAAACTACTAGCTGTGTCTTTGTATATTGTCATCAATTTCTTTATTCTAATAAACATATTTTTCTCGTCATAGTAATGAACATCTTCTCTTCTCTTCTATACTTTTGAAAGGAAAAAAAATTATCTTATTTACTGTATTAACAAGACTACAAATTATATAGTATCTTGATTGTTTTCAAAAAAACACCATGCAGGGTACGTTTGTCAATCTGTGATATACAATGGAGAATCACTCAATAGCAACTATGATGACTTACTTTGGGTCCACGGACAACGGGTTGGGAACTGAAGTTGACACAGTGCGGTGGGTGCACGAGTAGCAAAAATAGGCTAGAGTCGCCACTGATATATATATATATATATATATATATATATATAGAGAGAGAGAGAGAGAGAGAGAGAGAAATTGAAGAACAAGTTAATCCAAAAAGAATTTAATCTAAAAGAAAGTTAACGTTGTAACGTTTCGGTTCAAATGAACCATCATCAGGACTAGAAAGGATGATATCTTGTGATGTTAAATCACCGATAGATGTTTATATATATATATATATATATATCACGAATGTTAGAATTGAATTGTAGATACAATAAACTTTTTTTTCTATCTTTCTCTGTGATTTTTAAACGACTCTAATATGCGAATGTTGGACTGCATAAAGATCCATACGTAATAATTTGTTAAGTGGAAGGAAGTATGAACGGAACAGTCGACTGTTTGAAAAGAAAAGAAAAGATAACGATTAGAAAATGTGTTTAAAGGCACGTCTAAAATACTTCAAAAGATAAAAGAAGTGAGGAAAAAATAAAGATACGAAAAAAAAAAGAAAAGAAAAAAAAGAAAAAAGAGAAAAAAAAACAAAAAAAACAAACAAGCAAACAAATAATTTAAAAAAATAAAAGATCTTTTGGATAAATCAATAAATAAATAAATAAATAATGAATTAGATCAACGGAAGTGGTATCCGAAAAGAAAAGAGATGATCGATAAAAATCGGCTTAAAATGGATGAAAGCTAAAAGCAAAAAAAAGAAAAAATGGTGAAAGGAACTATAAATTGGAAAACGACACAAGGGAATATATATATATATATATATATATATATATATATATATATACGGCTGCCGCTCGCATAATGCAAAGCTCTTCGAACACTCTAGTATCCGGTAAAGTATAAAATGTAAACAAACGAACGCTACTATTTAGTATCATATAATTCCCTAGCTGACGTTGTACGCTTGTTGGCTGTGCGGTCTAATACTAAGTCTAACGTAAAGTTGGGCGGGTTTCAATCCCAGCTTCTACGTGTTTAGCCAAACTGAAGAGTTGTGATACAACGAAACAGTCTGTCTGTAGATGACAATATATATATATATAAGTGCTTGTGTGTGTATATCTATCTCCCCACACACACATATATATGTGTGTGTGTTTGTGTCTATCCCCACACATATATATGAGTGTGCGTGTGTGGATAGGTAAGTGTGGGTATATATGCATGTATGTATGTATAAGAAAAAACATTTTTTAAAAAGCACGATAAATCAAAGTACTCAAAGACTTGATTGCAGACCAGTATAAAAACAAAAGCTATCTTAATATTACCTTCTTATATTTAGGGTGTTTTCCAATAGCCTGCCAGACCGGGGTCCAATCTCAGGTCGAGTCATCCCCAAAACTCAAATAATGGTACTTGATGCCGCCTTGCTAAACACTCAGCAATATAAGGTACGTATCAAGGGTAAAGTGGAACAATAGAAGTAAAGGATTAGCGCCCTCCGCAACACCTCGGTATAGTAGCGATTGAAAAGGAAGCCTTCGGGTCGCCCTCGACTAAGATCGCCAACTTATATATATTCCACAATCCGTAGTTTCGTAAGTTTTCTTCAAAACAGAAAAAAACTAGCTGAAGATTGAATTATTTTTTTATTTCAAAGAAAAGATATAAATTTAAATTGGGGGGGCACATGTTTATGTGATATCAATCATTCTTTCTCATCGGAATAATTTTCAAACTGTTGTATTTCACTCATAGATGCAACCTGAATAGATACCACAAGTCCGGATTAGAGTGGTCCTGGTGTAACATATTGACCTCCGACCCAGCCGTCGATCAAGGAACAGGTCGAAGATATCAGGGTATAACCTTGACCGTGGACGTATTGAATTGGGTGCAGATGTGGCGCCCACAAGAAGCAGGTGGTGGTCAAACAATTATATAACCCGGGGCCACAGATAGGTTCAGTCAGTTTGAGTCAGTTAAGTTGGAGATAAGATGTAGAGAGAACCAGCACCCAGCAGGGGGCTATAGGCCCTCAGGACCCCCGATTGAGCAGCCCAGCAGAACGAGAAAGAAGTGCTGCTAAAGAGAAAGATAAAGGATTAGCGCCTTCGGCAACACCTAGGTATAGTAGCTATTTGAAAAGAGAGCCTTCGGGTCGCCCTCGACTAAGATCGCCAACTTATATACATATTCCACAATCCGTAGTTTTGTAAGTTTTCTTCAAAACAGAAAAAAGACTAGCTGAAGATTAAGTTATTTTTTTTATTTCAAAGAAAAGATATACTACTAGTAAATCAAATAAACCTAAAAGAAGATATTTTAAAAGTTTATATCATTGAATTTACTTATTTATTTATTTTAACGGTTTGTCAACCCAACTAGAGTTATTTTATGCCTACAGTTTAGGAAGTTGCGTTCAGTACGATCGAATTTATTTTTTGCATTGTTTTTTTAAAGAGTTCTTTTGTTTCTTTTTTTCTTTTGCTTTGCACATGCTCCTATAAACATTTAGATAGATCCATTTGACCTATAAATACGACTCCAACAGATACTACAACTCCGGGTCAGAATTAACCAGTGTACAATGGCAATGACGGGGTACTCAACATAATTTAGATTTATACCCAGGAAACTCCTCTTTTTGGCAGGGGCGTCTGACTCCCTCTGCAGGGGTAGAATCAGAGTATTATTTGCCTCGACGACAGAGGGTTATTCTTGTAAGGTAAATGTGCTAACTTTAATTCACCATACTTGAAAAGATTAAAAGAAAAAAAATCATATTTTAGAATCTAGAAGGGAAGAGTCCTCATGGCGTAGTGGCTAGAGGGCTGGACTGTGATCTCGACATGACTCCCATCTTCACTCTGAACCGGAGTGAAAATACCTGTCAGATAGATCTGTTTGCAAATTATTCATTTTCGATAGGTTACACAGCCGGCTGGAGCTGTAGAATACACCGACTGCGTCTCTGCAGAGGAGTAAGACCCACCCCCAACGAGTGTCCTGATTTTGACAGTAAACAATCTGATGGTGAGATTCCAGTAATGCTGGAGCTTTGGGGAATGCAGAGTACCAGTTCATTGCCATCACTGCCAGGTCCATTCTGGCCCAGAGATCGTAGCACCTGATAGGGTCCTATCTATGTGTTAAATAGAACTAAACTGTGGTTTGGGTTTACTGTTTTTTTTTTTTTTTGCATTTAAACTGCGTATTTATGTTAAACTGAATTGTTTAATATAGAAATGTTTTGAAATTGAAACTGCGAACTTATGCTGAACTGAATTGCTCGAAATGGAACTGTTTTGACATGCAAATTGTGTACTTATGCTAAACTGAATTATCTGAAATAAAACTGTTTTGGCTTTAACTCTGTGTATTGCCCAGTCGGCTGGGTCTGTAGAATACACAAAGACTCTCCCCCAATGAGTGTCCTGATATGATACTAAAAAATCTGATAGTGAAGTTCCAGTTATGCGGGAGCTTTGGGGAATGTAGAGTACCCCTTCATTGCCATTGCTCCCAGGTCCACTCTGGCCCAGAATAGTAGCACCTAATAGGGCCCTATCTATGGGTTAAATAGAAGTAACTGCATACTTATGCTATACTGAATTGTTTGAATTAGAACTGCTTGACAAACCTGAATTGCTTCAAATAGAAATGTTTTTGACAATTAAACTGTACTTATTTAAACGGCGTGTTTATCCTAAACTGAATTGTTTGAAATGGAACAGTTTTTGACGTTGAAACTCTACTTTCACTGAACTGAATTGTTTAATATAAAACTGTTTTGACATTTAACTGTGTCTAAACAAAATCTCTACTTATACTAAACTGAATTACCTGAATTAGATCTGTTTGACTAAACTGAATAGCTTGAAATAGAAATGTTTTTGACAATTAAACTGTGTACTGAATTCTTTGAAAATAGAACTGACTATTTACATAATTATGGATTTGGCGTTAAATAACCTACAAAGGTTGATATGCCATAAAAGCCAAACAACCAACCATCCGACATACAAAAAACATAAATAAGAATGTTAAAAGTACTCTGTTTGGTATCTAATTATCCAAAACGTGTTGACCTGCCGTTAAAATCAATAGATTAAATTCTTATGAAGGAAATATACTAAATTTCAACCATATAAACAAAACTATAACCTCTGTCTTGAAAGCGTTAAGATTGTGTGCAATATCTAGGTGGGGAAGTCCTAGTGGCGAAATCCCGATGGTGTAGTGGCTAACGTTCTGAACTGTGACATTGTAGTAAGCGAGTTCAAATTCCAGTCACGTTATGATGTTCATTTTCGGACTAATACTCTTAGGAAAGGTAGGAATCTTCTTATAACCACCTCAGCTATTGGTTAAATAGCACAATGACTGTTCTTCTCCAAGGATGTGCTTGGGATTAAATGACCCGTGAAGATTGATTTGCAATGAAACAACTCGATGAGACCGAAGTATATTTTAAGGAATGAACAGCTCTTCTAAGGTTTTTAGGTTTGGTTTGGTTTCTTTGTTTAATGGCATATCAACCGTTCTAGCTTATTTAATGCCAAAGCCATTCTCCTAGAAGAACATTAGTGGTACTATTTAACCCATAGCTGGGAGGATAAGGGGGTTCATACCTTTCCCAAGGGTATTTGCCCGAAAGTGAACGTAATAGCGCGACTGGAGTATGAACTCGCTTACTACGATTCTGCAGTCCATCGCTTTAACCATTACACCACGAAGACACCCTCTAAGGTTTTTAATTCGATCATATCTTAAATAACTGATATTCAGATTATTGAAAGATTGCCCTTGAAGTGTTTCGAAGCAAAGACTATGACTGTCCTATCATTGAGTACGAAAATATACAATCATATACCGAAGCATTTTGCTCTCTATTTAGTGCAACAATATATATATATATATATATATATATATATATATATATATATGCATGTATGTATGTATGTTGAAAAACTGATAACAAAGATCCAAGTGGAAGGAATGATTTATTGAGCGGTCGACACTGTAGCGTCTCGGTTCTACTGAACCATCAGGGGTGATATTAACAATTTTAAGAAACATCCATCGTTAACTTAAAATTGTTAATATCACCCCTCATGGTCCAGTAGAACCGAAACGCTATAGTGTCGACCTCTCAATAAATTATTCCTTCACACTTGGATCGTTGTTATCAGTTTTTCTACATATTGTCGGATTACAAACCTTTATTTACTCTTCATATATATATATATATAGGCCGATAGCTAGTGGATGAAACTCTCTGCTGCACGGCCAATACTGGTGTGTCCATGAGAAGGAGTCCTTTGGAGTATGTCCCACCTGGCGTTAAGGCCGACGCCGTTAAATTGCTGCTGGCTTTGAAACCAGCGGGCATTGTCCAGCAAAGGCAGACTTGAGGCCGAAAGGCCTACAATTTTGGCTGGGCCACCTTCGGGTGGGTGGGCTGCCACATTGACACCTATATCACCTTTGTATTGCACTAGACCTTGCTGTCCAGTTTAAGCTATAATCAGGCATCCGTGCCTGTGCTATGAAATAGCCTAGGGATTTAGGTTCATGTCTTTGAGTTTAGTTAGGCTGAAAACCTTTCGGCTCAGCACATGGGTTGGTTGGGTGTAAGATTGAAGCAGGTGTTAACGCGGGTGCGCGCGAGCGGATGAAGGTGTCACTCAGATGTCATAACAGTCCGAGACGATACTGGGTGACAAGGTGCGGGTGACGTCACACACCGGAAGCACGCGGAAGTTTGTGTGAGAATTTGAAGAAAATAAGAGTCGGGTTTTGGACGCCGAACGAGAAGGATCGATTTTGGAGCTCGCAGGCGCGAGACGAACTTGCGCCCTATGGGGGGGGCCGATCGAGTTGGGGGCCAAATGAATAAGACAGCATAGAAGATTGTCTCTCCTCCTTACGTCGAAACCTTTAACTCAAAGTTAATAAAAAGGTTTCGTACCTGAACAAGAAGTAGTTACGTGTTTTGAGATTCCTGTTCTTTATATATTCTATCGTTATGAACATTACATGTCTATTTTGCACATGGCCATATTCGTGTATATGGCTACGCAACACCTAGACCCATGTTTGGGTCCATATCCAGCTAGGCTCATCAGGACCACATTGCACTAAGTGGACCGATGACCAGCATAGACAAGCAGAGCTCGAGCCTCGGTTTGTGCCCGACCTTCCCCTTCCCTTTATCTCTATTATAATCCGTTTTATTTTATCATGGAGATCAGTTTTTCTCGTAGTTGTTAACTACTTGATAGAGGCCCATGCTTTACTTATGCGTATACTGACTTCGCTTTCAGTAGAAGAGATATTACTACCGAGGTATATGGTTTTAGTTTCTTTGGTTCTAAGGGTATATCAACATTCGTGGGTTATTTGATGCCAAAGCCATCATTGCAGAAAAAAGTAGTGGTGGTATTTAGTCCATAGCTGAGGGTAGAGTAAAAGAGATTTAATATATTTTATGAAGGTATTGGTCCGAAAGTGATCGTTATAGCGCACCTGTAGTCGCTTATTACAATGCCACAGTCCAGCACTCTAGCCATTACTCTAGGGATACTTTATCCGCTGGAGTATATCAATTAATTGACTAATTTCAGAGTCTTGCCATTTAAACAAGAGATGGCACCATCTTGATTATATCTTATGATCTCAAACTTTGGACTAATTTAATCTTTTTTTTTTATCTCAACGTTCCAGCCGTTTAATCTTCGGCCTTCCTTATATGTCGACTGTACATCCGAATACTGAAACACGCCCAAAGTGGGCATGAGCTTCCCCTCTTGTCAGATACTTTTCAGCTTTACTTATAACCTTGAGTTAGTAACATCCACTTCCCAAATGTACACCTAATAATATCTGGGGGTTCACATTTTTTTACCCCCACCCTATGTTATCATTACTCGACTTCAGCGATCGTCTGACAAAACATTCCAAACTCCAAATAGTATAATAGAAATCACAGAAAGAATCTCATTAATACTGAATGCAGATCACAGTATAGTTCATCTGTTTTCTGTTCTTCTCTTCTTTGCCTTTGCTTCTACTTATCAATTCGCTGGATACTATTTATAAACGAACTTCCACTCAACGCGGATAAGTTTACAAAGTCAAGGAAATCAGTATTGGAATGTATACAATATTTCAGCCAACAAACGTAAACTGTAGACAATTGAATCAGCCTTTTAGATTTGTTGGCTTTCTACTCACTGTCTTAGTTGAAACGTGGCTCTTAGGCACAATTTGCTAACTTGTTTGGACCGCGTCAGGCCCGCAGCAACGAAACGAAAGAAGCGCTAATCGCGCATTCATTGGCCCATTCGGCTGCTCCCTCGGTAAACGGCGGGCGACTGCTTGAGGTCATTTTGCATCCGCTTTGGCATAGATACAGTTGGATCTACGAGGGAGTCACATTCAGGTATAAAGTTTCCAGTGAGGATAGGTAACAAGAAAGAACGGTCTGAACAACATTATCGCCCTCTCTGTGGGGCTTAAAATACACTGATTGCATCTCCTGTAAGACTCCCCCAAAAAGGGAGGTTCCTGGGAATAATATCAAATTATATTTGATAGTGAAGCTCCAAATCTGGAGCTCAGTAGAGTACGAAGTAAACCTTTATTACCTTTAGTCTTAGGTACACCCTGGCCCGGAGTGGTAGTACCTGTTAGGATCCAATTTATGGGTTAAATATATCGGTTGAAAAATTAATCGTATTTGATTGTAGTGTATTAAAAATAATTTAAAAACAGCAACACAATATAAGTAAAAATATGAATGCATAAATAATGCAATTCCCAAAGATCAAAGTATCAAATAACCCTATATGAGTTAACATGCCTTTAAAATCACTAAATAAAACAATCAATCTGAACAATATTGATAAGGCAAGATGTAGAAATTGTCAATCTTGTCTTCCTTTTTTTCTATGACACTGGCTGGTTGGGTTTGGATTTATGTCATGTCAACCGTCATAGATTATTTAATGCCAAATCCTCTTAATACATATCTAAACATATATGGTTTGGCTGGGTTGGGTTTTATGGCATATCAGTCAGTGTAGGTTATTTAATGCCAAATCTTCTTTATACATATATATCAAATATATATGATTTGGTTTGGTTGGGTTTTATAGCATATCAACCAGTGTAGGTTATTTAATGCCAAATTCTCTTTAGACATATCTATTAAATATATATATGATTTGTAAACACATTTTCCTGATAACATTCTTAAATGAGCCCGAGCTTTTTTTGCACACAGTTAAATGATTTCAAGTATTGCTTTCTACCAACCACAATGTAATATCATTCATTTGTTTTGCACACAGTTTGTTCTATTTGACCCATAGGTAGGACCCTACCTCTAGATCAGAGTGAACCGGGTAGAAATGGCAATAAATTGGTACTCTACGTTTCCCAAAGCTCCAGGACTGGAACTTTGCCATCAGGACACTCGTTGTTGTCGGGGTGGGGGGTGTCTTCCCCTTCTGCTGAGATGCAGTTTGTGTATTCTACACTCCAGGCTGACTGGACTGTTGTTTTTTTATAATGGTTTCTTCATGCCGATATAGTTTTGATGAAAAAACGTGCAACCTCCGTAATCACTACGACCCGGAGTGACCTTTTCATATTTCCTAAAAAGAACATTCGTCGCAGAGGTAAAATTTATTTGATTGGTTGACCAACCAGGTTTATGTAATATTCGTTGGATTGTTGACCCAAGCAGGGTTTGTTTTATAATGTTCGGAAGTAATTCTTCGTTGTCACTTTTGTAATGTTCCATGAGGGAGGTAGTTTGTACCGATACTTAAAAATCTCTTCCTTCTCGTTCAATGTCGAATACTGAGTCTGGCATGCTAAATAATACTAACTTGCAATGTCACATTTCACATCTATTTTGCATATGCACGTGTCTCTCTACTCGTCACTCGTCAGACCTCAAACTGACCTATTTATATATCCACTATTTCGAGTCACGTGAAGTCCAGTAGCATATACCATTTCAACACTCGTGTTTGTTGGCTAGAGATCCGTGTTCAAATCACACGGGTCGCTATCGGCACATTCTTCTACACAGCAGTTTTGTTTCAAAGGTTATACTTTTCAATAAAACGTGTACCTTGGATATGTCATAACCCCCAACTGCATCTAAAGGTGAGGTTCCAATTCTGGATCTTTTGCGAGCGTGAATACCCCATTTATTGCCACCAATATCAGGTCCATCCCACTGGACCGCTAAGATCATATACAAAAAAATAAAAAAGATTAAAAAGCTCTTAAGAAACAGTTGTACAAAAACGTAAACATGACTATATACTGTTATAGATTCTTTAATCTCTCGGCATGAAACAACTGTAGTCTGATCGAAATTCCGTTAAAATCAACTAATATATCAATCAACCTTTCTTGGAAAAAATTCAAAAGGAAAATATTTAAGATAGACCATTTAACTTCGAGTACTTTACAATATTTTTCTTTATACGCCTAAATAATTTTAGACCGGTTAGTTTTATCTTCGTACTGTTCATTTGTTAATGCTTTGTATTCTCCTGTACACATATTCGTGTGACTTTACATTTTTATATATATATATATATATATATATATATATAAAGAGAGAGAGAGAGAGAGAGAGAGAGAAACAGGTTTGGTTGAATACCGCGGATTGTTTTTTTTTTAATCTTCAAGTGAAGACGTTCGAGGCTTCTTACTCGTTTTCTTATATTTTGGTCAAGTTGGTAAAGAAAAAAAAACTCTATTTTAGCCCAATCGGGACACCTAGGGTAGTGTAATAGTTAGCAAGCTAAACTGGAAAGCCTACACATGTGAGTTCGAGTCTTATAGGGAGCCATATTCATTTGGCCTCGTGCCACATTCGAAGTTCAGAACTTCATAAATTAATTCTATTTTAACCCAAGCGCTTTCGACCATTTCGCTGGTCATCCTCAGGGATTTTGTTAGATCGTTTGTTGCTGTGAGTTTTATCTATATTCATTTGAAGTGTTTTTTTTTTTATTATTATAGATAAGGTAGGCTCATTCTGTTTGGGTGGGTGGTTAGTTATTGAATATATTTGACATGTTGATACTTGTTGTGAATGCTATTTTATTTATAGAAATTTTTAAAAAATTTATTGGTATTGCTTCGAGGATTTGTAAAACGTTTTTATTGTTATTTATATATATGATTTTTGTATTAATTAGGATCGTTCTTATATCCGGGAATTTGAGTTTGTCAGTGTCTTTGTTATGCTTTGTCATTAAATGGTGTTTTGTTGCGCTTATGTCAGAGAGGAGATAGGTGGTTTCTTCACAAACTTGACCCACACCTAAGAAGACTAAAATGTGTTCACTTGATGGTTATAAAAAAAGAAACAATCTGTGGTATTCAACCAAATATGTTTAGAAAATGACTTACTGCCCAAGGACGCAATATATATATATATATATATATATATATATATATATATATATATATATATATATATATATATATATATATGAGTCATCCTCTGAAGTAGTGTTTCATCTACAGAAAATGACATCAATACTCACCAAGCAAAGGCATGCCCTGTATCGATAGGTTATCGATCATATGGAAGTCTGACATATATATATATATATATATATATACTCGTGCACACACACACACTCGTGCACACACACACACACATACACACATATATATATATATATATATATATATATATATATGTATATATATACCGAGTAATTCCTTGTAAAAAAAACTTTAAAAATTACTCATATTTTTATAATGATAATTTATTTCAGAAAATCCTATATGTTTTTAAAATGTTAGATCTGCATCTTCAGACAAAGAAATAATGAAAAAATTTCTAATGAAGATTTTGAAAAATCGACAAAATTCCTCTCACCCTATCACCCTCACCCAAATTTCATTTTTAAGTAAGGACCAGACCATTTGTTTTTCATGTCTAGTTGACAAATGACATACAATTCCTATATGAAGACGTATCAATTTTTGACTTCATTGATTCGGGGAGAGAAAATTATTTACTATAAACAACTTACATGGGTGTTAATAACCTCTTTACGAATGTAAATTACATTATAAAATAGTATATAGTATATCAATACTATTTTATCAAAAATACTAAGAAAATTGTCATACCAATAATTTATATTATTCCATATAATTGATCACATTAAAAGTAAAAATAGATATTATACCGTTTACTGTTAACTAAAATTATAAACAAATACAGCATAGTATTTTATATCCTCAAGATTACACAATATCATATACATATTAACTAAACCTCAAATCCTTAAATATATAAACAAAATCATACTAAGTTTATAGAGAATACCATATTAAGAATTACCATCACCATTAATATTACTATAACAATTATAACTACTAATCATCAAACCATCCCTCCCTAACGTCCATTGCTTCCGGCAAGTCCTCAGAGATACATCCCGTATCAGCACAGAGCTGCTGTATCTAGGTTCGAGCTGGTCGTCCTGCCTTTGCTCGTCCATGTGAAGGGGACCACTGGAGTACATCACTTATGAGCTTGTTCCTACTTCTCTAGCAGTGTCCCGCATGTCTAATTTGGATAGTTTTGGTGATGGGTGGTAGGTGGCCGTACAGCTGCTGCTTTGTGGGGTGCTGTCTCCAGGACTAATTCAATATTGCTCGAAGCATCTATATTTATAAATTTTATTTAATTTGAAATAACTTACGTTAGTAATGTGTCAGCAGATGTCGATCAGAGTGTTTATGGGGAGGGATGAGTTGAATTTAATTTCTCTTAAATGAATAGTAAGAAGGTTGAGGCATTTCTTAAAAAATATATTGGTGTGAAGGGAAGTTACATGAATCAGTCCCTCAAACGTTATTAACTCTGGTGATTTGATACAATCAAGAACAATGGTATACAAAAAATAACTATGAACAGCTTAGATATAATGCCGAGGCGCCTCTGGTGGTGTAACGGTTAGCAAGGTGGACTAGCAAACCTACACGAGTGAGTTCGAGTCTCATTGGGTGCCCATTTCATATGGCCTTGTGCCACATCTAAGCAAAATGCTTAGTAAATTTCCTTAGATATAACGCCGATTCATGCATACACACACGAACACACACACACGTACACACACACACACACACAACCCCCCCTAAACACATACACGGGCACACATACGCACACGAACACACATACCCATACACGAACACACACACACAGGAACACACAAACACACACACACACACGAACAGACACACACACATACACACGTGCGGGTGCGCACGCGCGAACCACACACCACTACTAACAGAAATAGGGTGTTTTAAAAATTTCGCATATTTTTCGTTTTATTTAATAATTCACATGCCATGTTGAAGATCTAAAAATAAAAACGTTTAACATTGGTAAATAATTGTTGTAATGAAAATCATCCTTTGAAAAACATGTGTTTTTTAATATCTGTACATTTTCATACATGTATATATAGTCACCCCGCAGACAGATTGTTTCGTTGTATCACAACTCTTCAGTGTGGCTAGACACGTGAGATTCTCGAATCGAAACTTGGCAGACTTATACGCCAGCCATAGATTCTATCACACAGCCACGGGGAAACTAGCGTAGGGGAAGCGATTTTAAACCCATTTGTATCCCTTTTTGTTTTGTTTACATATAACCGCTTAACGGCAACCGAAATCTCAATTCTTTCGAAGAGCCTTGCTTTACGCGAGCAGCAACAGTTAATTCCCTCGCTAGAGAGCTCAACCGCAAGGGGGTTAGTGAGTATATATATATATATATAAACTCCATTGCAGGAGCAGGATTCGACAAAAGGTCAGTTTTTAAGCAGAGTTTCACAGATTCGAATTCAGAGTTTTCCTTCTCTTAAATCGGTTGCCATGCCAAGGTTAAAGAGCTCTATGTGCCATCAGATTAAGTAATTGTTAGAGAGAGGATACTTGGATTCACACCTTTTCCAATGTTATCGTGCAAAGTGAAATGCAAACAGGGATTGAACCTGAGTCGCCGTGTCCATTTCGTACGACGGTAACTGTTACACCATGAGAGCCTCTCTTTCTTTCTTGCTGTGTCTCTCTGTCACTCCCTCTCTCTCCCCTTCTCTCTCTCTCTCTCTATATATATATATATATGTGTGTGTGTGTGTGTATGTGTGAGTGTGTGTGTGTTCGGATTTATTCCTGCTAAAAATAGCCGGAGACAGCATTGAAAACGAACGATTTAAATCGTAATTTTCATTGTGAAGAATTTTTTTACCCACTCTGAAATTTTACTTTTTAATTAGATGTTTTTTCCTTCCTCAATTGATGACTTCTTGGTTTGAAAAGATTTTTTTTCTCGTTTCCATTACTTCCCATTTTTCTATTACATCGACTACATCATTTGTAATAAGTTATTTTTCAAACGATCAAATTGACAGTGGCCTGCGTCTGTACAAGTCTCCAAACAAATCATTTGTGTTTTAATAAAGACGGGACAATAAATTCTCAAAACACTTACAAGCCAGAAAAATAATTGAATTCGTCTGTGGAAATCATTGATAATTTTCTTTCTTTCCCTTTTTTTTTTTCGTTTTCTTTGTCAACATATCTCGATTTTATAAAAAGAGGATGATATGGATAATATGCCATTTTGGTTACAAAATCCAATGAATAAGAGCGATCAATATTAAAATGATCTGATTTTTGTCCGATTAGGAAGCTGCGTCGCATCAACCTAAAAGGACATCGACACGAGGTTAACGAAAGCGTGGACAGCTATCAATAGGCTATCGATTATATGGAAATCAGACCTAACAGATGAAATGAAACGCAGTTTCTTCCAGGCAGCGGTCGCATCGATACTGCTATATGGGTGCACTACATGGACTCTAATAAAACGGCTGGAGAAGAAGCTAGACGGCAATTACACAAGAATGCTGCGAGCAATCTTGAACAGGTCCTGGTTGCAACATCCCACGGGACACCAACTGTACGGCCACATGCCTCCTATCACGAAAACTATTCAAGTTAAACGAACCAGACATGCAGGACACTGCTGGAGAAACAGGGACGAACTCATAAGAGATGTACTCTTATGGACCCCCACACATGGCCGTGCGAAAGCAGGACGACCAGCACGAACATACATTCAGCAGCTATGTGAGGGTACGGGATGTTGTCCTGAAGACCTGCCTAGGGCGATGAACGATAGGGAGGAGTGGCGAGAGAGGGTCAGGGATATCCGTGCTACCAGCACGACATGATGATGATGATGTATATGCAATTATAAAACAGCAAAAAAAATATATTGGGTTGAGTGAAAAGTCTTGCAATATTTTCATGTGGTCATTTGTGGCGTGTATTTCACGAGGCCATAGGAGTTAAAGCCGTTGTAGGTGCAAGCTATAGTTGGTTGTATCGTGATTGTTGGTGTGCTCACACATCGAGCATTGCTTCGAAAACTGAACAGATGAACATGCAGCATAGTCAAATCCGGGAACTTATGCTTTATGAGTCGAATGGGGCCATAACGCCACTGAAGCAACGAAAAATATTTGTTGTGCGAAAGAAAAAGGCGCAGTGGGAACAAAGTACGGTAACCAGATGGTTGAAGAAATTTTGCTTGGCTTGCAAGAACCTCTACCATCAGACAAGGTCAGGTAGGCCTAAAACGTGGTTTCCGAGGCCCTGCTTCAAGCCATTGAAGCAGAACCGGTGAGTAGCACTTGGAGAGTATCAGGCGAGAGCTAGTCATCTCAAAGTCAAGTGAGTATCCCTTGGAGAGTTGCACTTGTGGGGTTTTAAGCAAGCCGGACATCTCACTATCCCGTGTGGTTCGTTGTCTTCATGTCTTCATCAAAAGTATCCAGAGTTGCCGAATTGTGCCTCATGCTATTAAGATATTGCAAAACGGGATTTTTAGCGTTGTATTTTTTTTTAACTATAGCTTTAAAATTCGCCGAGAATAAAGAAATTTCCAGTCCAATTTGTAGATCTTTACGAATAGTTTGTTGTTGGTATTTGTCTTCGCTTTAGTTTAACAAAGAAGGCAACTATTAAATATTAGTCCTACGTTTTTGTTTTTTTATCAATTCTATAAATAGGATGCGACTTTACATCAAGCTTATTGCCGACTAAAGGTGGCCATAAGGTAAATAATAATAATAATAATAATAATAATAATAATAACGGATCATTTAATCTCAGCCAGACTACCAGTCCTAGTGATAGTCAACAAAAAAAGAGAACCTGCTGAATAGTGGTATTAGAGATCTGAAAAGAAAACAAGGAACATGAAATTGACAGTGATACCAATTGTAATTGGAGCGCTCGGTATTTAAAAAAATACGATTGTTACAGGTCCTGGGGGACTTGGAAATAAGACGACGAGCAGAGACCATCCAAACTACAGCATTGTTGAGATCGGTCAGAATTCTTGAGAAGAGTCGGGGAGACTTGAGGAGACTTCCTGTTACACAGCCTCCAGTGAGAAACCATCAGCTAACGTTGGTGTGAAAGACTCTCAAATGAGTAAAATAATGATAATAATAAGCGAATGCAGTAAACTAACACAAAAGGTGTACAAAACTAAGCCCGTCTGGTGGTAAAGATGATCCATTGAGAATTGTGCAAAAAATGGAAATTTGACCATACTACCAAATTGTATATACACAAACCAGAATCCCTTCTGGAGAATGAGATGCACAAAATTCTCTTGGATTTTGAGATCATCTAATCTTGGTCAGAAACTAGACCTAGGAATAATTAGCAAAAGCAAAAAAAAAAAAAGAGAACATGCCCTATCGTGGATTTTGCTATTCCAACTGACAAGCGAGTAAAGATCAAATAAAACGGAAAGTTCTTTTCCAAAGAACTAAAAAAAAAAACTTTGGAAAATGAAGGTGACGTTGATACCAATTGTAATTGGAGCTCTTTAAACGACCTCCAAAGGTTTGGTCAAGGGGCTGTAAAAACCGGAAATCGAAAAAGCGAGCCGAAACCATTTAAACTACAGCATTGTTGAGATCGGCTAGAATTCTAAGAAGAATCCAAGAGATTTGAGCAGACTTGCTGTCACTCAGACTAAGAGAAAGAACATCATCTAACGCCATTGTGAAAATCTACGGGACTAAAATGATAATGATAATAGTACTTGGATTGTGTCAGAGAGTTGAAAAAGTTGTACAACATGACAATGGTTTCAATCATATTTGGAGCCCTTGGACCAATCCTGAAGAACAATCTTGAAGAACAATCTCGGAACATTCTTGGAGGAACCCAGAAAACAGATTGGTGAAACTTGAAATTTGAGGAAGAATTGAAATCACCCAGGTCACAAGCCTGCTGAGACCAACTTGAATACAGAGAAAAGTTCCGGAAAACTGGGGAGAGTTGCTGTCAATCATTCAGATTTTATTGAAGACCACCGGTTATGACTGGGGTGAAAAATTCATAAAAAGTTGATATTATTATTCTTGTCACTATTATTATTTCAGTAACATATTCCCCGTCGGCAAATTTGCATTTGACGCATTTCAGGAAAGCGAAAATCTTGTCCGCACAAACTGGAATTATAATAAACCATTCAGAAATAAACAATACGAAAAGTGTCCAAATATATTTTGGAATATAAAGACGAATATGAGGATGAAATAGAAGCTAAATGGTCTATTTTAAAGATAGCGTTCTGAACTTTGGCAAGTTCTTTTTTTTTTTTTATCTCTCTCTTGTTAATAAGCACTAGGCCATTTGGTATAGTGGGTAGAGTGTTCGCCCTGGGTCTGGGAGACCGGGGTTCATTCCCAAGTTGAGTCATACCAAAGACTCAAAAAGTGGTATTAGATGCCTATTTGTTTATTACTCTGTATTTTAAGGTACAGATCAAGGGTGTGTCGAGTGAAATCCAGGGAAAGGAGTAGCTCTCTCCCTTACACCTTGGTGTGGTAACTGTTGAAAAGGAAGCCTTCGGGTCACCTCAACAACAATCGGTCTACTTTCTATATTTTAAATCAGGAGAATTTTTTGGTTCCCATTTTTAGGACGGATTTTGGTTTGTTTACATATCATTTTTCGGCAAAGCCAAATTTTAATCACTAGCACAATTCCCAATGGATCATTCTTCCTACTAAGTCGTGCCTAGTCTGGCATTCCTTTTTGGCCAATTTGCTTCTTTAATTTGTTATGTGATTAAGCATTTCCTCTTTATCGTCATATATCATCAACTTTTGTTCTGATATAACTGATTTTTATGACATTATTTTGTGCTGCTGTTAAATGGGATTCAGTTTCTCTATTGAGGTTTCCTCTTCTTACCCATGACAAAGTCATCTAGTACGCAATTTCGTTAGTGTCACTTGAAGTATCTACACAGTTGTTTCTCTTCCAATTTTTGTTTTCTATATTTCAATGTTTATTTACTTAGTTATTGAGTTATTTAAGCTGGTTTTACTGTATTTGTTCTCATTTTTAGGCATCTTAAAGATATTTTGGGCATTACATCCGGTTGCAATCAAAACCAGTGTTTTCACGGCTTTCGGCTCTCCTACCCCCGTGGGGTTGAGCTCTCAATCGGATGAAGTAATCGCACTGGCATTAGCGTATATGCAAGGCTCTTCATATATGAATTGAGGTCTCGGTAGCCGTTAAGCGGATGTATGTAAACAATTGTAATTGTGATTCATAACCGTTGAAGATTTATTCCGCTGTTGCTGGTTTCCTCGTGGCTGATGGGTAGAGTCTTGGATTGGCGTTTGAGTCAACCTGATTTCGATCCCCGCAACGGGAATCTAGTATATCTAGCCACACTGATGAATTCTGATAGAACAAAACAGATCTATATATATGACAATATATATATATATATATATATATATATATATATATATATAGTATTCTTGGTCCAGTTAAACCGGAGTTGGGAGTAATTCCATCAGGACAAGAAGTTATTCATGAATGAATATTTAAGATTTTCCTGGTAAAGAGCTCAATGTACCAATAATACAGAGCAATAAATTCTTTAAAAAAACAACGAAACCGGTCACATAGGATTATAAATTTATTTCAATCCTGTTACGCAATTATTAATTAAAGAAAAGTTTTTTTAAAAAAACAATTTTACTACATTGCTAACCAAAATTTAAATTTAAAACGGAAGAGGGCTTAATGAAGAGGTAACTCTTCACCCCTCTTCTATCCCCACCCACTATCCCCTCCCACTCCTATGTGTCTTCTCTAGTTTTTTTTATCAAAAAGATCTGAAGAAGTCCTGTTATTTTTTTCGTGTTTTTGGAAATTTCAAAAATGCGTAACAGGATTGAAATAAATTTATAATCCTATGTGACCGGTTTCGTTGTTTTTCTTAAAGAAAGTATATATATACATATTAACTTCAATAAAACATATACTTCCTAAAATTTTAACTTAGGCTTTGTTTTGACTTCTTAATTGATTGTTTAAAATATGCCAATTTTTGTAAACAAATATGAATTATTAAAGCTTATGTGATTAGCTCAACAACTTCAGACAGGGTGAATATTGAAAACTAAACCTGAATTTGTAAAGAAATAAATGTTTTTTGATAAGATTGGATATCTGAGTTATCATGCAACCTTAAAAGTTTTAAATGTTATCCTCTTTCTTTCTTTCTTTCTCTCTCTGTCTCTCTCTCTGTCTCTCTCACTCACTCTAGCTCACTCTGTCTCTTACTCTCATCCTTTCTATCTTTCTCACTTCTTTTGCTTTCTTTTTTCTTTCTTTCTCTCTCTCTCTCTCTCTCTCTCTCTCTCTCTCACTCTAACTTACCCTGTCTCTTACTCTCATCCTTTCTATCTTTCTCAATTCTTTTTCTTTCTTTCTTTCTTTCTTTCTTTCTTTCTTTCTTTCTTTCCCTCTAATTCACTCTCTTTCTTACTCTCATCCTTTCTATCTTTCTCATTTCTTTCTTTCTCTCTTTCTTTCTCTCTCTCTCTCACACACTCTCTCTCTCTCACACACACACACACACACACTCTAACTCACTCTGTCTCTTACTCTCATCCTTTCTATCTTTCACACTTCTTTTGCTTTCTTTCTTTCTTTCTTCCTCTCTTTCTTTCTGTTTTCTGTCCTTAATTTGATACCTGTTCCAGTCGACTTTCTGAAACACCTGTTTTTATTTTCCCCTACCCCTTGATCATACGTTTCCTGTCGCTGATCGAACCCCTTCCTAGCTCCTCATCTTGTCACAGACCACCTGGACGTCCACTTCGAAAAAGGGACCTTTTTTCATCCCTAAACACAGCCGACGACAACAAGTCAATGTTATGCCTTCATCTGTGCCTATTTAAGTTTTAAATGTCGCTTGATACTGTCTCTCGTGACCTGCGTGTTTCGTTTGAGCCAAAATTCAATTATTCTGCTGACATGTCGGACAAATTGTAGTTATTAAAAGTCATGTGACACCTGCAGTGAAAACAACAGCTTTTCCTTTGTAATGTTTAAGTTTTTCGTTCGACTGTGTTTGTTCAAGTCTACGTATGTTGTGAGAAGGGATTTTATTCATATTAGTAACTAATTAACAAAACTTTGCCAGAATTGTATTGCCAAGAAAACCATGTTAAAACCACGGACGTGATTCCTAAGCTTGTAAGTGTATAATTATGAAAAATAAGCGTATATATATATATATACATATATATATATATATATATATATATATATATATATATATATATATAATCTTGGAGGAATTGGGAAAGAAAAGAGACCTTGAAGATTGAGAAAGATTGCGAGGGAAGATATATGCTTGAAAAAAAAAATTCGTCATAAATATACATACATACATACATATATATATATATATATATATATATATATATGGGTGGGTTCTGGGTTTAACACTAAACTGCACCTGAGTGTGAGGCTCCAGTCCTGGAGTTTGGGGAAAAGGAGTACCCCCTTTATTATCATTAATCCTCTTTCGACTCTAACCTGGAATCGAAGAACCTGTTCGGGTCCCATCTTATGGCTCAAATAGAACTGTTCAATCATTTTCTTAAGTTTAATATTAGAATTTATTTGAAACAATTCAGATGTGTACAAATTTTATTAGTTGAATAGAATCATTTATGTTAAATTGCAATACTTAAAACCCATTACCTGAGTAAAAACATATCATTGATATTTAATAGACTGTTTGATAGCAATACTTTAAACCATTTAACTGTGTGCAAATTGAATTATTAGCGTTAGATTGCCATAGTTTAAACTTTCAACCGTGTGCAAACGAAGGGTTAATGTCAAAGAGAATTATTCATGTTAAATAGCAATACTTGAATTCATTTAACTGTGTGCAAACAAATCATCCCAGGCTCATTTAAAAATTATATTACATGCAATGTATTAGCTTACAAATAATCATATGCATAACGTATCAAAAGGATTTAGCATTAAATAACGCATAAGGATTTTATGACATCAACCTCAACCAAAACAATATATATATATATATATGTGTGTGTGTGTGTGTGTGTGATAGAGATAGAGAGAGAGTCAGAGACAGAGACAGAGAGAAAGAGAGAGAGAGAGAGTGAACGCTGTTATTGTCAAAAGAAATGGACATCATAGCACGTGTTCAAATCTTCGACGAATCTTTTCACATTTCACATAGCTCTTGGGAGAGGTGTGAATCCAATGTTTCCCTCTAATTATGTGTAAATAGTAAATAGTGGGTTCTTTAGCATTGGTTAAGCAACCACTCATAAAGATGGAAAACCCTGAACTGAAATTATTTCAACTCCGCTAAAAAATTGACTTTAAATCACGTTCTTCCCATGTAGAGGGGACCAAAGACTTAAAAATGGTCCTTGATACCCCCTTACTTAACACTCAGTAACATAAGGTATGGATCAAGGTAAAGTGGAGCAATCAGGGAAAGGAGTAGTACTCTCCCCTACACCTCGGTGTTGTAGCTACTGAAAAGGGAGCTTTCGGGTCGCCCTCGACGACAGTCGCCAACTTTACTTATATATATGTGTGTGTGTGTGTGAGCGCGCGCGTGTGTGTGTGTGAGTGAGTGTGTGATATTAGTGTCTCCATTAGATAAGGTGTGCAATTTTCTGATTAACATTTCCTTTGTATCAAGAATTTGAATGGCTAAAAATAATGAAGCCCTGTCGGCGGAGCTTAGGGTACTCTGGCTGTATTCTATTCAGAAGGGTAAGATTCCTCCCAAAAAGGTGTCCTGGGTATGACACTAAAATGAATCTAATGTTGAGGCTCCAGTTTTAGAGATCTTCGGAGTGTGGAGTATCTTTTTATCGCCATTACTCCCAGGTCTACTCTAATCTAGAGTGGTAACACTTGTTCGGGTCACATGTATGGGTCAAGTGGATCTGTTTACAAATTATTTGTATTCGATGGAAATATGTGCCATATTGTTTAAAACATACACTTAAATATGTACGTACAATGAATGCGATTCCCTCATCTCAAGGCACAAAATAATCCTTGACGGGTTAATATGCCATTAAAATCAATCAGTCTATCAATCATTAAAAGTGACATTCAGCGATAACTCTGATACCATAAAATTATCATTCAGACGAAAATTTTTACTGGAAACTGCTTTAACTTGAGCTTATAGAATTGAAAGCGTGTAGCTCTAATTGAAATCTCCTTGTGATCTGCTATATCGCTTGGATTACAGGGCGCCTCTGGTGGTGTAACGGTTAGCAAGCTAGACTAGCAAACCTACATGAGTGAGTTCGAGTCTCATTGGGTGCCTCATTCATTCGGCCTTGTGCCACATCGAATCAAAGAGCTGTGTAAATTACTATATCCTTTGGATTACAGTGACATACTAGTTTGGTTGGTTTTTATGGCATATCAACCATTGAATGTTATTTAATGCCAAATCCTTTTCATACATACATATTAAATATATATATAATTTGTTTTGCTGGGTTTTATGGCAATGTCAGTTATTTAATCTTAGATCCTCTTTATACATATGCAAGTGGCATACGATAAGTTTCCAGAATTTTTTTCGTATGGGTACTTTTATTGATAGTACACACATGAAAATCTAGAACCCTTTGAAGTAATCTCCTCTGGCTGCAATGCACTTGTTGTACCGTTCCAACAACTTCTGCAAGGCCCCATGGAAGTCCTCTTGTGTGAGCGTGTCAATGATCTTCGTCACAGCCTCTTTCATCTCCTCAATTGTCTCATAACGGCAGCCTGTCAGCTTAGGGAATAAGCAAAAGTCACAGGGAGCAAGGTCTCGACTATAGGGAGGCTGAGGAACTGTCTTGATGCCCATCTTAGTCAAATAGTCTGTGACAAGGATGGAGTTGTAGACTGATGCATTGTCCTGGTGGAAATGCCACTGAGCCGATTTGAAGAGTGCTGGCCACTTCCGACGGAATCTCTACCAGAACTCCCTTAAAACCTCAACATAGTAACCCTAACCGTTTGGCCAATCAACTCTGATGTATTGACTTCCTTACACCTCCCACACCTCTCCTCATCCCTCACAGACTTCCTGCCTTCTTTGAATCCCTTATGACACTCAAAAACTGATGTTCGATTCATGCCAGATGGTCGAAAAGCAGTCTGAAGCATTCCATACGTTTCTGTGGAATTGTTTCCAAGTTTGTAACAGAATTTTATTGCATATCGTTCTTCTAAAGTGTCCTCGCGTCCAGATTGCATTTCACTAGCTATGACAATAAGGCTTTAGTAGGATGCATTCCAATTGCTGCTGTAGCTGTTGATTTGAACCTGAAATCATAAAAATTGGTCAGTCATCTCATAAGATGAATAGCAATAACATACTGAATTGTCAAGAGTATACGACAATTTTAAATGCCCATACGAAAAAAGCCTGGAAACTTATCGTATGCACCTTGTATATTTAAATATATAGAATTTGGTTTGGTTTGGTTTTATGGCATATCAACCACTGTAGGTTATTTAATGCCAAACCCCCTTTATACATATATATTAGATATATATGATTTGGCTTGGTTAGGTTTTATGGCATATCAACCACTGTAGGTTATTTAATGCTAAACCCCCTTTATACATATATTAAATATATATGCCAAACCCCCTTTATACATATATTAAATATATATGATTTGGTTTGGTTGGGTTTTATGGGATATCAACCACTGTAGGTTATTTAATTTCAAATCCTCTTTATATATAAACACACCAGTGAGGCTCCAGTCATGGAGTGGGGGAATGTGGAGTATCTCTTTATTACCATTACTCCCCGGTCTACTCTGACCCAGAGTGGTCACACCTGTTTGGGTCCCATCTATGGGTTGAAATTGAAGTTTGTAATTGTAAAATACAGCTTGGCTCACAATATGAGACTAGGTAAAAATTCTCACTGTGCCGTAAAAAAAGTGATGCACTGGAAGATAGTGACCTATGAACTGCATGATAGTTATTTCCGCTCGATGACGATCACACAAACCATTCCGAAGATAGCGGAAGTGACACATCCCAATGGTCAATAATGGAAAGAAATCGCGCAGGTGTGCTCGGCTGATAATATGGGACAAGGTGAAGGTCCCACTTCAGAGTGATGCACCGGAAGAGAGTGACCTGTGAACTGCATGACAGTTATTTCCGCTCGATGACGATCACACAGGCCATTCCAAAGTTAGCGGAAGTGACACATCCCGATCCCCAGATATCAGAAGAAATTGCAGAGGCGTGGAGGCGTGTCCATATCTCCGCGTGGGAGTTTGAAGGTAATATAAGGCCGACGAATTGAACAGAAGGCAGTAAAAAAAGGATCCCGCTGTTCACGAAACCTCTCTCGTCGTCACACTGTGTGCGTTGTCTCGGCCATCGTCTCCTTACATCGAAGAGTTCAAGCATCATCGACGAACGATCCTAATTCCTCTCCTGACTGCTCCTACTTCACACAAGCGTCCATCGAGAAAATAAATATATATTGTTATATATAAATTCCGTGTTGTCGTTTGTTTGACCAGAGAGCGGAACGTAACATAATTTTTTTGCTAGGAATTTGTATTATTAGTTATTTGAAAACCATGTAGCTGTGTGCAAGTTATTGGCATTTTAGGAGATTGCGAATGGTTTCAAATATTTCTATATAACATGGATAATGTTTAAGAGCAATTGTTGAAACCATTTAACAATGTGCAAACGAATAATCATTATTACATAGACATATTGCCGTTCAATGGCATGAATTGAAACCATTTAACTAGGTTTAAACAAATGAGCTCTTAATCATTAAAAAAAGTTATCTACAAACTATTCTCTTAGAAACTATATATATATATATATATATATACAAAATAGGATTTGGTATTAAACAATCATCAGTCCTGAATATGACACTAAATAATCTGATGGTATGGCTTCAGTAAAACTAATGTTTTGTGGAATGCTGGGTACCCCTTTATTTACATCGTTCCCGAGTCTACTCTGACCCAGAGATGTAGGACCTGATAGGATCCTATCTATGGGTTAAATAGAACTAAAATACGTACTTATGCTAAACTGAATTGCTTGAAATAGAATTGTTTTGACATATACACTATGTATTTATGCTAAACTAAATTATTTGAAAAACTTTGTTTGTTTGTTTTTTTTAAATCTGTGTATTACCCTGTCAGCTGGAGTTGTAGAATACACTGACTGCTTCTCTGCAGAGGGCTAAGCCCACCCCCAGCGAGTGTCCAAGACATGACACTAAACAATCTGATGGTGAGGTTCCAGTAATGCAGGTGCTTTGGGTAATGTAGGACACTCCTTCATTGCCATTGCTTTCAGGGCCACTCTGGCCCCGAGTGGTAGCACTTGATATACGTACTTGAATTGCTTGAAATAGAACTGTTTAGTTATATAAACTACGAACTTATGCTACACTGAAATGCTTGAAATAAAATTGTTTTGACATTGAAACTGTACTTACGCTAAACTGAATTGTTTGAATTAGAACTGTTTTACTGAACTGAATTGCTTGAAATAGAAATATTTTTGACAATTAAACTGTGTACTTACATTTAATCTGTGTACTTACGTTAAACTTAATTGCTTAAAATTGAACTGTTTTGACATTTAACTGTGTGTAAACAATATCTATACTTAAACTGTGTACTTACGCTAAAATGAATTGTTTGAAAGAGAACTGTTTTATTGCATAAAAATGGATTTGGGATTAAATAACGTACAAAGGTTGATACGGCACAAAACCTAAACAAACAAATAAATCAACAATCATCACGTCGTTTAAAAATAAACTTATCGATAAAATATTCACTTATGCATCATATATATGCATCCACAGAAATACTAGTTCGTCGTATCACAACTCATCAGTAGGGCGAGAAACACAAGGTGTCTTAAGCTGAGATCGAACACCGACTGCGTTTATATCAATCGGATATCTTATTCCAGAGCCATCGTTACTCTCAACTCCTTATTCAACTGACAGCGGAAATATGTGTATATATGTAAATATGATGCCATTATATGCGCAAATACAGTAGTGGCCTTAAGTTAAGGAACAGAACAGCAACAAATATTTAAATGATTTTAACTTGAAAAAAATTTGCATCTACATATATAGAATTTTTACTAAGTATATTTGGAACATATATGTATTTATAACATATAAAGTTTTCTAAATTTTCTTTTACAGAAAATTAGTCAACTGAAAAAAAAACCCCAAAAATATGCATTTGGCCCTGGTGAAAGGTTAAGGAATACATTATAAATCCTTGTTAGATCAATAAATAAACTAAAGAAAAATTCAATATTTGGTGAATTTTCCTTTGCATTGGATCATCTCATTGCATCTTCCACTTCATGAGCCAATTAACTGCTTACAAAAGGTGGTAGTGATACTTTCCGATTCTTCATTCAGAAAACTCCATAAATCATCAATATTTTGAGGGTTTCTGTTCAGAGCTTTCTCTCCTATGATTTTCCAAACATTCTCAAGAGGATTCATATCTGGGTTTTGTGGAGGCCTCTTCATTACAGCTATTCCTTCCTCTTCAAGAAAACTTAACACATTTTAAGCTTTGTGGCAAGGTGTGTTATCTTGCATAAATATTGGAGTTTCAACTGTCTCTTTGGGTAAATGAGGAAGAGCATGCTGCCGGAAAAGTTCTTTATAAACACTGGAATTAATATTACCGTGAATGCAGACAATGGGTCCTATTCCCGCAGAATAAATTACCCCCTACACCATTACGCTTCCCACTCCAAATTTCACAGTTTTCTTAACGCATTGAAAAGATAAGCGTTCCCCATTTTTACGTCTTACAAACCTCTTACCGTCAGATCCAAAAAAAATTGAATTTTGATTCATCACTAACCATATTCCATTGTTCCGCTGTCTACACGATATACTCTGTGGCGAAGTCAAGACGAACCTTTTGATTTTTCGTTGAAATCAAAGGTTTACGAGAATGGAATCTGAGCCACTAATTTTTCCTTATTTAACCTCTGAGAAATAGTTTTGCTAAAGATTGGCTTTCCTGTTTACTCACAAAATGCACGAGAAATAGATGTTGCTGTATCGTAACGGTCTTTTAAAGATATTTTAACAATCATCTGATCTTTCTGTTTGGTAGTCTTAGGAATCCTGTCAGTTTTCGGTTTTGGTTCAAGTGTCTTGTCAGCCTTAAATCTACTGATTCACGATAAACAACGCTTTTTGACCTTCGTACGATACCAGCAATTTCAGAATACAATTTGCCTTCTTCTTGATTTGCTAAAATAAGCTTTTCTTCTTCCCGAGTTAAACAATTACGTGCTTTCGCTTCCATCTTGCTTAAAAATAGTTCCAACGATCTATGACACTTGACAATAAATCAAAATTTTCAATCAATGTGTTTAAAAATTACCTAAATTACTCGAATTCAACAGCATTTCTTAACTTTTGACTCAGGCAAAATGTATATTTCTGTTTTTTTTAGTTCACTATTAATTTACTGTAAAAACATATTGAAAAGTTGATATGTTATAAATACACATATGTTCCAAGTATATTTTGGGAAATTTTCGTAAACGTACATGCTATTAAAAATCTATTTGCTGTTGTCCCGTTTCTTAACTTATAGACACTACTGTATATATATATATATATATATATGCGTGAGCCACAGCCTATACACAAATACACTGACATTTAAACGCACACAAGCTTAGGCATACATACACACAAACAGCATCCTCCTTGCAACACGACCAAAACAAACAAGTAACCATATTAATCAGTCTTTTGTTGAAAACATTTCACTCTGATGAATGCGTAAAACACGAAACCCAGAGTCACAGACACTACCGTGTAACACACACACACACACACACATATATATATATATATATATATATATATATATTCCTCTATGTTTAAAAGCTTTAGCATGGAATTTAAAAACAATTTAATTATACCGCAAAATTTGGTCCGCCATTAACTCACTAAGTGAGCTAGTGATAGCCATAAATCACTACAATATATAGATATGTAGATGTATAAAATACAGATATAGGTTCCATACATTTAAGCATCATTGCCTGTGCCAATCATATGATGGTTTTTCAAAAAAGAATGCTGATTGAATGATTGAACGGTGATATGATCTTTCTTTGTATATATGATTTTCTTTTCCCAAGTTTTTGTATTTTATCAAAACATCCACCGCTGTTCTATCAATACTTGTTTCACCATCATAAAGTCCTGACAACGGTTTACTAAAATCGATGGCTGGGTGTCCTCGTGGTGTAATAGTTAAAGCGATGGACTGCGGAATCGTAGTAAGCGAGTTCGAACTCCAGTCGCGCTATTATGTTCACTTTCGGACAAATACCCTTGTGAAAGGTATGAACCCCCTTATCTTCCCAGCTATGGGTTAAATAGTACCACTATTGTTCTTCAAAAAGGGTTAGCTTTGGCATTAAATAACCCACGAAGGTTCATATGCCATTAAACAAAGAAACCAAACCTAAAATCGAGACGTTTTAACGTTGATTTTTCTTCATAATAAATTCATCACTTTTTGTTTACTTTGTTTTTTAGTTTTCTCCTTCATGTCGGATTCATTTTCACTTTTTACTTCCATATATATATATATATATATAATTTTAAGGGAATATTTTATTGATAATATTTTTTTTTTAATAAAGTTATCCACAAAATTTTCACTTACAAATCTTATACACTGCAGGGTATGGATAAGGGTATCCATACCTTTCCCAAGGCTATCAATCCAAAAGTGGACGTTTTAGCGCGACTGGAATTCGAACTCGCTTACTAAGATTCCGCAGTCCAGCAATTACACCACAATTATTCCTCCTTAAAATGGTTCCGTCGCCTGGGGCTCGAAAATACACCGAATGCCTCTCTACAGAGGGGTATAACGATCCCCAGCGATCATCTCAGGCAGTCGGCTGGGTATGCAGAATGCACCAACAGCATCTCTGCCGAGGATTAAGACCCCGCCCCAAACAAGTGTCTTGGACATGACGCTAAATTATCTCAGCCCTGTCAGCTGGGGCTCTAGAATACACTGACTGCTTCTCTGCAGAAGAATAAGACTTTCCCAACGAGTATCCTGGATATGACACTAAACAATCTGACGGTGAAGCTCCAGTAATGCTGGAGCTTTGGGGAATGCGTAATACTCCTTCATAGTCATAGCTCCCAGGTCCACTCTGGCTCAGAGTGGTAGCACCTGATACGATCCTATCTATCGGTAAAATAGAACTAAACTGTGTACTTATGCTAAAATGAATTGTTAGAAATAGAACTGTTATATATCTATTATATATCTAACTGTGTGTAAACAAAAATGTACTTATGCTGAACTGAATTGTTTGAAAAGACCTGTTTATATGTATAAAAATGGATTTGGCATTAAATAACTAATAATGGTTGATGTGCCATGAAATCAAACCAAACAGAAGCCAAACCAAATCCTCCTTACAATGTCGGTAAGTACTAATTGTAATGATAACGTATAACAATAGTTTGGTTTTCAGAGCGTCGGAAAATTTCACACTTCCGTTTTCTGTACTAACCAACTAGTCAATGTCAGTTCTATAAGTTTTGTTTTGACATTTAGGCGGGAAACCATATTCGATAAGTAACAAGAAGAAGAAGAAGAAGAAGAAGAAGTTGTCTTTTTCTTATCTTAACCAAGTGAATGAAGAAGAAGAAGAAGAAGAAGAAGAAGAAGTTGTCTTTTTCTTATCTTAACCAAGTGAATGAAGAAGAAGAAGAAGAAGAAGAAGAAGAAGAAGAAGAAGAAGTTGTCTTTTTCTTATCTTAACCAAGTGAATGAAGAAGAAGAAGAAGAAGAAGAAGTTGTCTTTTTCTTATCTTAACCAAGTGAATGAAGAAGAAGAAGAAGAAGAAGAAGAAGAAGAAGAAGAAGTTGTCTTTTTCTTATCTTAACCAAGTGAATGAAGAAGAAGAAGAAGAAGAAGAAGAAGAAGAAGAAGAAGAAGAAGAAGAAGAAGAAGTTGTCTTTTTCTTATCTTAACTAAGTGAATGAAGAAGAAGAAGAAGAAGAAGAAGAAGAAGAAGAAGAAGTTGTTTTTTCTTATCTTAACTAAGTGAATGAAGAAGAAGAAGAAGAAGAAGAAGAAGAACAACAACAACAACAACAACAACAACAACTATTTTGAAAGTCCCTGAGATACTTTCAGAAAATAAGTAACCAATTCATATAATTCTCTTATCCTATTCGCAAGTCAATGGGAACTGTTGTGGTTGGGAGACAATAAAAAGTGTTGATTAAAATCAGCCCATGTTGTCTTTAAAAGGACATGTCAGTTTTGACTTGTAGCAACGTCTTTAAAATGATCTCCAAGGGAACATGCTGAAAATAATTTGTTTTCTCGCTGGTATTCATTTCAATTCATCTCCTTTTCTTTTCTTGTTCACAAACATTTTCAATGCTTTTCCTCTACCAAACCCGCATTCGGAAGTTCATAAACGGACTTAGCAATCGCTGATGCCGGCTGCTTTACAGGTGGTCGCTCATTAGCCCTGACGGATATGTGAATGAAAGGGTGTGCTCATTATGGGAACAAACATGGAGATAAATCAACCGAGGCATCAGTCTTTTCTTGTTTTGTCAAATTCATATGAAAGTAACGCCATCAACTTATTTTTTCACGGAAACTACAGCAGATACGGAAAGAACATGTTTTCAGCAACAAAACAACCAAAAAAATTATTTGGTTTGGTTTCTCTCTCTCTCCCTTAAAATTATATATATATATATATATATATATATATATATAGAAGTAAAAAATGAAAATAAATCCGACACGAAGGAGAAAACTAAAAAACAAAGTAAACAAAAAGAGATGAATTTATTATGAAGAAAAATCAACGTTAAAACGTCTCGATTTTTGGTTTGGTTTCTTTGTTTAATGGCATATCAACCTTTGTAGGTTATTTAATGCCAAACCTATTCTCCAAGAAGAACAGTAGTGGTACTATTTAACCCATAGCTGGGAGGATAAGGGGGTTCATACCTTTTCCAACTGTATTTACCTGAAAGTGAACGTAATAGCTGTAGTATTAACTCGCTTACAACGATTCCGCAGTCCATCGCTTTAACCATTACAGTACGAGGATACCCCCTAAAAAATTGTAATATGAATTAAGGTAAAAAAATCGTATGTCATAGTTACGAGTCGTATTTCATGGGTTGATGGGGTTTATAAGTACTAAAAATTCACTTTGAATTATCCAGGACATATGGTTAATCGGATATAGACGTTCAGTGGAGACGAGTTTTGAAGAAAATCATGTGGAGGTTTCAGGTTCAATCCCAACTATTGTTAAATAAGAAGGAATAATTATTATAGCTCAACACTTGTAACCGGTCAGGATTATCGAAATTAGGGCAATTTACCCCGCCCCCGTGGATTAAATAAAGGGTTCAGTTCGAAGTTTTGTGTGGGCTCAAAAGTTCGACTTGAAATACTCTCCGAAAGACTCCCCGGTCAAAACGTTGTGAATATATCAATGATGATAATAGTCCGAATAAGTGATAATAACTCTTATCTGTTAGATTATTCAGACTATTGTCTTTCCCTTAAAATTGTCTCAAAATTCAAAATAATCTAAGTGATAATTACTTTTATCACTTAGTTTATTGTCTTTCCCCTTAAATCATCATCGCGGATCAGAGTTGAGCTGGGAGTAATGATAATGAAGGGATACTGGACACTCCCCAATGCTCCAGCACTCGAACTTCACCATCATATTGAGTACAGTGTTATATACAGGACGCCTTTTGGTGGGAGCGGGTTACTTCTTTGAAGAGGATGCAATAGGTATATTCAAAGCCCCACTGACAGGACTTAATTCTTTTTACCGGGCTTCAGGCGATGAGGATTGAATCCAGCCCTTAGCATATTTATACGAGAAGGAAGGTGCTGCTCGGATAGTAAACCTCCAGAAACGAGGTACTACAGTACTAAGCACTGAACCACGCGGTCTTAAGAAGGTCACAGGCTTACAGCTTACAGTCGCAAAGCACGGTTGAACAGAAATTTATATGCGAACAGCTACATGTTCAAACATGTTTTAACACTTAAAAACATAAGAGTTGTTATTATTGGTGGATCATTTGAAAAATAAAAACATTTTTAAATTTCGTGAAATATTGTCATTATCGAGATTTTACGAGATTTTAGCAACCCATTGAACTGGGGCTGTAGAATACACCGACTGCAGAGGGGTAATACCACCCCAAGGAGTGTCCTTGTATATGGCATTAAACAATCTGATAGTGAGGTTCCAGTAATGCTGGAGTTTTGGGGAATGCAGAGTACCCCTTTATCGCCGTTCCTCCCAGTTCCACTCTTGCCCGGTGTGGTAGTACCTAATACTGTCCTATCTATGGGTCAAATAGAATTAAACTGTGCGCTTATGCTTACCTGAATTATTAGAAATAGAACTGTTGGACTATTTAACCCCTGTTGGCAGCGGTTGTAGAATACACTACGTCTCAGCAGAGGGGTATGACTTCCCCCAACAAGTGTCCTGGATATGACAGTAAACAATCTGATGGTGAGGCTCCAGTAACGCTGGAGTTTGGGGGAATGCAGAGTACCTCTTCATTGCCGTTGCTCTCAGGTCAACTTTAACCCGTGGTGGTATATCCTGATAGGGTTCTATCTATGGGTCAAATAGAAATGTTTGACCTCTAAAGCGGGTGCAAACAAATGACTTATGCTAAACTGAATTGTTAGAAATAGAACTGTAAGATTATTTAACTGTGTGTGAACAAATAACTGTTTGGTTGAATTGTTAGTGATACATAGCAACCCCTGGAACTATTGCTGACATATATCTACAAGTTATATACGTTTAATATATATGTATAAAGCAGATTTGGCATTAAATAATCTACAATGGTTGAAGTGCCATAAACCAGACCAAACTAACTGTTAGTTGCCTTATTTAGTCTTCATTACATGTAATAATATTAAATGTATTAGTCTTAACGTTTACAGATACGAAACTGTATCTGATGGTGAGACTCCAGTCGATAAGAATGTTTTTAAAAAAATCTTAAGAAACAACTACAAAAATATAAATGTGACCATACTGTTGAAAAGCCACATACGTAGATATATAAGCGGAAACATAATCAAACATAATTTACGAACTTCAATGAACGAACGAACACACTTCTTTATAAAAATATGTATCTCTCACACTTTATTTTCGAAAGGGTCGATGTTTCTGTGGCGAGTGAGAGATGGGGGGTGGTGGATACAGAGACAGACTGCTATATTGACCATACTTATACTCTTCACCATAGCATGCTGTGTTATCTTCAAAAACTCACTTAGCACTTCTTCCGCATCTTGGCTGGGGTTGTTCAACCGGAGGTCGCTGAGGGCCACAGCCCTCAGTCTGCAAGCTGACCCTCACTCTGGCCTTCCTGTCGCCAACTTCCTAACACCAACTAACTCAACTGCCGCAGGCACCTGCCTATATTTTTTCATAAAGTCCACTTGCTTTCACTTCTTCTTCCACTTATTTACACAGAAGCATCTCTGATTGACACCTCGGTCAAGAGTTAAAATATAACAATACAATGAATGGGATTCCCTAACTTCTAGGCATAGAATAACCCGAAACGGGTTGAAAAGCTGTTATAATCTGTTAAAGATTTCTTTGATACAATAGTATTTTTATTTTTTGGTTATTTTTTAAAATCTCATTTCGTACTTTATTTTTAGATGGATGAATTATACTATAAATTGAATTACCATGACCAGAAAATTCGACAGGATAGCGCATGCAGTGCTTGCCGGATTTTCTGGACATCTGTTTCTTTTTTTTTTTTATTCCACTTATACAATATAAGTCTTAAGCGTTGAATTTCTTATGGTATATATATACATATATACATACTCCCCTACCCTCGGGGGGTTGAGTTCTCTGGCGAAGAAGTAATCGTGTTGCCATTAGCGCTCATTGCAAGCCTCTCCGTAGATGAATTGAGGTCTCGGCAACCGTTGAACGGATGTATGTAAACAATAGTAATTGTGATTCATAACAGTTTAAAATTTACTTCGCAGCTAATGTCTCCTAGTGGCTGAATGGTTAGACGCTTTGGCTAGGCGTTTGAGTCAACCGGGTTTCGATCCCAGCTACGGGAAGATACTGTCTAGCCACACTAATGAGTTCTGATAGAACGAAACAGATCTGTCTGTGGATGACTATATATTAGATTTATATATTTAATGCCATGGAATTTAGACAGTGACTCCTGGGTTTCATGGAGTTTTTTTTACAAAACAACAATCATCAGGCAGTTAACAAAATGAAATGAATCAAAAATGGAAAAAAATACAGTAAAAAACCGTTGCGATTTTGTAGGAATCTTTACGTGGGATTGTAAGTGCATGAGTATGTGTGTGTGCGTGGGTGTGTGTGGGGGGGTTTGTGTGGGTTGTAGTTACGTATATTGTGTGTATGTGTGGGTGGCATATAGTGTATGTGTGTGAGAAGGTACAAACGCTGCGAATTGTTTTAACCGAATATAAAGTCGTCGGTGTATCTTATTTTTACTACATTATTTTATTTCTGTATGTGGAGGTGACTATAGCTAAGGAACAAAGCATCATCATTACACGTCGAGGGGAATGAATAAAGATTTGATTTGTAAGCATATTTAAACAGTTATAGTATGGTAGACCAGAATTATATATATATACATATATATATTCTTTTTCATCTTTTTGTGCTGCCTTTTTACACTTTGCATTATGAAATATAATAGTCTTAAGTTTTCGAAATCGTTTGATATAGCATTGCTATTATCGTTTTTTACTAGTTTTTCGGTAACAAAATGTTGGTAACAATATCTCATTTACTAGAGCGATGTCATTAGCTTAGGTAAAGCATAGGCTGCCATTGAAAAGTTAATGATTGTATAGAACTGTGTTCTCAAAAAAAATATAACGGGAATTCTTCCATGATGTAACAGGGTCAGTACTATTGTATGGTTGCATCACTTGAACTAAAGGCTAGATGAGAACTTCTAAGGGATGCGGCATGCTGTTTTGAACAAATCTTGGAAGCAACATCTCGTAAAACAGTTGTTATATGGCCACTTACCTCCCACCTGATAAACTATCCAAATGAGTCAAGCAAGGCCCACTGGGTACTGCTAAAGAAGCAAGGACAAACTCATAAGCGACATTCTCCAATGGACTCCAAAACATGGACACGCCAGTGTTGGCTGACCAGCAAAAATTTATATTCCTCATTCTGAGTGAACACTAGATGTCGTCTAGAAGACTCACCAAGAGAAATGAACGATGAAGATGGATGGCGAGAGAGAGAGATAGAGAGAGAGAAAGAGAGAGAGAGAGAGATCGAAAGGAAACGATGTAGACGGTGCGCTATGATAGCTCCGTCGGCTGGTTGGGATTGTTAAAGGTTGACAACATCTTTGAAGATGGAATTGTGAAGTTCTCTTTTATTGCTATTACTCCCAGGTCAACTTTGAGCCAGGGTGGCAGCACCTGTGTAGCTCCCTTTTATGGGACAAAAAGAATTTAGGTTCTGTGTATGACACTAAACCATCAGACGGTGGGGCTCCAGTCTTAGAGCTTTAAGGATTATGAAGTACCTTTTCATTGCCATAACTCCCAGGGCCACTTTATCCCGGAATGGTAGATCCTGTTAGGGTATCATCTATGAGTCAAATAGAAATGTTTTATAATTTACTACACTTGAAACCATTTCACTGTGAGCAAATAAATGATTAGTATTAAACTGAATTATTAGTATAAGGTAGCAATACTTAAAACCATTTAACTGTGTGCAAATAAAACTGTTAGTGTTAGTGTTAGTGTAATACCTGAAACCATTTAGCTGAGAGCAAACAAAGGAATATAATTTAATTGAATTATTAGTATTTGATAACAATACTTGAAGCCATTAAACTGTGTGCAAACAAATGACCTCTGCCTCGTTAGAAAATTGTTACTACCAAACTATTCGTGTACAAATTACACACACACACACACACACACACACATATATATATATATATATATATATATATATATATATATTACATGGTAGCATCTGTGACCCTGGGTTTCATGCTTTACACATTCGTCAGACATATATATATATATATATATAAAGTGAAGGCTTAAGAAAAGGCATCGACCCAAAGGATAAATGTTCCCCTATTTTTGGTTGAGGTCCTTAAACTTTACTTCTGTTTGGGTTTTTCATCTTCTGTTTTTCTTCTTAATTTGTATCCTTTCTTTCTTTCTGCTGGGTTTGACACAAAATCATATCAGATGCTTCGTTTCCAATTCCTAGAGATCTGCGGAGTGTGGGTTAGCTCTTCATTCCCATTATTTCCAGGTCTATTTTGACCCGGAGCGTTAGTATCTGTTTGGGCTCCATCTGTTGGTCAAATAGATATATCATGGTTCCATTTATTGGTCAAATTGATCTGTAAGGATTCCATCTATTGGTCAAATAGATCTGTTAAGTTTCAATCTTTTGGTCAAATAGATATATCATGGTTCCAACTATTGGTCAAATAGATCGGTTTGGGTTCCATCTATTGGTCAAATAGATACATCATGGTTCCAACTATTGGTCAAATAGATCGGTTTGGGTTCCATCTATTGGTCAAATAGATATATCATGGTTCCAACTATTGGTCAAATAGATCGGTTCGGGTTCCATCTATTGGTCAAATAGATATATCATGGTTCCAACTATTGGTCAAACAGATCGGTTTGGGTTCCATCTATTGGTCAAATAGATATATCATGGTTCTAACTATTGGTCAAATAGATATTATGGTTCCATCTGCTGGTCAAAGAGATATATCATGTTTCCATCTATTAGACCAATAGATCTGTTAGGGGTCAATCTGTTGGTCAAATAGATATATTATGGTTCCATCTATTGGTCAAATTGATCTGTAAGGATTCCATCTATTGGTCAAATAGATATATCATGGTTCTATCTATTGGTCATATAGATCTGTAAGGATTTCATTAACTGGTCAAATAGATCTGCTAAGGATTCCATCAACTGGTCAAATAAATCTGTCAAAGCTTCATCAATTGGTCAAGACTCTATCTTTGGAGCTTTGAGGAATGTGGAATACCTTTTCATTACCATTGCTCCTAGATCAACTCTGAACCAGAGTGGAAGCACGTGATAGGGTCCTATCTATGGGTCAAATAGAACAAAATGTGTATAAACAAATGACTGATGTTGAATTGCGACTGTTATATGGCAACTTGAAACCATTTAACTGTGTGCAAAGGAGAGTTCAGGCTTGTTGAAGAATATCTACAAAATGTTTTTAAATATCATATTTATATTTGATATATATGTACGAGGTGCATACTATAAGTTTCCAGACTTTTTTCGTACGGGCACTTTTATTGATAGTACACACATGAGACTCTAGTGCCCTTCGAAGTAATCTCCTCCGGCTACAATGCACTTGTACCGTTCCAACAACTTCTGCAAGGCTCCATGGAAGTCCTCTTGTGTGAGCGTGTCAATGACCTTCGTCACAGTCTCTTTCATCTCCTCAATTGTGAGCTTAGGGAATAACCAAAAGTCATAGGGAGCAATGTCTGGACTATAGGGAGGCTGAGGAACTGTCTTGATGCCCATCTTGGTCAAATAGTCTGTGACAAGGATGGAGTTGTGGACTGGTGCATTGTCCTGGTGGAAATGCCACTGCCCCGATTTGAAGTGTGCTTGGCTCTTCTGACGGAATCTCTACCTGAACTCCCTTAAAACCTCAACATAGTAACCCTAACCCTAACCCTTTGGCCAATCAACTCAGGGGTATTGACTTCTTTACTCCTCCCACACCTCTCATCATCCCTCACAGACTCCCTGCCTTCCTTGAATCTCTTATGCTACTCAAAAACCGATGCTCAATTCATGCAAGATGGTCGAAAAGCAGTCTGAAGCATTTAATATGTTTCTGTTGCATTTTTTCCAAGTTTAAAACAGAATTTTATTGCATATAGTTCTTCTAAAGTGTCCTCACGTCCAGATTTCATTTTTGAAATTCACCATCTGTGACAATCAGGCTTTAGTAGGATGTATTCCAATTGCTGCTGTAGCTGTTGATTTGAACCTGAAATCATAAAAATTGGTCAGGCATCTCATAAGATGTATAGCAATAACATGCTGAATTGTCAAGAGTCTACGACAATTCTAAATGCCCATACGAAAAAAAAGTCTGGAAACTTATCGTATGCACCTCGTATAAAGAGTATTTGGCATTAACTAATCTACAACAGTTGATATACCATAAAACGAAACCCAACCAAATCGTATATATCTAATTGTTATGGCCCTGGAAGGGGTCACAAAGAGAACATAACCCCACGGTTATAGTATATAAAGGATGGTTACAAGAACATATGACGGTAAGCTAGTTCGCATAACCGCGCAAGGGCGAGGTTAGCTTCCGGATCTAGACTGAACTCGTATTACTGCGTCTTCCGGTTATTTTTGAGAGTGGTTGAGTCCATTAGTAGGTGATTCCGCCACAACACTAATATAGATGTATAAAGAGAATTTGGCATTAAAAACACTACAATGGTTGATATGCCATAAAACGCAACCCAACCAGATCATATATACATCAATATATATGTATAAAGAGGATTTGGCATTAAATAACCTACAATGGTTGATATACCATAAAACCCCAAAAATCAAATCCAATATACTTAATATATACGTATAACGAGGATTTGGCATCAAATAACCTACAATGGTTGATATACCATAAAACCAAACCAGAGCAAATCATATGTATTGAATATATAAGTCTAAACAAGATTTGGCTTTAAATAACCTACAATGATTGATATGTCCTGAAATCAAACCAAACTTAAGTTGTTGTTTCTTTTTCTTTCTTTATCTCCAACTCCATTCTTACTTTTTTTTTCTTTTTCTCATACTTTTTTTTTAATCAACTCAATTTATCTTCATTTCCTTTCTTTTTTCTTTTTTTTTTCTTATATAATATTATTCTTTTTCGTCTTCTTTTTCTTTGACCTCTTCTTTGTTCTTTTTATCTTTTCTTGATTTCCTTCTTTTTATTTTTCTTTGTTTTTACTTTTTTTTATTTCTTTTATTCCTTCTTTTTTATCGTTTTTCTTTTTCACTCATTTTTTTTCCTTCTTTTTTGTTTTACAATTTTTTTATGTTCTATTTCTTTTCTTCTTTTGTTTATCCTGTGTATTATTTTCTCTTTTTTCTCTTTTTTAAATCTTTTTTGAAATTTTTTTCCTCTAATTGCTTTCTTTGTCTTATTTTCTTCTATTTTTCATTCTTAGGGACATTTTTTTCGTTTTAAATTTTCTTATCTTATTCCTTCTTTTGACAATTTTTTTCCTTCTAACTTTCTTTCATATTTTTCTTTTCTTTCATATTTTCTTTCTTTTTTTTCAAATTTTGTTTGTTTGTTTCTTTGGGTTTTTTTCTTTCTTTTCTTTTCTTTTTTTAATTTAAAAAAAATATTTTCTTTCTTATAAATTTTCTATCTTTGATCTTTCTTTTTTCTCATAACTTTTTTCTTTATTCTTTTTCTTTGGTCTTTCACCACGTACTCAATAACGATTTTTTTCTTTGTTTCTTTCTTTCTTCCTTTGTTTCTTTCTTTCTTCCTTTGTTTCTTTCTTTCTTGAATTAAACACCAGGGTGTGCTTTTCTGCGTCACTGCGCATGTCCTCTTTTTTTTTTCGAGGAATCGATTAAAGAGCCAATCAAATATTGCAGTCAGAAGGATTTTGAGATTTAAGAAGCGTAAACATCGCCGCCATTTTAAACTCAAACTCTCTAACTGTTTACATTACAGCTAATTATTTCAAGCCCAATAAATAAAAGCCAATTGTCGAAAAGGAGTTCACTGAATTTTACTTGCAGCCGTGTGTTCAAGCACACGCCTATCTGCTTTGGAGATCACGCTTCAGTTTCTACTTGCTGAAATTCATCCCTTATTATTCATCCAGGCAAAAACAAAGGTATTGATTTAAAATTAACGCAGGTGGCACCATTTAGCTCAAAATAAAGCTCAATCACTCCTTTGCTGATCGTGAAATGTGTGTATTAATCTCTACCATATAATCTGGAGACTAGAAAAAAAAAAAAAAAAAACAAATAGAGGTCTTAGTAACTGAGAAAAATAATCAAAATAAAACAGGGTGTTTCAGAAAGATTGATATAATTCCTTAATTAAATAACATGATTAATTATCGTACAGATGATCTCACGTTTTAACCGAGATCATTTCTTAAATGATTTCAAATTGGCTTTCTAACACTAATTATTTTGTGAATTGAATTACCATGACCAAAAATCCGGCGAACACCTTCGCACGACATACGGAAACACTGGACTGCTGTTTCGACCATATTTGGTCTCATCAGCAATGTATACCGTGATCTCCACCACTGGAGATCGAACCAGTGACCATAGATTGCTGAGCTGAAACTCTACAACAGTTCATATCGTTCACACGTGACACCAAATTAACTATACCTTTTCCAGTTCAAAATGGGAGTAGTTTAGTTCAAAATGGGAATTGTTCAGTTCAAAATGGGAATAGTTCAGTTCAAAATGGAAAAAAATTATTATAAGTAAAAATTTAAAAAATATTTTATAAATTATTTTAGCAATAAAATTGTTAACATTTTATAATACTTATACATATACTCCCATTTTGAACTGAAGTACTCCCATTTTGAACTGGAAAAGGTATAGTCATCGTAATTGCGCGGACAATTAATCTTAATGTGTCTTGTAAGTTACATCCGTACTCTTTACAACGGACACGGTCACCTCAATTCACAATATAATTCCTCAACTTAAAAAAAAAAAGAAAAGAAAAATAAACAACTAATTATTTTATTCAGTATTAAGCATTTGTTTGTACACAATTAAATGGTTTGATCTTTTAACAGCATGTGTAGAAACAACTTATCATACTATGTTTAATATTCAAACACCTTTTTCCGCCGTGAATGGAATTCTATACTCGAACAAAGCAAAAACACCTAGCATAAAATTTTGATGTTTCTACACACACTGTTAAATTTTGAGTGAGAATTAGCAACGAAATAATTGTAATTTTTCTGAACACCCTGTATATCAAGGTGAAAATATTCATTCCTGTTGACGAAATTATTTGAAATAAGCAAGCAATTCCAAATGTCTTAGATTGTTTATTATTAATCCATATAACCCAGTACCTCTACACCTAGTGTCTCTCCAGCTTAGGAGCCGAGTTGAAAAACAGCTGAAAATGTGAAATATTGTAGTCTAGACCACCAGGTAACTTTAGTGAGAAAATCTAACAAAGGGTTTAAAACTATACAACATGAAAGTGACGGTGATACTAAATGTAACTGGGGCACTCGGTATAGTCACCGAAGGTTTGGTACAGGGACTGAAAGAACTTGGAAATAAGAGGACAAATGGAGACCATCTAAAGTACAGCATTGTTGTAATCGGTCTGAATACTGAGAAGAGTCCTGGAGACATAAGGTGACTCCAGTGGAAAACCATCAGCTCATGCTTGTATAAAAAACTCTCAGAAGAATAAAGTAGTATATTCCTTCGTGAGTTTTTCACACTAAAGTTAGCTGACGGTTTTATACTATAGTTTGAGTGACAGCAAGTCTCCTCAAGTCTCCAGGACTCTTCTCAGTATTCAGGCCGATCTTAATTATGCTGTCGGCTGGATGGTCTCTTCTTTTCTTCTTATTTCCAATTTTTCCAGTCTCTTTACTAATTTTTTGGGAATTGTTCCGAGCGTATCAATTACTACTGGTATCACCGTCTTCTTCATGTGCCATAGTTTTTTTTTCAAATCTCAAGCAAGGTCTTGGTACTTAGGTACTTAACTCTCTTATTTTTTTTAAATTTTACTCTCTGATTTACTGGGATGGCAAAGTCCACTATTAGGCAAGTTCACATCTTTTTTTTGTGGACTATCACTAGGCCAGCTTGTCTGTCAGAGATTAGATGATCTGCTCGTATCTCAAAATTCTAGTGAACTTTGTGCATCTCATTCTCCGGGAGAATGCTGTTGGGCTTCCGCTGGAGACTGAGTGACCGTAAGTCTCCTCAGGTCTCCAGGACTCCTCTCAGTATTCTGACTGATATTATTATTATTATTATTATTATTATTATTATTTCTCGCGAGTTTTTTTTTTGCCACCAGCGTTAGCTGATGGTCTTTAATTGGACTTAGAGTGACGGCAAGTCTCCTCAAGTCTCCAGGACTCTTCTCAGTATTCAGGCTGATCTCTATTATCATTATTATTATTTGTGAGTTTTTTGCCACCAGCGTTAGCTAATGGTCTTCCATTGGAGTTAGAGTGAAAGCAAATCTCCTCAGGTCTCCAGGAATCTTAGTATTCAGACTGATTTCAACAATGCTACCGTCTCGATTTTTCCTCTGATGTCCAATTCTTCCAGTTCCCTTTCCAAACCTTTACGAATCGTTTCAAGTGCACCAACTACAATTAGCATTATCGTCACCATCAGTTCCACAGCTTTTTTTTTTTTTTAGTTCTCTAGCGAGGTTTAAGTATTTTTCTGTCTTTTCGCTTTCTTTATTTTCACCCTGTGGTCCCCTGGAAAACAAAACTTACGAGACTGTAAGTTCTCTTTTTTTATTAGCCCTTGGTCTGGTCTTTTAGTCAGCATTGGGTGATTCGTTTGTATCTCAAAGAACTAGAGAATCTTATGTGTCTCATTCTCCTGGACAGATTCTGGTTTGTGCATTTATCATTTGGTGTTGCATAGCCGTAATACATATACAACTTTACACATATACATGCGGAAACAAAATCAACAATAATGACGAACGAATACACTTCTTTAGAAAAATATACCTCTCACTTTATTCGAAAGGGTTGCGAAAGGGTTGCGCAAGGGTTATGTGTGAGAGGTGAGTTGGTGACTGAACAGACTGCAACATATTGACTCCAAGTTCCTCAGTCTTTAGCAGCACTTCTTTCTTGTTCTGCTGGGCTGCTCAACCGGGGGTCCCCAGGGCCCAACCCTCTGCAGGGTGCTGGTTCTCTCTACAGCATCTTATCTCCAACTCACTGAACCTGTCTGTCGCACCGGGTTATATAATTGTTTGACATTCATCTGCCTCTTGAGGGCGTCACATCTGCACCCAATTCAACCCGTCCACAGTCAAGGTTATACCCTGATATCTTCGACCGGATGCACCTGTTATTTACACAAGTGCATCTTTTATTTGACAGCTCGGCCGAGGGTCAATATGTTACATTGGTAGAATCGTCAAAATTCAATCTCTTGCCAAATTCGCTGTAGATCTCCTTTTCCAGGTAGCGGTGGCTAGTTTTAAACTCCTTTTGTGCTAGTTACCTGCATTCGCTTGCAATATGATTAATCATTTCATCTCTTTATCGGCATGACCAGCACTTGCTATTCTGTTGCATCTTATTGATTTTCGCTTTAATAATACTGATCCTTATGGCGTCGGGCTGTCATCAGAAGACATTCAGTTTCTCTTTTTAGCTTTCCTTTTCATTGCCATGCCCAGGACTTCTCGTGTGAGAATTCATCAGTTTGCCGCTTGAAATATCCACACAGTTGTTTTTCTTTCCATTTTTGTTTCCAAGTTGTTATTGTTCTGTTTGTCATTATTGTTGTGGCTGCGGAAAGGATCACTAATGAAAACACAAACACGGATATTAGATAACAGATTATATTACACAAGAAAGATAGAGTTACAAAGATAAGGTAAGAAGTCTGTTCGGATAACACCGATATTGATCTGCCTTTTGGCAGCGAAATCTCTTGTACGGTGAGAAGAGTCCATTATGGTAAGATGGGTAAGGTTCCCACAACAATTTTGTCTGTGATGTTATTAACCCCTGTAATTGGTCTCTCTTTGTTCTTTTTGTGTAGTTCTCGAGCCCTCCTTTTTTTCTTGACACCTATAGTCTGTCTATATTATTTCTCAGCTGTAAAGCTTTGTGCATTGTCATCATCGTTTTTGTCCATTTGGTCCATTTTTCTGAGTTCCTCCCTTGTCTATTTTAAGAATTGTCACAAGTAATTCACAAATGTGTTTATCCCTTTGAAACGATTTCTGCCGCAGAGATATGTTTTGAGAAGGTTTCTTATTCTTCTGAGGTATTCTGTAGTTGAGAATTAAGTTTTATTTATTGCGGACTCCTCGTCCTCATCTTGGTAGTTTTTATGTTGTTTCTTCTTTCACTACGTTTCGGCCAAATTTCACCTCTGGCCATCTTCAGGTGATTTACTGCGACCTCTGATAGGAATACTGAGTCTTGTAACCGTATCCTCAGTAATTACTGCCTTCCATAGTTGGTGCGATAGACAACAACTATGGAAGGCTGTAATTACTGGGGATACGGTTACAAGACTGAGTATTCCTATCAGAGGTCGCAGTAAATCACCTGAAGATGGCCAGAGGTGAAATTTGGCCGAAACGTAGTGAAAGAAGAAACCAAAAAAAACAAAAAACTACCGAGATGAGGACGAGGGGTCCGCAATAAATAAAAATTAATTCTCAAATTAATAAGCCTCATCTCAAAATGATTCCAATTAAAGACTATTCTGTAGTTATTTTTATAATTATAATTGTGTTGGTGTTTAGGGGTCAAAATGAAGACAGGCAGACAAGAGAAGCGGGTTGAAACAAATATATTACAATAACAGAACAAATATACAGAATACAGGTGTTATACAACAGTTAGGAATGTCCTTCCGGTACTGTCAGACAGATTAGAGATTATCGGTATTTGTCTTCCGGTTTTTGAGGATGCCGGTCAAAGCGAACCTCGACCGACTGCCCTTGGAACCAGGACACACCTGACCAGATCCGCGCACTGATAAAAAGCGACCGACCGAAGTGTGTCCCAGCCCAGTATCTCTCAGAGAGTTGTGTATACGCTCCCCTCAGCTTGGAGATGATCGGTTTTTGTCTTCCGTCCCACCAACCGGACAAGTATGGCACAAGGCCTTTTTTAGGTGGGTCCGGGTGAAGGGCCGAGACACGCCCGGCATGCCCCAGAATGCCTCGGGCCCCGTCGGTACTCCCCTAAAGAAGGGTTGGAGCCCGGAGGGGGATGGCCCCCTGAAGCTCAAGGATGCCGGTCAAAGCGAACTTCAACCGATTGCCACTGGAACCAGGACACAGCCGACCAGATCCGCCCACCGATAAAACGCGGCCAACCGAAGTGTGTCCCAGCCCAGCGCCTTCCAGTTTGCTTGGAGATTATCTCCCCGAGTGTCAAGTAGAGTGGGTAGATATTGAGGCGGAATAGTCCATTACCATGTAGGTAGGCACCATAATATTTTTTTTTACTCATTTGAGAGTTTTTCTCACCAAAATTAGCTAATGGTTTTCTGAGTGACAGTAATTCTTCTCAAGTTTCCAGGACCCTTCTTAGTATTCTGGCCGATTTCAACAATACTGTAGTTTGCATTGTCTCCACTCGTCCTCTTATTTACAAGTTCTCCAGTCCTTGTGCCAATCCTTCGGTGACTGTACCATGCGCACCAATTACAGTTGGTATCACCGTCACTTTCATGTTCTCTAGTTTTTTCAGTTTGTAGGACTAGGTACTCATCTCTCTTTTCGCTTTCCTTTATTTTTACCGTTTTGTCAGGCTGGAAAGCAAAGTCCTCTACTCGACTGGTTCTCTTTTTGTTGACTATTATTTTCATTATTGTTACTTCTTGAGAGTTTTTCACATCAGGGTTAGCTGATGGTCTTTTACTATAGTTTGAGTGATAGCAAGTCTCCTCAAGTTCCAAGGACTCTTCTCAGTATTCTGGCCAATCTCAAAAATGCAGTAGTTTGGATGGTCTCCAAAGATCCTTTTATATCTAAGTCCTCCAGTATTTTTATTAATCCTTTGGTGACTGTACAGAGAGCACCAATCATAATTAGTACAAATGTTACTTTCATGTTCCACAGTTTTTTTAGACGTGTTAAAAAGATTTTGCATTGGATAAAAGTACTTGAAACCATATAAATGTATGTAAACTAATGATTATTATGGAATGGAATTATTAATGTTTGATAGGAATACATGAAACCATATAAATGTATGCAAATTATTTGTATTAAGAATAGTTACTTTACGAGGGATTGGTCTTATTATCATTACTCTTTGAGAGTTTTTCACATCAGTGTTAACTTATGGTCTTTCACTGGAGTCTGAGTGACAACAAGTCTCCTCGAGTTTCCAGGACACTTCTCAGTATTCTGGCCAATCTCAACTATGCTGTAGTTTGGATGGTCTCCACCTGACCTTTTATTTCAAAGTCCTCCAGTCCCTTTATTAATCCTTTAATGACTGTACCAAAAGCACCAATTATAATTGGTATAAACGTCACTTTCATGTTCTATAGTTTTTTTCAGTTCCCTAGTAAGGTCGAGATATTTATCCTTCTTTTCAGTTTCTTTTTAATTTTACTCTGTGGTCACCGGGGACAGCAAAGTCCACAATTTTGCAAGTTCTCTTTTTGTTGATAATAATTAGGTCTGGTCGTCTGGCCGAGATTAAGTGATCTGTTTGGATCTCAAAATCCCAGAGGAGTTTGTGGGTATTATTATTATTATTATTATTATTATTATTATTTACTCCTTTGGAGTTTTTCACATCAGTGTTAGCTGATGGTCTTTCACTGGAGTTTGAGGGACAGCAAGTCTCCTCAAGTCTCCAGGACTCTTCTCAGTATTCTAGCCATTCTCAATAATGCTGTTGTTTGGATAGTCTCCACTCGTCCGCCAACTTCCAAGTCCTCCGGGCCCTTTAATAATTCTTTAGTTACAGTGCCAAAAGCACCAATCACAATTGGTATAATTGTCACCTTCACGTTCCATAGTTTTTTCAATTCTCTAGCAAGGTTGAGGTACATATTCTTCTTTTCACATTCTTTCAGTTTTATTCTGTGGTCAGTCGGGACTGTAAGGTCGACAATTTTGCATATTCTCTTTTTTTGTTGATTGTTATAAGGTCTGGTCTTTTAGCCGAGATTCGGTAATCCGTGTGTATGTTAAAATCCCATACGAGTTTATGTGTGTCATTTTCTGGGACAGGTGCTGGGTTGTGCATATGTGTGCATATACCATTTGTTGGTGTGTTCAAATTTAAATTTCTTACACATTTCCCAGTGGATCACCTATTATTATTATTATTATTATTATTATTATTATTATTATTATTATTATTTCTCCCGTGGCTATTGAGACCGATCTCAGCAATGCTGTCGTCAGAATGATGCTTTCATCGATTTTCATCTGTTTCAATCATCTTTCCAATACTATAGGGACTGTTCCAAGTGCACCAACTACTATTGGTATCACTCCCTAATTGTGGAGGTGCCAGTGGTGTTTGTGGAGGTGCCAGTGGTGTAATGGTTATCGTCGAAGGAAATGGACACGGCGACACGAGTTCAAATCCTGGACGAGACTGATTGCATTTCACATTGCACTAATACCCTTGGGAAAGGTATGAATCCAATTATTCACCCTCCAGCTATGGGTAAATAGTTGGGCAGACCAGGTTCTTCAGCCTTGGTGAGGCAACTAGTCTAGGAGAAGAAAAACTGTGAATTCAAACCTGTTGAACTCCGCTTAAAAATTGACCTTGTGTCATATCCTGTCCGAGCGGAGGGTTTGATAAATATGGGTATTCCTTCCTAATTCGTAGTCCTGACCCACCGGATTTAATAGATGTTCCTATCCTCTCCACACACAATATCCTGACGATGTGACTGATTTGCGTTTTCTGGGTTAGACAGTAAACTGTGCCCAATGGTGAAGCACTTGTTCTGGGTGGTGTTGAAAACTCCTTCATGGTCATTACTACCAGGTCCAGTCTGAACCAATGTGTTAGTACCAGATAGGGTACCATCTTTGGCTGAAATAGGTCTGTTTGAAATTAATCGTATTCGATTGGACAATTTGCACCCTTACAAAAACTGCATTAGTGATGTAACTACAAAAATGCAAATATAAGCATATAATGACATCTTGTGCGTGTAATGGTTAAAGCGATGGACTGTGGAATCATAGTACGTGAGTTCGAACTCCAGTCGCGCAATTACGTTCACTTTCAGACTAATACCCTTGGGAAAGGTATGAAACTCCTTATCTTTCTATTTATGAATTAAATAGTACCATTACTGTCCTTCTAAAAAAAGAATGGATTTGGCATTAAAGAACCCGGGAAGGTTGATATGCCATTAAATAACAAACAACCAATCCTTAATCTCTTGGGATAGAATAACCCTAAAAAGATTAGCATGTCGATAAATCAATCAACCAATCATATATCTGTAGACATAATGAAATTAATATTCACGGGTGACTCGTATGGTATAAGGGGAAACGAACTAGTCTAGCATACCATCGTTTCTAAATTTGATGTTCATTGGTTGCTGGCCTTGGGCCACAACAAAGCCAAGAAGTTTATACTGCGCCAAAATTCAAGTTAAAAAAAGCGTTTTCCTGTGTATAACACTAAACTGCACCTGATGATATGTCTGGAGAGTGTGGAGTATGCCTTTAGTGCCATTACTGCCAGATCTACTTTAACCCCGAGTACTTGTATCTGTAAGGGTCCCACCGATGGGTCTTGTAGATCTGATAAAGATTTATTCGTATTCCACTTGTCAAGGATTTAAAAAAAAACTCTTAGAAAACTATTACACAAACAAGGTATATATGAACGCATAATGAACGCGATTCTCTAACCTCTAGGCATAAATTAAACGTTTGGCATGCCGTTAAAATCAATCAATCAATCTTAATTGCATGCTAAATTCGATTTAGACCTATACCTCGAATGCAAGATGCTCATACAATGCTCAGATTCACTCTAATTTACCAGCACATGAAAACAGACTGACGAAACGAAGATGGTTTTGTGCGGGGTGAGATGACAAAAAAGCATTTTACCGCATTTTAAGCTTTTTTGTAATGTCCTGTAGCTTATTCTGTCAGTACACGGTTGAGGATTTTTCTTTACAAGATTATGTGGGACTCTTTATGTACCCCTTCTCTCTCTCTCTCTCTTTCTCTCTCACTCTCGATATATATATATATATATATATATATATAACTCTATATGGTGAGTATGAGAAAGATAAAGTTAGAAATTAAAAGAAATAAAAACAATTAGAGATAAAAATAAGAGATAAATAATTCCCGTGCAATAATATTATGCTGTGATAGAAAAAGCGGATCGAATCAATAAAAGAGAGAGAGAGAGAGTGGGGGGCTGGGAGAGAGAGAGAGAGAAATCAGCGCTCAGAGAAGCGCATAAACAGCCCCAACCCTTCCCTATCAAAATGTATACACCTATACGGCCTGATTTATACAAAAACAAGTGGCCTTCTCGAAAAATGTCTTCATGAAGACATCATCCGCTCGCACGATTTATATAACTTAATATACCTTTTGATGCTAAAAAGTTTTTGAGAGTTCTCATTCGCTGATGTGCAAACATTCATATCCTCTTTTAGTGAATAATTCCGTTCCAACGACGGTTCTGGCTCGAGGCTATTTCCCGGGCGTCGACATTACTATCTTCGTCTTTACATCGCTTCCTTCCATCCGTACGCTCCAATTTATAGGATTGTCATTTCTACCCGATGGTTAAATGGAACGATTGTGTTTGGCAGGCCGCTCGCCTTTCCATGTGTCTTGCACTAAAAGGTAAGCGTCTCCACCTGCCATAATATCCTGAATGCCATCAAGTAGAAAAGAAAACGGCAATTTGCCGATGGTGAAAAATCGCGGTATCTTCGTTTAATTTTCTTTTGCGCTTTGCTTCAGGATACACTTTTCTACCCTTTAAAACTAAAGAGGGTTATTGCTGTGGACACGGTATGAAGTAGCGATTTTCTCCAAGAATGCGGCCGGCGTGGATGGGTACTCGCGGGGAGAAGTAGGAGGTGGTGGTAGTGGGAGGTCGACACAGGAAATTAACGCACTGATGGCGGGAAAACAAGCGACACACACAACTGCTCGGCTTTATTGGCGAACGAGAGAGGAACGCGCGTGCGTGGCCATCGACGTTACACAACAATAGGTCCCTCCCACTCTCCTGTTTGGCACCCCTCGCCCCCTCACCGATTCTTCTTTTTCTTTTTCCTTCCTCGCTTCCCTGCCTCGCTTCCTCGGCCGCCACCTCCTCCTTCTCCTACCGATACTCCGACTTAAGATGAACAGCTTTTTCAACCATTTTTTTCTTTTTTTTAACAATGTCTTTTCTCTCAATGAAATCGATTGAATGCTAAACACTCTCGTCTGTTCGTTGCCCCCAACGCGGACTTGTACCCTCTCGCTCGATTTCTGTCCATCTACGCGCTTGGTAACGAACAAGTTGGCACAGCGAACGTTGATTCGCTTGCCCTGGGGGTCGTAGGGGATAAACATTGCTAAAAAGACAGAGAAAAATAAAGTTTGGACTGGTTTAGAATTAAAAAAAAAACTTCGAATAACAGAAGAAAAACAAGATAAAGAATTATCTACTTATATATAACATGCAGTATGACATAAAAAAAAAACAACAATGAAAAAAAAAACGTGTAGGACTTCTTAAGAGGTCTTCCATAATTGATTTCGTTTTTTTTTTTTTTTTTGTGTGTGTGTGTGTGTGTGTAACGGCATATAAGCCTTCCTGGGTTATTTAATGCCAAAGCCATCCTGCTAAAAGAACTGCAGTGGTACTATTCAACCTATTGCTGAAAGGGGATAAAGGAGTTGATACCTTTTCCAATGGCATTACACCGAAAGTGAATGCAATAACGAGATTAGAGTTTGACTAAGATATAGTAGTTCATCACTTTACCAATTACGCCACGGGGAACACCACAAGTCCCCAATGAGACGTCAATTGATTAAAAGGTTAAAACACTTTTGATACACGCAAATAAAACAAGAATCCTTATCAACCTGTCGGTGAGGCTTAAAATAAGCTGACTGTATCCATCTGCTGAAGGGTAAAACTCTCCCCTATAAAAAAGGGGGAGGTTCTGAATATGACGCTCAACTGTATCTTTGATTATGGCTTCAGTTCTGGGGATCTTTCTTGCGTGGATACCCTTTCATTGCTATCACACCCAGGTCCACCCTTAACTGGAGTGGTTGCATCAATTAAGATACCATCTATTGGTCAAATAGATCTGTTAAAGTAGAGAGTTCCTATGGCGCAGCGACTAGAGTGCTGGACGGTGGCCTTGAAAAAAGCTGGTTCGAACTCCAGTCGAGCTATGATGTTCACTTTTGGACGAATAACATTGGGAAAGGTATGAACATCTTTATCCATCCAGCACTCAGCGAAATAGGGTTAATAGTATCAATATCTAATGGGTAAAGTGTTTGCCAATGGTCCGGGAGACCAGAGTCCAATCCAGGTCGAGTCAAGGACTCAAAAATAGGACTTGATGCCGTTTTGCTTAACAGTCAGCATTTTAAGGTACAGATCATGAGTAAAGTTGAGCAATCCAGTGAATAGAGTTGCCAACAATTCAGTGTCGTAGCCATTGAAAAGAGAGACTTCGGGTCGTCCTCGACTACGATCGCCAACTTATCTTTACTTATTGTTGTACAACAATATTAGCTATGACATTAAATAACGCCTGAAGGTTGATACACCATGAAACAAACAAGCCGAACCAAACCAAACCTTGCCCAGTCGGCTGGGGCTGTAGAATACACTGACTGCTTCTCTACAGAGGGGTAAGACTCCCCCAACAAGTGTTCTGGATATGACACAAAATAGTCTGATGATGAGGTTCCAATAATATTGGAGCTTTGGGGAATGCGGAGTACCCCTTCATTGCCATCGCTCCCAGGTCCATCGTGACCCCAGAATGGTAAAACCTAATAAGGGTCCTATCAATGGGTCAAATAGAACTAAACTGTGTACTTATGCTAAACTGAATTGTTTGAAATAAAACTCTTTATATGTATAAAATGGATTTGGCATTAAATAATCAACAATGGTTTATGTGCCATAAAACCAACCAAACCAAACCAAAACGAAACAAACCAAATCAGAGCTGTTAAATAATAAGTCGTATTCGATCGGACCTTTTGCAACCCCCCACCCAAAAACCCCAAGAAGCCCCCCCCCCAAATAAACAAAAAACAAACAAATAAACCAACAAACAAAAAAACACTATATTTAAGTATGAACGTGCTCTGAACGCGATCCCCTAGCATCAAGGTATAAAATAACTATAAAATGCTCTAAAACTTAATTAACTAGCCATTTGATTTCCTTCGTATTCTTGTATCTGTTCATATGAATATTATCAAAATAAGAATAAAAACTATAACAAATTAATGAAACTGGCAAAATTTCCTGGTATGATTATTTGTTTCTTTGTTTGATGGTAAGTTTTTTGGGGTTTTATGGCATATCAACCTTTGTAGGTTAATTAATACACAATCCAGTTTTATACAAATAAACAGTTCTATTTCAAACAATTCAGTTTGGCATAAGTACACAGTTTAATGGTCCAAAATATTCTTATTTCAGGCTATTCAATTTAGTCAAACAGTTCTAATTCGAGCAATTTAGTTTCGTATAAGTACTGTTTTTGTTTACACACAGTTAAATATCAAAACAGTTCTATTTCAAACAATTCAGCCGAGTATAAGTACGCGGTTTACACGTCAAAACAGTTCTATTTCGAGTAATTTAGTTTAGTATAAATAGGCAGATTTGTTCTATCTAACCCATAGATAGGGCTCTATCAAGTGTTACCACTCCGAGACAGAGTGGACCTGGGAGCGATTGCAATGAAAGGGTACACTACATTCCCCAAAGCACCAGCATTACTAGAACCTCACCATCAGATTGTTTAGTGTCATATATCCAGGACACTCGTTGAGGTGAGGTGGGGGTCTTACCCCTCTGCAGGGGTGCAGTCAGTGTATTCTATAGCATCAGCCGACTGGTGACATTTCCTGGTATCATCGCCAGGTAAGCTAAGAAACATAAACTGACTCGTTACCAGTTGTTTTGGGACGGATTTCTTTCCTTACCCACTGAAGTTGAAATGTCTGGTGTTTTCGGCCATAAAATCGCCTCCCTCACCAGCAGATTACTTGTCTTGGGAACAACCCCAGTGAGGTTGAATGGCTGTTTCTAAAAGTTTACCTACTGTTCTTTGGGGCAATTCATTTTCGGAAATGAAGACCTTTAAAGATTGCATGTTTATTTTATAATAAACCCTCTCTGTATACTAAAAAAAAAAGAATTAGGTGAACTAAAAAGTCAGCAAACTTTGTATGTAACATTTTCGATGATGAATTCTGGGTTGTGCATATACCATTTGTGCGTATAGTTGAATTTAAGATTCTTGCACAATTACCAGTGGATCACATTTCCATTTTAGTCATGTCTAGTGTTATTCTCTTATATGAGTTTGATCATTTCGTCTCTGTGACCACATAATCTACATCTGCTATTTTGTAGCGTCTTGTCTGTTTTCGTTTTAACACAGTTGGTCCTCAGGGTGTTGTTTTGTGTTGCTCTCAGAAGAGATTCGATTTCTCTCTAAAGGTTTCCCTTGCTTAGCCAAGTCCAATCTTCTCGAGTGGGATTTCGCTCGCTTGAGTAGTTTATCTTCTTATTTCTTTTTTCTGGTTATTTTTGTCTTTTTAATGCTTGTGTTTTCTGAATTGTTTCTGGTGGCTGTAATCAGTCTTCTTCCGCGCTTTTTTATTTAGTCTCCTTGTCGTTCCATTGATAGATCGACGTTATGTTTAATGTTGGCAAGTCCTCTTCCCCCTTCTTTTCTGGACACATCTCTGGGATGCAAGGCCTTATGCGTGGTCATGAGTGTTCTTGTTCTCTGGTCCATTTGTTGAAGTGTAATATAATGCCCGAGGGATTTCGGTTCATGCCTTTGGGTTTAGTTAGGCTGAGAACCTTTCGGCTCAGTGCATGGGTTAGTTAAGTGAAACATTAACACAGGTGTTCACGCGCGTGCACAGAGAGGACGTGTCACTCAGACATGTCACAATAGCCCGAGATGGGAAACGGAGGCTAGTAAGTGTGAATAACGTCACGCACCGGAAGCACGCGGAGGATTTTGGGAGATTTTAAAAAAGTCAGTTAGTTGAGACTAGACACCGGACGAGTTGAGATGAGACCTGCCTCGGGGGAAGACGGTTGGTTTTCGCTTGCTCGCGGAGACCTTTGTGGCGGGTGCCACACGTGTTGGGGGGGGCAGATAAAAAAAGCCAGAATAGAAAGATTGTGCCTCTCTCTCCTTATGTCGAAGAACCTTTAAACTCAAAGATAATAAAAAGTTTCGTACCTGAACAAAGAAGTCGTCAAGTGTTTTTTGTGTTTCGAGATTCCTATGTTCTATCTTTATGAAGATTCGATGTACATTTCCCGTATTCATGTATATGGCTATGGTACAGAAGTTCTCTTGTCCACTTTAAGATTGGTCCTAAGTATCTTCCGAGGGAGGCTGACCGGGTCTTTATCCCTTTGATGAGAACTCTACTATGTAGTTTGGTTTCGAGTAGCTTTCTTGTTCTAATGGGATATTCTTTTTTGATTTCTTTTCTTCTTATTATTTTATTCATTATTGGAGTCTTGAGTGACAGGAAGTCTCCTCAGGTCTTCAAGACTCTTCTCAGTATTCTAGCCGATCCTATCAATGCTGTGGTCTGGAGGATGCACCAACTACAACAGATATCACCGTCACTTTCATGTTCTACAGTTTGTTTTCTTTTGTTCTCTAGCAAGGTCCAAGTGTTTGTTCAGTACTTTTATTTCTTTTTCCCATTATCAATTTCACCTTGCTTTCATGTTATTTCTGTTTCCATATCTTGCTCCAAACCCCTTTTGTTCCCTTTGCATCCGGTTATTCGTCTGTTCTCGATTGTCTTATACGTCGAATTTTTGTTTTGTTGGAAGAGTCTGTTTTCTTTGTATTGCTGACCCGGTATATTTTTCAAGTTTCCTTTTTTCGTTAATATTAATTTCTTTGAACCTCTTTTTATTTTTCGGTCAATTCAATCCATTATGTCTTTGTGTATTTCTCCTTCCTTAGTTGGCCAAGTCGGCTGGGAGGCGGGGGCTGCAAAATACAATGACTATATATCTGTAGAGGGGGTATGACACTTTCATTTAAGTGTCAAGGAGTTGTGTGTAATGGAATTATTTAGGGATAATAGAAAGGGAATAGGGCGGCATTGTCAAATAGAAATCCTCTTAGATGTGATACTACCGAAAGCTATTAAGATAACAGATGGGGTATGGGCGATAGCCTCGAGGGATGAGTCGGAATTATCCCAGGTATGTACCGGGAAATCTCCTAAAGAAATCAAAATATCTCCTCCGTTGACCACTCTGCAGGTCCCATTGGGCTGTGGGGTCTATGGCGGCGCTATAACCCTTCCTCCCTATTACCAAGCTGAAGAAAAATTTGAGACAAGCGACTCCTTTTTACCATTGATTAATACCACACTTATTAGTAGATTGAGCCTATGGGAACCTCTGATAAGAAAATTTCCAAACATAACGCCGCAAGCAATCCCGAATGTATTAAGCCCTCTAAAGAAAACAAATTTAAGGGAATTAATGCACAAACTCGACGCGCTTCGAGAGCAAAATTCTCCAAAAGAAAGTAAACGGGTGGGTAGTTCTACCTGGATAATTTTAATAATAGCAATCAGCTTAATAATTTTATCAGTTTCCTTAACATTAAGCCTGATTATACGCCATTGTTTCAGTAAGCTTAAGAAAGATAGACGAACTAAACTGCACAGGAATGTTGAGCGCTCAGGAATGGTTGACACTGATCAAGAGAAGAGACCAGAACAACAAATTGAACTCAAACCAATAGACAACATTGCAACTCAGCAAGCCACAAATACCCCGAAAGAACCATTGCAATTGCCATCGGTGGAGATACTTCCAGTATGATGATCGAAACTATTTTGGACAATTGTTTAGGAATTGGTCAATATAAAAAAAAAAAAAAAAAAAAAAAGGAAATGAATGAATGTCTTTTTTTTTCAGGATGGACATTTAACATACATTTTATGGATATGGACATATAAATACTGAACTATATAACCAATCCTTTTATATATGTATGTGTATGTTACCGTTAAAATTTCTTACCGACATTTAACCCTTGGTTAAATGTCTGGTAAGATGGGGATGGAGTATGACACTTTCATTTAAGTGTCAAGGAGTTGGCTGGCGAAATTAATTTTATTAAATCATGATAATAAATATTTTGTTAAAAATAAATTCATTTTGGGTGTCCAAGTATTTTTTGAGAACCGTGTATAAAATAAATATCAAGTGATTAAGTACAAAAAGTTTGAGATCCGATCAGGGCTTGTTGACCTATAAGTCTGTCCCCCCAAAAAATAGACATCCGCACAACTGCAAAGAGCTGTCAAGAGAGCCATCGGATTTCAAAGCGTAAACAAAAAGATGTATTTTTAAAATAGCGGACAATTTGGGTTGGTGTCACCAAGTTTGGCACAAGGCCTTGAATCACTAAATCATTGGTCAACCAACCACGGGACTGCTACTTGTGGCCCCTCCCGATGATTGTGGCTGATTGGCCGATTGTCTAAACCAATCGGGGGCAAACCGGGGGGATTGTTACAATGATAGCCATTGGTCGGCGGTCCCCATTGGCTGACCAATCAGAAACTGATTATTCGGGATTCGGGCCCATAAATAGAGGACACCCAAAGCGAAAAATTGAGTTGGTTCAGGAATTCGCCGCTTAAAGAACCAAATCCGTTGCCATTGCACTGCCTAATTGCAGTTAAAACTCCGCCAGTCAACTACTTTCACTCCCAGTTGCGGTGTTTGCCTAAAAATTATCTAAACAACTGTGTAAATAAACGTTTGTTACTGTTTATAACAAACGCCTTATTTTCGTCATTTTTTAAAATTTGCTTGGCAACTTTTCCTTCTCTCCAACTCGAATTCCAACCTTCATCGACTGGACCTCATCCATCTTCTCTTTCCTCGGATCTGAAAGCAACGTGGGCGTGGAAAGAAACAGAGAAAGACCAGTCGACACATGTGGTAATCACGAAACCAGCGGCCAACTAGGTGTCGTGAAGCTATAGTATCACAGGGGGAGGCTCCCCCAACGAGTATACTGGAGGCCTAGACGGCTGGGGCTGAATAATACACCGACTGCATCACTGTAGAGGGGTAAGATTCCCCCAACGAGTATCCTAGATATGACTTCAAATGATGTAATATTCTTCCTCCAGAAATGATAGAGCTTTGGGGAATGCAGAGTACTCCAATGCCATCGCTCCCAAGTCCACTCTGGCCTGGAGTTGTAGTACCTGATAGGGTTCCTGTTTATGGACCAAATAGAAGTAAACTGTGTGCTTATGCGAAACTGAATTATTAGAAAGAGAACAGTTTTGACATTTGGCTGTGTAAATAAATGACTGATGTTTAATTGAAGTGTTTGTAATACATAGCAATACTTGAAACCATTTAACTTTGTTGACTTAACTGAATTGTTTAAAATAGAAATGTTTTTGACATTTAAACTGTACTTATTACTGGGGATGCTAATTCATCACAGACTAGTACTGCTCCTGCATAAATTAGTTCAATGTTTGTTGGTATATTTTTTCATTGAGTTAATAATATTCTCAGTTTCCATTTCGGATTCATTTGGGATGGTATTGTAACATTCTTTTTGGTTATGTTGTTTATTCTAAATTCTTCTTATTATCTTACTTCTTCAGAGTGTTTCACACCAGCGTTAGCAGATGGTCTTTCATTGGAGTTTGAGTGACAGCAAGTCTCCTCATGTCTGCAAGGACTCTTCTTAGTATTCTGACTGATCTTAATAATGCTGTAGTTTAGATGGTCTCCACTGGTCTTCTTATTTCCAAGTGCTCCTGTCCGTGTACCAATCCTTTGGTGACTGTACCAAGAGCACCAATTAAAATTGGTATCACCATCACTTTCATGTTTCTCAATTTTTTTTAATTCGCTATCAAGGTCAAGGTATCTATCCTTCTTTTCGCTTTCTTTCAATTTTATTCTGTGGTCAGCCGTCACGGCAAAGTCCAAATTTCGGCAAGTCTTGTTTTGTTTGTTGATTATAACTAGGTCTGGTCGTCTGGTTGAGATTAGGTGATCCGTTCGTATCGGAAAATCTCAGAGGAGTTTGTGCTTCTCATTCTCCAGGACAGATTCTTCTTCTTCTTCTTCTTCTTCTTCTTCTTCTTCTTCTTCTTCTTCTTCTTCTTCTTCTTCTTCTTCTACTGAATTTTTCATATCAGCGTTAACTGATGGATTTACACTGGAGTTTGAGTGACAGCAGGTCTCCTCAAGTCTCCAGGACTCGTCTCAGGATTCTGGCCGTTCTTAGCAATGGTGTCGTTTGGATAGTCTCTACCCGTCCGCCAATTTCCAAGTCTTCCTGGCCTTTTAATAATCCTTTAGTTATTGTGCCTAACACACCAATCACAATTGGCACAATCGTTACTTTCATGTTCCACAGCTTTTTCAATTCTCTAGCAAGGTCGAGGTAATTCTTCTTCTTCTTCTTCTTCTTCTTCTTCTTCTTCTTCTTCTTCTTCTTCTTCTTCTTCTTATTATTATTATTATTATTATTATTATTATTATTATTATTATCTTACCTTTTTGTGAGTTTGTCACAGTTGAGTCAACTGGCGGGTTTTCACAGGAGACTAAGTGACAGCAAGTCTCTTAAGTGTTCCAGTCGATTTCAACCATATTGTGATCTCGATTGTCTTGGTTCCTCCTCCTCCTCCTCCTCCTCCTCCTCCTCCTCCTCCTCATTCCTATTCAGGTCTCTTTTCTACATCCTTGGAGACTGTTCGTAGCATGCGAACCATTATTGGTAACCCTGTCACCCTCATGCTTCACCCTTTTTTTTTATAGCTCTGTGGCAAGATCCAAGTATTGGTCTCTCTTTTTGCATTCTTTTATTTTCACTCAGTGGTCCGATGGGATCGCAAAATCCACTTGATGACATGTTCTTTTTTCTTGCTAATCCACACAAGATTTGTCCCTCTTGGCGGGATTAGATGATCCATGTGTATTTCAAAATCTGAGATAAACTTTTGTGTCTCATTCTTTTCGATGTTTTCTGGTTTGTGCAGATACCATTTGGTATTGTGATCTAAATTCAATTTCTTGCACAATTTATTATTACTATTTTTCACATCAGCGTAAAGCTGTTAGGCTTTCAAAGGAGCCAAAGTGACAGTAAGCCTCCTCGGGTCTCTAGAACTCTTCGGGGTATTCTAATCGATCTCAACAATAGTTTTGATGGTCTCCATTCTTCCTTTGATTTCCAATTTTTCAAACCCCTTTTCCTTTGCTCAGACAATTAATTGCTCAAAAGATTTGAAACTATGTTTCTCAGTCGGCTGGGGCTCTAGAATACATCGACTGCACCTCTGCAGTAGGGTAAGACCATTCCCCAACGAGTATGCTGGATATGACACTAAACAATCTGATGGGGAAGTTCAAGTAATGCTGGAGCTTTAGGGAATGCAGAGTAATCCCTTATTGTCTAGGTTCCCAGCTTCACTCTGACCTGGAGCGGTAACACCTGACAGGGTCCTATCTATGCGTCAAATAGAACTAAACTGTGTACTTATGCTAAGCTGAATTGGTTGAAACGGAACTGTTTTTGAATGCTAAACTGAATTGTTTGAATTAGAACTGTTTGACAAAACTAAATAGCTTGAAATAGAAATGTTTTTGACAATTGCACCGTGTATTTTTGCTAAACTGCATTGTTTGCAATAGAACTGTTTATTTGTATAAAAATGGATTTGGCATTAAATAACCCACAAAGGTTGATATGCAATAAAACCCAAACAAGCAAAAAACATTGAAATTATGTAACTGTGTATGAATTATAATTTGCCCAGTCGGCTGGGGCTGTAGAATACACCGACTGCGCCTCTCCAGAGGGGTAAGACCCCCCTAACGAGTGTCCTGAAATGACACTAAACAATCTGATGGTGAGGTTCAAGTAATGCTGGAACTTTAGGGAATGCAGAAAACGCCTTTATTGCCATCGCTCCCATGTTCACTCTGGCCCGGAGTGGTAGCACCTGATAAGAGTCCTATCTATGAGTTAAATAGAACCAGACCGGGCTTCCTTCACTATACTGATTTTTGTATTTAAACTGCGTATTTATGCTAAACTGAATTGTTTTAAATAGAACTGTTTAGACATTTAATTTGCGTACTTTTGCTAAACGTAATTGCTCGAAATAGAACTGTTTTGACGTCTAAACTGTGTACTTATGCAAAACTGAATTATATGAAATAAAACTGTTTTGACATTTCACTCTGTGTATTGCCCAGTCAGCTGGGTCTGTAGAATACACCGATATTACCTCAGCAAAGGGGTAACCCCCCCAAAAAAAAGGAGTGTCCTGGATATGACACCAAACAATCTGATGCTGAGGTTCTAGTGATGCTGGAGCTTTGGGGAATGCGGAGCAACTCTTTATTGCCATTGCTCCCAGGTCCACACTGGCCCGGAATGGTAGTACTTGATAGGGCCCTATCTATGGGTTAAATAGAACTAATGGCATACTTATGCTAAACTGAATTGTTTGACTAAATTGAATAGCTTGAAATAGAAATGTTTTTGACAATTAAACCGTACTTACATTTAAACTGCATGCTTATGCTTAATTGAATTATTTGAAATGGAACTGATTTTGACATTGAACCTGTACTTACACTAAACTGAATTGTTTAATATAGAACCGTTTTGACATTTAATTGTGTGTAAACAAAATCTGTACTTATTCTAAACTGAATTAGCTGAATTAGAACTGCTTGATTAAACTAAATAGCTTGAAATAGAAATGTTTTTCATAATTAAACTATACTTACATTTAAACTGCGTACCTGTCCTAAATTGTTTGAAATGGAACTATTTTCAGAAAAATAGATTTGGCGTTAAATAACCCACAAAGGTTGATTTGCCTTAAAACCCAAACAACCAACAAACCAAAATACTACTTTTGTCCCATAATGGCTGTTACATTGAGTATAAGAAATGTATAAAGAAATGTACTCTTATGCGACAAATATAATTTCATTCAGTGAATGTCTTGGTAAATACACACGTTTTTTAAGTGGAAATATAAATTGAATTACCATGACCAGAAAATCATGCAAACAATGTATGCGACATATAAGACCATTGGATAGCTGTTGGAAGTGCCCGTGGTGTAGTCGTTATCGTCGTAGGAAATGGACACGGCGACACGAGTTCAAATCCTGGACGAGACTGATTGCATTTCACATAGCACTAATACCCTTGGGAAAGGTATGAATCCAATTATTCTCCCTCCAGCTATGGGTAAATAGTAGGATAGACTAGGTTCTTCAGCCTTGGTTAGGCAACTAGTCTAGGAGAAGGAAAACTGTGAATTGAAACCTGTTAAACTCCGCTTAAAAATTGACCTTGTGTCATATCCTGCCCGAGCGGAGGGGTTGGTAAATAGTACCATTGGATAGCTGTTTTTAACCTTATTAGGTCTCATCAGCAGTGTATACCGGGATCTCCTCTACTGGAGATCGAACCTGCGACCATTGAGTATAAGAAATGTATATAGAGATGTACCAACTATAAAAGGAGAAAAAATATTTGCACCGTCTAGACAGCAGTCTAAATGTCCATTTATTTTATAAATTGCGCATCTGTGATTCGTCTTAACAGCAACATCACATATCTTGTAATGATTTCTTGTACAATGTTTTCAGTGGGATAGAATTACATTATGATAACAGATATAGACGAATTGTAGACTAATTATTTATATTAATACATTATTTTGTATTTCTTGCAAAGCCTATTGACAGTCAATAGATTGAAATTTTCAACTGAAGAAGAATAAGACAACCAGCCCCCACCAAAATGTCCTTGGTATGATACTATACTGCATCTGGTGGTGAGACTCAATTTCCGGAGCTCGAGGGAGTGTGAGGTACTCCTTTATTGCCATTACTTCCAGGTCAACTACGACCTGGAGTAGTAGTGTCTGTTAAGGTCTCATCTATAGGTCAAGCAAATATCTGAAAATTATTTGTATTCGATGGGACAGTGAGCACTTAAAAAAAAAGAAAAAAAAAAGAAAATACTCAAAATGCCTGCCCCTGTTGTGGCTAATGTGTTGGACTGCGACCTCAAAGTATGCAAGTTCTTGCTCAATTTGCATTATTACGTTCATTTTCGGACAAAAACCATTCGGAAAGGCATGAACTCCCTTATCCCTCTAGCTATGAGTTAAATAGTATTACATCTGTTCAACAAGTATGGCTTTAGAATTATATAACCCAGGAAGGTTGACATACCATTAAACAAAGAAACCACTCCAAACTATTAAAAAATGTAAACATGAATGCACAGTGAACGCGATTTCCTAACCTATAGTCATCAACAGGGTTTGAAATCATTCATTCAATGAATATCTACGGGCATTTCCCAGAGCAGTTTTACCATAGTGAGTACAAACGCATGCAAATATCTGAAAAAGGTCACTGGAGCTAAAAAAAAAAAAAGAAAAAAAAAGAAAAAAAACGGCAAAAAAAAAGAAAAATGGATAAGAATCTCTTTTCACCGTAGAGCTGAAGAATCAACCGTAAATGTTGCAATACAGACACGCCCATTCGCGTCCTATGTATTCCTTCCTGTGTAACTGGATTCTTTCCGTTATGCAATGAGGTCGACGCCATGTTAGCGTGTGTTAACAAAGATAAAGCAATGTCACATTGAAAGGTTGTGACGAGGCCAAAGCACAATACAACAAGTGTGAAAACTTAGACTTCTTTTTATCGTTAGTTTATTTAATCTACACAAATCTAAAAAAAGGTTTCTATACAACCGAAAGCAAAAAGCAAGACGAAGGTGGCAACTTGAAAATAGAGTAAAGTTTAATACTAACAGCAAAATACATTTCTCAAGTGTTTAAATGCATAGTTATTTGTTTGTTTTTTGCTGGTCTAAATATTTATTTGGTTTATCGTGTAAAACGAAGCGGTATACACACACACACACACACACACACATATATATATATATATATATATATATATACACATTTACTGATATATATATATATATGGAATTAAATAGCGGAAAATAATGCAACAATGTGGACAAAATATTGAAAAGCAAAATAATCCAAATTAAAGAATTTAATATGAAAAAAAAATTGATGTTAAAATATTTCGGTTTCAATAAACTAACATCAGAACATAAAAAAATGTTTGTTTGTTTGGGTTTTATGGCATATAAACCTTTGCAGGTTATTTAATGCCAAATCCATTTTTATGCAAATAAACAGTTCTATTCCAAACCATTCAGTTTGGCTTTAATAAATAGTTTAATTGTCAAAAACACTTCTATTTCGAGCTATTCAGTTTATTCAAACAGTTCTAATACAAAAAAATTAGTTTAGTATAAGTATATTTTTGTTTACATATTTAAATGTCAAAACAGTTCTATTTCGAACAATTCAGTTTAGCATAAGTACAGTTTCAATGTCAAAAGCTGTTCTATTTTAAGCAATTCAGTTATATAAGCACGCAGTTTATATGTAAATACAAAGTTTAATTGTAAAAAACATTTCTACTTCAAGCTATTCAGTTTAGTCAAACAGTTCTAATTCAAACAATTCAGTTTAGCATAAGTGCGCAAATTAGTTATATTTAACCCATAGATAGGATCCAATCAAGTGCTGCCGTTCCGGGTCAGAGTCGATCAGGGAGTGATAGCAGTGATAGGGTACTCTGCATTCCCCAAAGCTTCATCATCACTGGAACCTCACCATCAGATTGTTGAGTGTCATATCAAGACGTTATTTTCTTTATCCCTCTGTAGAGGTGCAATCGGTGTAAAGATTGGAGTTAAAATTAATTTCTCTCTCGTATTCTTCTGTTATATTTCACAATTAATATTTTGGTTTAGGCGTGATTCTATGACAACTTGTACAATTTCTACGTGAAGAAAATTGGTAAAAAAAATATTTGTTTTTATCCTACCTGAGAGAAAACGGCAAAGTCATTGATGTTTATCTCTAGTTTAGTTGTTTAATAATACCTATTTACTTTTACGTTTTCCTTATTACCGGTCAATTGGTCTAATGGGTAGAGTGTTGGCCAATTGTCTGCGAGTCTAGGGTTCAATCCCAGCTTGAGTCAGACTAAAAAAAATATTACTTGATGCCACCTTGCTTAGCACTCAGCATTATAAGGTAGAGATCAAGAGTAATGTGGGAGCAATCCAGGGAATGGAGTAGCGTCCTCCCTTACATCTCGGTGTAGTAGCTATTAAAAATGCAACCATCGGGTCAACCTCGACTAAGGTCGGCCAGATTACTTTTGCTTATTTCCTGAACTTCTTTACTAAACTTTATTATTAACTTGACTTCTTTATTAAACTTTATTATTAACTTAACTTCTTTAATAAACTTTATTATTAACTCAACTTCTTTACAAAACTTTATTATTAACTTAACTTCTTTAATAAACTTTATTATTAATTTAACTTCTTTACTAAACTTTATTATTAACTCAACTTCTTTACTAAACTTTATTATTTACTTAACTTATTTAATTAGCTTTGTTTGATTTATCCCACAGACTTTAATTACTTTGGACTTCTTGCTAAAAAGAAGCTGTCACCCATCCATGTATTGAGCAGAGTTATCGCCACTTAACTATGGTAATCTAGAGGGAAGTGATACTTGAAGAGTGAGGTTTTTTCCTAAGCTTTGTTTAGGTTATTTTTTAATGGCATATCAACCTTCGTGGATTATATAATGCCATAGCCATCCTTGTAGAAGAGTAGTACTATTGTTTAACTTATTGCTTGGCGGATAAGGGAATTATTACTTTTCCCAAGGGTATTAATCCGAAAGAGAACGAACTTAATTACTACAATGTCACAGTCCAGGACGTTGCCAACTACGCCACGGAGACTCCTAGACTTTGTTTAGTCTGGCTCACAAGGCTTTAGATTACTGTTTGTACCAGCTGCTACAGAGAGATCACTCATCTAAGTAACAAACAAGTTCATCGCGACTTAACTTTAGTTTGGTTTGGTTTCATTGTCTAATGGCATATCAACCTTTGTAGGTTATTCAATGCCAAAGCTATTCTCCCAGAAGAACAGTAGTGGTACTATTTAACCCATAGCTGGGAGGATAAGGGGGTTCATAACTTTCCCAAGTGTACGTAAGAGCGTGACTGGAGTACGAACTCGCTTACTACGAATCCGCAGTCCATTGCTTCAACCATTACACTTAACTTTATTGATCTTACTAGGAAGTGAGACACGAATAGTGACTTATTTTCTAACCGTTGTTTCTAGCCATTGTAATTTTGGAGTTTTAGGGAATCCTTTGGATGAGCTGATAACAAACAAATGGTGAAACAGTGTATCAAATATTCTTTGAAGATCAATCTTCCTGTTTACGGTTGTTTCCTTCTAATAAGAATAGATTTTAAAAAATTATTGCTAAGAATTTTTTTTAGAAAATTAGTGTTATCTTAAGTCTATTTTTAAAATTTTATAATCTTACCACATTTGATTGATTTAAACGAAGCGTCAATACCTCTAGGCTAATTTTGTGTCAAGATGTTCGGGAATCACATTCATTGGACACTGGTCCTATTTACCCAAACCCGCCGCTCGGGCAGGATATGACACAAGATCAATTTTTAAACGGAGTTTGAATTCACGGTTTTCCTTCTTCTAGACTAGTTGCCTCACCAAGGCTGAAGAACACAGTCTGCCCTACTATTTACCCATAGCCGGAGGGAGAATAATTGGATTCATGCCTTTCGCAAGGGTATTAGCGCTATGTGAAATGCAAACAGTCTCGTCCAGGATTTGAACTCGTGTCGCCGTGTTCCTTTCCAACGACGATAACCATTACACCACGGGCACCACCAATTCATTCATTGGACGTTGATGTTTGGATCTTTTTTGTTTTTTCTATTGCATTCGGTAATATTGATTTCCAATATTTTTTAACAGATCGTATAGATGGGACTCTAACAGGTGCTACCATTCCGGGTCAGAGTGGACCTGGATCTAATGATGATGGAGAAGTACTTCATCATCATAGCTCGGATTTCCCTGACCCTCTTTCGCCACCCGTCTCTATCGTCCATCACTGCCGGCAAGTCCTCCAGGTTACATCCTGTATCAGCACAGAGCTGTTGTATATAGGTTCTAGCTGGTCGCCCAGCCCTTGCACGTCCGTGTGAAAGGATCCTGGGGAGTACATCGCATATGAGCTCTCCCTTACTTCTCCAGCAGTATTCCGCTTGTCTTGCTCGTCTAGTTTGGGTCGTTATAGAGATCGGTAGTTGGTTTCTTTACAGCAGCTGCTTTGTGGGATGCTACCTCCAGGACTTGTTCAATACAGGTCGCAGCATTCTTGAGCAATTGCCGTCAAACTTTCTCTCCATACGCTTAGTCAGCGTTCAAGTGGTGCATCCATACAGCAGTATTGACAAGACTGCTGCTTGGAAAAAAAACTACGCTTTATTTTATCTGATAGGTCTGACTTCCATATGACTGATAGTCTACCGATAGCTGTACAAGCCTACGCTAGTCACGAGTTGATATCGTTTTCGGTAGATAAGACGCTGCTTCCGAGATAGGTGAAATTTCAGAGATCTGCCATTTAGAGTATAGATGTCGCTTCTTTGATTAAAGCTCATGAACTCTCTTTGGCAGCGTTGACATGAAGGTCGGTGCCACCCGCTGCCCGTTCCAGACTATGTAGCAGAGATTGGGAGTACTTAGCACATCTTTTTTCTCCAAAAATGGAGCCTCACCAACAGATGCGCATAGATTTTATTATATCTATGCTACATATTGACCTTTAGATAACCAGTTATTGTGATGCCCGTGGTGTAATGGTTATCGTCGTAGGAAATGAACACGGCGACACGAGTTCAAATCCTGGACGAGACTGATTGCATTTCACATAGCACTAATACTCTTGGGAAAGGTATGAATCCAATTATTCTCCATCCAGCTATGGGTAAATAGTAGGGCAGACTAGGTTCTTCAGCCTTGGTGAGGCAACTAGTCTAGGAGAAGGAAAACTGTGAATTGAAACCTGTTAAACTCCGCTTTAAAAAATTGACCTTGTGTCATATCCTGCCCGAGCGGAGGGGTTGGTAAATATGGTTATTGTGGATTTCGTCAACAGGATGTTCCAGCATTGTAAACAGCGGAAGTAGAACACGTTGATTGACTGCCGGAAGGAGAACCAGAACGAATGTGTAGGTGTTATGAATATTATATATACACTGTTACCCACCGACTGGCGTTCAGTCAAGAGTCCAGTCAAGAGAAGCGGGCAGTCAGAGCAGCTGCCGCGTTTGGCACGGCCTTTGGAGATAAGTAGCCTCGCGTTGAGAAATGTTTATGAAGATATGGTGTCAATATAGAAGTCCAGTGTCTCAGTTCTTCGTCTCTCTTTCTCTCTCTCTCTCTCTGTCACATAGCATTTCGACCCTTTTGAGTAATAAAGTTAGTTATTGTCTTTAATTGGAATCATTTTCAGATGAGGCTTCTTAATCTGAGAATTAATTTTTTATTTATTGCGGACTTTTTGTCGTCATCTTGGTAGTTTTTGTGTTATTTCTTCTTCACTTCGTTTCGGCCAAATTTCGGGGCCCGTGGTGAGCATTGTCAGAAGATAATGGTTTCAATTGCTGCCCAAGCCGGCCAGAGGTTTACTTGGTCAAAAATGTGGTGCGAGAGACAACAACTATGGAAGGCAGTAATTACTGGGGATACGATTACAAAACTCAGGATTCCTATCAGAGGTCGCGGTTAATCACCTAAAATTTGGCCGAAACGTAGTGAAGAAGAAACGAGGACAAAAAGTCCGCAATAAGTAAAAAAAAATTTCTCAAAGTTAGTTATATTCTTATAAACAAGGGTTAAAATATTTCATTCATTCATTCGTTCATTTGTACATAATACCTAAAGATTCTGACTTTTTCCGTTATACAGATGGTTTTATTACTTATATATCCACTGAATAATGACTTTACAAAATCACAGGTAGATTAAGCAATACTAAACCTACCAGCGATTTCACTAATGAAATAGAAAATCACAAAACCTTTCTTTGACTGGGAACTAATAATTGAAAAGGCTAAATAAATATGTTTTCAAAGAAAATTACTCTTAAAATATCCAGAAAAACAAAAGCCAATGGATTTTAAGTTTCGAATTCATCTCATGGCGCTTCTGGAGAAACTTCTTGCGATGCTTCTCGGACTGATCGGCGTGAAAAACCATGACGTCATTTTTTTGATAACATTATTATATTTCTTGAACGCCTTGAAGTCTATTTGTTCCTTTTTTTTCCCTCGTTAGCTGTATGTTGTGAGTCATTGTCCCTGTCATCTAGTCGTTAGCCTCCAAGGTCTCCTCCACCCTCATTCTTTATTGACCCTTAACCTTCAACCCCGCCCAATTTTTCCGAAGATCTTGGAATTCATATCTCTATTCTCATTCCTGAATAAACCACCCACACCGCGCTCTACACAACGTTTATTTTGCCCCTTAAGCTTAGTTTCCCTTCCTTACTAGGGAAGGTCCGGCTTGTTTTCGATCCCCCTCATAGACCGAAAAACAGTCGGCCTCCTTTTTTATAGATGTGGGGATGGGGAGGAAACCAAACGTTTTTTTATGTTGTTCTATATTTACTTTTTCTTTTTTTTTTTCCATTTCCAAGCATTTCATAAATTGTATATAAACCATTCATTATAAATAAAATTAATTTTTTCATCTTTTTTTTTTAAGTAGGACTTTTCTCCTAGAGTAAATATAGTATTTTGGTGATTTTAGCGCGCTTAGTGAAGAATGAATGACCAATTGTATTGTTGAATGGGTCGGTGAATGTGGCTAGCTAGGGTTACTTAGTTCTCACAGACTAGCACCTCTTCCCTCAAAACTTGGAGCCTTGTGTTCCCCCGCCAGAACCATCATCATTATCATCATCATCACATCGTGCCGCTTGCACGGATATCCCTGACCCTCTCTCGCTACTTCTCCCTATCATTCATCGCTTCTGGCAGGTCTTCAGGGCTACATCCCGTATACTCACATAGCTGCTGTATGTATGTTCGAGCTGGTCGTCCTGCTTTTGCTTGGCCATATGCGGGGTCCATAGGAGTACATCACTGATGAGTTCGTCCTTGCTTCTCCAGCAGTGTCCTGCGTGTCTGGTTCGTCTAACTTGTATAGTTTTCGTGATGGGAGGCAGGTGGCCGTATATTTGGTACTTTGTGGGGTGTTGCCGCCAGGACTTGTACAATATTGCTCTCAAGATTCTTAGTTTTGGAAATAAAGTCTTGTTTGAGTAACAGTCAAATTAAAAAAAAGATTTTTCAGATTGAATCATTTCCATACCTAGATAAACAAGGGACACCTGAAGAAGGCCGGCGGATACAACGGCCGAAACGTTGTATTACCAATAACATCAATAAAGATAAGGACAGCAGTCCGAAAAATAACGCACAAAATATTTCAACACCTTACTTTTCTTGGACATTTATAAATAAGCAATTAAAGCAAATCAGAATTTAAAACTCATCACAAATCCGCCCAGAAAAATAGCCATATACATTTTTACTCAGAAAAACCTTGCCGTTAAATCTTCCACTTTTGTAATGAATTCTAGTTGTACATAATTTCTTATATTTTTGCCTGATCCTGGTGAGAATCATTTCAGCAACCCTTGAGTTTATATATGATATAAACATATAATATATTATAAACATATAAACATATAATATATTATAAACATCATCATCATCATCATCATCATCATATCGTGCTGGCAGCACGGATATCCCTGACCCTCTCTCGCCCCTCCTCCCTATCGTTCATCGCCCTAGGTAGGTCTTCAGGACAACAACCTGTATCCTCACATAGCTGCTGAATGTACGTTCGAGCTGGTCGTCCTGCTTTTGCGCGGCCATGTGTGGGGATCCATAAGAGTACATCTCTTATGAGTTCATCTCTGCTTCTCCAGCAGTGTCCTGCATGTCTGGTTCGTCTAACTTGAATAGTTTTCGTGATAGGGGGCAGGTGGCCGTACAGTTGGTGTCTTGTGGGGTGTTGCTGCCAGGACTTGTTCAGGATTGCACGCAGCATTCTTGTGTAATTGCCATCTAGTTTCTTCTCCAGCCATTTTGTTAGAGTCCATGTAGTGCATCCATATAGCAGTATCGATGTGACCGCTGTCTGGAAGAAACTGCGTTTCATTTTATCGGTTAGGTCTGATTTCCATATAATCGATAGCCAATTGATAGCTGTCCATGCTTTCGTTAACCTCGTTTCGATGTCCTTTTCGGTTGATTCGACGCTGCTTCCTAGGTACGTGAATTTGTCTACTAGTTTAAGTGGGGTTCCTTCTAGAGTGGAGATGTCCTCCGTTTGGTTATAGCACATATATTCCGTTTTGTGTGCATTAACATGGAGGCCTATGCTTGCTGCTGCTCGTTCCAAACTATGCAGAAGTGTTTCGGCTTGGTCAGGTGTATTTGCCAGTATCGCTATGTCATAAACATATAATATGACATATAATATATTATGACATATAATTAGTATATATCATATATGATATACATTATATCCTATATATATATGAAAGTATATATATCATATATATATATATATATATATATATATATGAAATATAATATATTATACGTCTTTATAATATATTATAAACATATAAACCATATAAACATATAATATATTAGAATTTAAAACTAATAGTTCTATCAAAGAAATGAGTATACGTCTGGGTTACGTTGGAATTTGGTTAGGTTTCTTTAATTAAAAGCATATCAACCTTCGTGGGTTATTTAATGCCAAAGCTATTCTTGTAGAAGAACAATAATGGTACTATTTAACACATAGCTGGAGGGATAACAAAATACATAGCTTTTCCAAAAATGCTTGCCCGAAAGTGTACCTAATAGCACCACCATAGTCCGAACTCGCCCACAACGATATTGAAGTTCAGCTCCTTAGCCTCTACTCCATAGGATCTCGTCCTAAATGAAGAAATAGATAACTGAATAAATCACCTGGTCAACAAACACACAGATAATGAATCTCAACGCTGGTTTATATATATATATATATATATATATATATATATATATATATATATGTTATATAGTCATATATGCAGATTCACATCTACATACATGCACTGTCGCTGTGAATTATTCTACATATATATATATATATGTAGAATAATTCACAGCGACACAACGATAAAGACGCATGATTAAGACGGACGCAGGAAGGAAGACGCAAAAAGACTTCTTTAACAACATATTTACCTCTCTCTTTATTGCAAGAGTTCGAAAGGGTTGTTTAAGGTTTGCATGTGAGAGGGTGCTAGAGACCGAACATAAACTTCATATTTTGACCCTACTGTTATGACCGTCACGTTGTGTCCTTCTTGTTCTCCTGATGCTGGGGTCCACTCCACCGGGCTTTCCGAGGGCCCCCTCGGTCGGGTGTGGCTTTCCCTACCACATCTGGTCTCTACCTGTCTGGAATTCTACTGGCAACTGCTTCTTGGACTCGAACTCAATTGAGTTAGATAATTATTCAACGCCCACACGATCGACCACTGGATCTTTGAAATCGGATGTTTAATCGTCATCAAGCGGAAATAACTGTCATGCAGTTCACAGGTCACTCTCTTCCGGTGCATCAGTCTGTATTGGCACAGTGGGACCTTCACCTTGTCCCATATTATAAGCCTTAATCCGTCCACGTGATCTCTTTCGATTACTGGCCATTGGAATGTGTCACTTCCTTCCGGTGCATCACCTAGGAATAGCATTTTTGGGCCAGGTCGAAGGTCAAAATATAACACACACACACACACACACACACATATATATATATATTGGGTGTCTCAAAATAGATGCAACCCATTAATATGATAATCATTTATTACTAAGACAAGCGCAATGGCGGTCATTTGGAACACGTCCTGTCAAAAATGCATTCCTTGAACTAGAGACATCAAATCAATGTTTTAGTTTTAATTGTCATTATATGAGCTTCCAGGATATGCAATCTTTTTTTGGGTTTCTTGTCTCTGTAATAAATTATTATTATTTTAATGGGTTGCATCTATTTTGAGATTTTGATAGTTATGAGTGATTTTGTCTCCAAATAAGGAGGGGCGCAAAATATTTTTCCTTTCTTGTCCAACACATTGTGATGGAGGATTAATAGTTCTTTTAGTATACTATTTTCAAATGTGAAACAAAAAAGAACAGAAAATTATAAGTTGTAGTGTTATAAGCATTCACCAAGGGTCCCATGTATATTTAGAAACCCTACATAAAAATGCATATACTGAATGAGCAGAAATAATAGGGCAGTCCCATGGGTCCCATGTATATTGAGAAACCCTACATAAAAATGCATATACTGAAGGAGCAGAAATAATAGGGCAGTCCCATGGGTCCCATGTATATTGAGAAACCCTACATAAAAATGCATATACTGAATGAGCAGAAATAATAGGGCAGTCCAATGGGTCCCATGTATATTGAGAAACCCTACATAAAAATGCATATACTGAAGGAGCAGAAATAATAGGGCAGTCCCATGGGTCCCATGTATATTGAGAAACCCTACATAAAAATGCATATACTGAATGAGCAGAAATAATAGGGCAGTCCCATGGGTCCCATGTATATTGAGAAACCCTACATAAAAATGCATATACTGAATGAGCAGAAATAATAGGGCAGACTCATGAGTCCCATGTATATTCAGACACCCTACATAAAAATGCATATACTGAATGAGCAGAAATAATAGGGCAGTCCCATGGGTCCCATGTATATTGAGACACCCTACATAAAAATACATATACTGAATGAGTATAAATAATAGGGCAATCCCATGGATTTCATGTATATTGAGACACCCTACATATATATACCAATACTGAATGAGGAATAAATAATGGGGCAGTCCCATGGGTACTATGTATACTGAGACAACCTACATATATATACATATATTGAATGAGCAGAAATAATTGGGCAGTCCCATGGGTCCCAAGTATATTGAGACACCCTACATAAAAATACATATCCTGAATGAGTATAAATAATAGGGCAGTTACATGGATTTCATGTATATTGAGACACCCTACACATATACCAATACTGAATGAGGAAAAATACTCTTCATATCTCCGGGAATGTTGACTCACCATCAGATGCAGTCTATCGTCATACCTTGGACACACGATTTTTTGGTTGGTGGGGGAGGGCGAGTGTCTTACCTCTTTGCAGGCGATACAATCAGTGTATTCTAAGCTCCGCTATCAGAGCTAAAATGAATGAAATTAAATAAATGAAAGGCAGAAATAGAAGTATATATCACACACACACACACACACACATATATATATATATATATATATATGTGTGTGTGTGTGTGCGTGTGTGTGTGTGTGATATACACACACACACACACACACACACACATATATATATATATATATATGTGTGTGTGTGTGTG
>OY757917.1:30285223-30322723 GCA_963585895.1 Sepioteuthis lessoniana
ATACTAGCATGAACCAAAATATTGCAAAATTTTTGACTCAACCTAGAATCTTTTCTTCTCTTTTGATATTATCACCGTCTTGGATATGAAACTAAACAACGTATAATGATTTGGCTCCAGTTCAAAAGATCTGTGGGTTGTAGAGTACCCCTTTATTGCCATTACTTCCAGATTCAATCTGAGCCGAAATATTAGTACCCATTGGGGTTTCATCTATGGGTCAAACAGATCTTTATGAATTAGAATTTGATAGGAGTCATAGTAATCTTTACATGGCTGTATTACTTAACCTTATCAATAGACGCCACTCTAAAAGATGAGTAGCTGTAGTTCCCCGACTGAATTATTTGATCCTGGCTGTTCACCTGTAGGGTTCGGCCGCCCAGCAACTAGTGAAGTGCGCCGTTGATCTCTCGCTGGGTTCATCTGTCTTACTTCACGTCCACCATGCTGCTTCCCGTGGCTTCCGAGGTTTAACTTGTGAAAAAAAAGGTCTTTTCTTTTTCTTTTCTTATCTTCTTTTTCTTCACGCCTATACAAGCCTTAAATTTTAACTTAGTATAAGTCCACCGTTAAGCTATTTGAAAATTCACCGGAGAATCCTTATTCATGGAATCTTGCACTCTTAAAGAGAATGCATTTTTTTAACAAAATTATGTATTCAAAAAACTGTGCAGAATTTGTAATTGAAGTAAAAAATCATTTTAGTTTTTTTTTTTAAATAATTCACCTAAAAACTAGATTTCAAATGAATAGACTTGTCTTTTTTTACACGGACAAACAAGGGTTTGGGTGACCAGCTTGGATCTATCTACAACAGCTCTGTACTGATACAGCATATAGCTAGGAAGATCTACGGGGAGCAATGGATGATAGAGAAGAGTGGCGAGAGAGAGAGAGAGAGAGAGAAAGTAAAGTAAATCTGTATTAGCGGCACGTCATGGTGATGATGATTTGATAGGATCGTGTGCCCCCACCAAATATACAAATGTAAATATGAATGCACAACGAGCGCGATCCCCTAACCTTTAGGCATAAAATAACCCTAAACAAATGAAATAATCCTAAAATACCATGAAAATCAATTAATCAATTAATTCTCTCATTCTATAAAAAAAAACCCTCTTATAACAAGACACCCAGTCCAGTGAGAGGAAGTGCTTAAACTACACCGACTATATCCTAGCTGAGAGACAAGACCATTTTAAAAAAGATATCATGGCTACAACATTAAACTGTTGTTGTATAGCCACATAATACATATACATTTGTATGCAGAATCATAACGACGACACAATAAAGACGAGCGACACAGTTCTTTAGAAAAATAAACCTCTCACTTTATTTGAAAGGGTACTGAAGGTTTTACGGTGAGAGGGAGTTGGAGACCGAACAAAACTGAAATATATTGACCCCCACTGTTATGGCCATAACAGCGTTTCTTTCCCGTTCTCCTGGGCCGCTCAACCGGGGGCCTGGGGGCACAGCGTCTGCTGGGTGCTGGTTTTCTCTACCGCATCTTATCTCCAACTGATTGAACTTCCTGTGCACCGAGCTATATAATAGTTCGACGTACACCTTCTTCTTGTGGACGTCACAAATCGCACTCATTCAACCCGTCCACGGTCAAGGTTATATTCTGATATTCCTCGACCGGATGCACCTGTTATTTACACAGGTACATTTCCTATTTCGACAGCCCGGCCAGGTCGGAGGTCAATATACAACACTGTATCTGGTGGTGATAATCCAGTTCTTGAGCTCTATGGAGTCACCATTACATTGCAATTACTCCCAGGTTCACCACTCTGATTCAGAATGGTAGTACCTGTTAAAGTTCCGTTTACGAGTCAAATTTGAACGATTGATGGAATTTAACGGCATGCCAACTCATCTAGGGTTATTTCATACAAAGGAATTGGGGAATCGCGTTCATATTTATATTTTTATGCAGTTCTTTCTATTGATTATAAATAATTGTTGAACAGTTCTTCGATTTTTTTCCACTATGAAATCATATGACATCAACCGATCAAGCGTGGTGTGATTTGAGGGAATTGCCTTGTCGACTGCTTCTCTGCTGAGGGGTAAGACCCCACCAATCAGTGTCCTGCATATGATACAAAACAATCTGATGATGAGGTTACAGTAATGCTGGAGCTTTGGGGAATGTGGAGTATCTCTTCAATGCCATTACTCCCATGTCCACTCTGGCCCGGAGTGATAGCACCTGACAGGATCCTGTCTATGGGTCAAATAGAACTAAACTGTGTACTAGTGTTAAACTGAATTGCTTGAAATAGAACTGTTTTAGAACAGCATTGCTTAAAATAGAAATGTTTTAGAAAATTAAACTATGTACTTGTGCTATACTGAATTGCTCTAAATAGAACTGTTTTAGAACCGAATTGATTAAAATAGAAATGTTTTTGACAACTAAACTGTGTATTTGTGCTAAACTGAATTCTTTGAAATAGAACTGTTTATTTGTTTAAAAACAGATTTGGCATTAAATAACTTACAAAGGTTGATATGCTATAAAACCCAAATAAACAAACTTGAGGGAAAAACTACAGTAAACCAGTATGCATAGATTTCAGCTTCTGCTGAATTAGGGAAAGAGAAAAACGCTGAGCGTTTTCACTATTTTTTGCTTGCAGTAAATATTTTGAAAAAGTCTTCTTTTTTTTAATTCAGTTCCAATCTAATTCATTATTTATTATCTTAGTTCATCAATAGTTTTAAAATACGAATAGAAATTATCCTAATTTTTTCGAATTACTTAAATTTTGTCTTGAAAATTAATTCTTATAAAATACAATCACTTCAGTTCAGCTGATTGATTGATTTATAGATTTATTGATTTTAATGGTATGTCAACCCGTCAGAGATTATTTTATACCTAGAGCTTAAAGAATCGTGTGACGTTATCGGTCAAGTGCTGGATTACGGCTTCGAAGTAAGTGAGTTCAAACTCCAGTCGTGTTATTAAGTTCATTTTTAGACTAATATTCATGAGAAAAGTATGGACCTCCGTGTCCCCCTGCTAAGGATTAAATAGTATCAATGCTGTTCTTTTACTGGGTGGCATAAGCATTTAATAACCGATGAAAGCTGACATGCCATTAAAACAAAAAATAAACAATCCCATTCACTGAACGTTCATATTTACATTTTTTGTGTTGTTGTTTCTAAAGAATTTTTTTTCGCATGGTCCCCTCAAATAAGAATTTTTTTAAGCAGACTTACTTGTCCAATAGATGGGAACCTGACAGGTAGTTATGGCAACGAAGGGGTACTTCACACTTCCCATTTCTCCAGAACGAGAACCCCACTATCAGATATAATTTAGTGTCAAACCTTGAAGCCGCACCCATTTATATGGTGAGGTTAACCCTCCGCAGGCAACTGAGTCTGTAAGTTCTAAGACCCACCAGTTTGGCTGACGATTTCGAAGCTAATGTCATAAAATTGATTTTCTCTTAACTTTCTCTCGCAGAATCCTTGTAGCGTTATTTTGTTTCCCCCCACCATTTATTTCAGGACATGTCACTGATAAGTGCGTGTGTATATTTACCAACGCCTCCACAAGGGCAGAATGTGACCCTAGGTCAATTTTTCAAAGAAGGGTTTAAAAGATTTTTTCCTTCTCCTAGACTGGTTGCTTAACAAAGACGAAAGAAACCAGTCTGCCCTATTATTTACCCATAGCTAGAGGGAGAATAATTGGTTTCATATCTTTCCCAAAGGTATTAGCGCTATGTGAAATACAATCAACGTCGTCCAGGATTTGAACTCGTATTGCTGTGTCCATTTTTTTCGTGGTTGACCATTACATCACGAGTACCGATATGTATGTATGTATGTATGTGTGTGTGTGTGTGCGTGCATGTGTGTGTGTGTGTGGATCACACACCTGGTTTATCCACACATGAATGGTCTGAGATATGCCGTTCTTCTGGTATCATTTTTTTTTATCCAATGATATAATCAGCAAATTTGCTTGGGGTCCTGTGTATCAAAATAAACAATATTGGATGGTGAGGCTCCCGTGGTGTAATGGTTATCGTCGTAGGAAATGGACACGGCGACATGAGTTCAAATCCTGGACCTGACTGATTGCATTTCACATAGCACTAATACCCTTGGGAAAGGTATGAATCGAATTATTCTCCCTCCAGCTATGGGTAAATAGTAGGGTAAACTGAGTTTTTCAGCCTTGGTGAGGCAACTAGTCTAGGAGAAGGAAAACTCTAAATTCAAACCTGTTGAACTCTGCTTAAAAATTGACCTTGTGTCATATCCTACCCGAGCAGAGGGCTAGGTAAATATAGATGGTGAGGCTTCAGTTCTGGGACTTTGGGTAATCTGGAATACCTCTTCATTGCCATTACTCCTAAGTCTACTCTGACCCAGAGTCGTTGTACCGATTAGGGTCCTATTTATTAGTCACATACTACTGTTGAACCATTAGACTATGTGCAAACAAATGACTGATGTTAAATTGAATTGTTAATAATACAGATTAATACTGGGAATAATTTAACCGTGTAGAAACAAAATGATTAATACTAAATAAAATTATTCGTGTTAGCAATACTTGAGACCAATTAACTGACTGCGAGCAAATCATCATCATGTCGCACCGCCAGCGCGGATATCCCTGACCCTCTCTCGCCATTCCTCCCTATCATTCATCGCCTCCGGCAGGTCTTCAGGGTTACATCCCATGTCCTCACATAGTTGCTGTATGTAAGTTCGTGCTGGTCGTCCTACATTTGCACATCCATATGTGGGGGTCCACAGGAGTACATCGCTTATGAGCTCGTCCTTGCTTCTCCTGCAGTGTCCCGCGTGTCTGGTTCGTCTAACTTGTATAGTTTTCGTGATGGGGGGCAAGTGTCCGTATAGTTGGAGTCTCGTGGGGTGTTGTCGCCAGGACTTGTTTAATACTGCTCTCAACATTCTTGTGTAATTTCCGTCTAGTTTCCTCTCCAGCCGCTTCGTTAGCGTCCATGTGGTGCATCCATATAGCAGTATCGACACAACCGCTGCCAGGAAGAAACTGCGTTTCGCGAGCAAATGATTACTACTAAATAGAATTATTCGTATGAAATAGCATTTAACAGACAGCAAATAAAAGATCTCTAGTTAGTTAGTTAGTTAGTTGGTTGATTTTATAGCATATCAACCTTTGTAGGTTATTTAACGCCAAATCCATTTTTATGTAAATAATCTGTTCTCTTTCAAACAATTCAGTTTAGCATGAGTACACAGTTTAATTGTGAAAAACATTTCTATTTCAAACTATTCAAGCAGTTATATATAACAATTCAGTTTAGTGTAAGTACAGTTTCAATGTCAAAAAAGTTCAAAAAAACATTTCTATTTCTAGCTATTCAGTTTAGTCAAGCCGTTTTAATTCAGCTAATTCAGTTTAGTATAAGTACAGACTTTCTTTACACACAGTTAAATGTCATAACAGTTCTATGTTAAACAATTCCGTTTAGTATTATTACAGTTCTATTTGAAATAATTCAGTTTAGCATAAGCACGCAGTTTATATGTAAGTACGGTTTAATTGTGAAAAACATTTCTACTTCAAGCTATTCAGTTTAGTCAAACAATTCAGTGTAGCGTAAGTATGCCGTTAGTTCTATTTAACCCATAGATAGGGCCCTATCAGGTGCTACCACACCGGACCAGGGTGGACCTGGGAGCGATGGCAATAAAGGGGTACTCCGCATTCCCCAAAGCTCTGGCATCACTGGAGCTTCACCATTAGATTGTTTAGTGTCATATCCAGGACACTCGTTGGGAGCGGGTCTGACCCCTCTGCAGAGGTGCAGTCGGTGTATTCTCTAGCCCTGCGTTTCATTTTATCGGTCATGTCTGACTTTCATATAATCGATAGCCTATTGATAGCTGTCTTTGCTTTCGTTAACCTCGTGTCGATGTCCTTTTCGGTTGATGCGACGCTGCTTCCTAGGTAAGTAAATTTGTCTACTATGTTTTATGTATAATTCGAGAATACGCCCATCAATGATGACGATTGAATTTTATATATAAGAGTTTTTTATAATCCAAATTAAAAAGATTTCAGAATCTAAAAAGAATAAATCAATAAAGTATCTTGTATGTTATTGTTATAAAAAAAAACACAACTTTCACGTCACATATTTAGATTATCTGAAAAATCAAATTGACAGTGTCCTTAAAAAATGATTGCCGTTACGATTGCTGACTTGACAGCTGATCTGCCTGCCTTCTTTTCTTTTCTCTTTCGATGTGGCAAGCTCAAATCACATGATTCTTTCTTTCTTTCTTTCTTTCTTTCTTTCTTTCTTTCTCACTTTGATTTTTTCTTTCTCTAAAAATTACAACTAAAACGTCCGCGATTTCACCTCTTTTTCTTTTTTTTCATTCTTTCTTTCTTTTTTCTAAAAATTACAACTAAAACGTCAGATATCTCACCTTTCTTTCTTTCTTTCTTTCTTTCTTTTTTTCTTTCTTTCTTTAATTTTTCTTTCCATAAAAATTACAACTAAAACGTCAGAGATCTTACCTTTCTTTCTTTCTTTCTTTCTTTCGTTAATTTTTCTTTCCATAAAAATTACAACTAAAACGTCAGAGATCTTACCTTTCTTTCTTTCTTTCTTTCTTTCTTTCTTTCTTTCTTTAAAAATTACAACTAAAACACCAGAGATCTCACCTTTCTTTCTTTCTTTCTTTCTTTTCTGAATATTATGTATACAGACACACAGATCTACACACACAGAACGCTACACTTTTGTTTTATATTATTAGGAGATTAGGTATTTATGTCAGTAGGGCTTGATATCATATAACCGTGTGCAAATTACTTGTATATGATAGGAATACTTGATACCATATATTTGTGTGCGAATTATTTTTATAAAGAAGAGTTGATTGACGCTTTGTTTTTTTAGAGATTATTATTACTAACTTGGAACTCTATAATAGCTAACAGATTGTTGCTGTTTGATAGGGATGCTTGAAACCATATAACTCTGGACAAACAAATGAGTATTATCAAATAGAAATAGAGAAAAAATTGATAACAAGGAAATCCAAGTATAAAAAGAGATCTGTTGAGGAACAAAGTCGACACTAAAACGTTTCGATTCTAATGGACTATCATCAAGATTGAGTGGGATGATATTAGTGTTGTTAAATCAACGATGGATGTTTTTTTTTAAATTATACAAAAAACATGGAAAAGCCTCTAAATCAGGAAAAGCTGGCCATTTAATCAATAAGGAATAGTTATAAGAAAGGATACTTGATAAATGATTATATATATATATATATATATATATATATGAAGAGTTACTAGATAAGTGATTGTATATATATATATATATATAAAGAGTTACTAGATAAATGATGGTATATATATATATATATATATATATATATATATATATATATATATATATATATAAGCATGTTTGATTAAATGATAAAGATAGATTTTGTCTATGTAATTTTATTAAGATCCTCTCAAGTTTTCTGATAAATGTCTTGGTTTCAGGTTGGAATTGGTGGATGGATTTACCAAAATTGTTCTGAGCGCTTTCGGACCTTTCATAGGCCATCATCAGGGGTTGTTTGCATATATAAAAAATCTTTTTAAAGAGTCTTGAAAGATTTTAGTTTTTTTTTTATAACATAACAATATCATGTAAACGCAGAGTTGGATAAGATTGAGATGCTGATGAATTTATATAATATATATATATATTTATATATATATATATATTATATTATATATATTTATATATATATATTATATAATTTATATAATATATATATAATATAGAATGCTATAAACGGAAAAAGAATGTTATCAAGAAATATGGAATATTTAAAAGAAATAAAAGATAAAAAAAAATAAGTAAAAGCATTTCAAAACATGGTCTCTATTTTCAAAATTAATTCTATTGATTTTTTTTTGTTGTTTTTATATGTAGGGCTTCTAGCATTTGTGTTTTATTTAATGTCAAAGCCATCCTTGTAAATGGCTTTGTCGGCTGGCACTGCAGAATACACAGACTGCTTCTCCGCAGAAAGTAATACCCCCACAAACGAGTTTCCTGGATATCACAATAAAAATCTGACGGTAGGGTTCCAGGGAAACTGGAGCCTTGGGGGAATGCGGAAAACTCTTTCATTGCTAATGGCTCTCAGGTCCACACTGGCCCCGAAGTGGTAGCACCCGATAGGCCCTATCTAAGGTTAAATAGAACTAAATTGCGTACTTATGCTAAACTGAATTGTTTGAATTAGAACTGTTTGATTAAACTGAATAGTTTGAAATAGAAGTATTTTTGAGAATTTAACTGTGAACTTACATTTAAACTGCGTACTTACGCTAAGCTGAATTGTTTGAATAGAACTGTTTTCACATTTAAGTGAGTGTAAACAAAACCTATACTTATACAAAACTGAATTGGTTGAATGAGAACTGTTTGAATAAACTGAATAGCTTGAAATAGAAATGTTTTTGACAATTAAACTGTGTACTCATGCTAAACTGAATTGCTTGAAATAGAAATGATTATTTGTATAAAAATGGATTTGGCATTGAATAACCTACAAAGGTTGATATGTCATAAAACCCAAAAAAGCAACCAGGTTTGAAAAGAAGTCTGTCATTTAATTGTTCGTGGCTGAGAAGTGAAAAGCATACGAACTTTGCAGAAGAATGTGTGATATGCATACAGCAGCTTGTTTTAGTCAAAAAATAAACCAACTTATTTCAAATGGACTTAATGTGGATTGTCCTCTATGAGTCTAAGTCGAAAAAGCAGTCCATTAAATGGAAATACACTGACTCCCCGGTGGAGAACAGTTCCGGGCGTAGCAGTCAGTAAAGAAGGTCATGCTGAGAGTCTTCTTGAATATTAAAGGACCCATCACTATTTATTTCCTTGAAAAAGTTGCAACAGTAAACAATATTTCGTATTGTCAACTCTTTGCAAAATTCACCTCATTTATTGAATTCTCTTGTGTCTATATATCATATCAGCGTTAGCGTATTTTGGGATGTTATCCTCGATTTATAGTAGGCATATTCCCGACAGATTTTCTTGAAAATTGGCTGAACAGTATCAAAGACTTTTTCTGATACTTTAAAAATTAATTTGAAAACCTTTGAAGTTTTGTCCATCCAGGGTAAAGTGTGTCTGATTTCTATAAGGTCTGGCTTCACTTTGTTTCTTAATATTATATATAAAAAAATAAAAGTCTGCTTGTTGGGTCGTGCGTGACGAAGCTTCCAGGCGGCCATCTTGTTCAAACGATAGCAGCAACTAAAACGACCCTGAACGAAGCTACGTCTGTTTTAACATATGTGTACTTGCAGCGCATGCGCATTGTCTGACACAAACCAACTGGCGAAAGAAGCGTTACGTATATAAGCCAGCGACGACGCAGTTGAAGGTGTTTGCCTGAATGTACGATGTGTATGTCTTTGATTCTTGGGCGTGTGAATGCGCATGCGTGTCGAGCTGAATAATGTCGATGTCATGTAATTTATGAAATTCGATTAAACACGGTTTGTATTACGTAAAAGCGTGTAAGTATGAGTGTGTACTTAATCGCGTGAGCAGTCGCATGTCTGCATGTGTTGGTTCAAAGATCAAATATTCTGTCTGCGCAGCGTAAGGCTGACACAGCTCTTCTGACAATATTAAGAAAATTCTCTAAGCTGTTGGGTCAGGTGCCAGACCTCCCACTCGAGCGTGTCCAATTCAATTCTCTATTCAGTTCTGCATTGGAGGATATGAATAGAACATCTTACATCAGACACTGTTCGGCCGGGTTGTTTTGCAAGGTCAGTGAATCACGTGATCAGTACTTAACTCTTTGAAACAGTAGGTTCAAAATCTCGAACTGAGCAATTTTACAATAGACCGTACACCCGTTGTTTCGGGCTTCGAGAAATTATGAATAATAATAATAATAATATCAAAGCGAGAATAGATAAGACGCAACAAAATAGCAAATGTGGGCTATGCAGTGACAGAGATGAAACCATCAATCACATAATAAACGAATGTTGTAAATTAGCACAGAAGGAATATAAGACTAGACATGATTGGGTTGACAAGGTGATCCACTTGGAGATGTGCAAGAAATTTAAATTTGACCATACGAATAAATGGTATATGCACAACCGAGCACCTGTCCTAGAAAATAACACGCATAAACCCCCATGGGACTTTTACATACACACGGATCACCAAATCTCGGCCAGAAGACCAGACCTAATAATAATCAACAAAAAGAAAAGAACTTGCAAAATTGATGACTTTGCTGTCCTGGCTGACCACAGAATAAAACTGAAAGAATATGAAAAGAAGGATAAGTACCTCGACCTTGCTAGAGAATTGAAAAAACTATGGAACATGCAAGTGACAATTATACCAATTGTAATTGGTGCTTTTGGAACAATAACTAAAGGATTACTAAAGGGACTGGAGGACTTGGAAGTTGGTGGACGAGTGGAGACCATTTAAACTACGACATTATTGAGAATGTCCAGGATACTGAGAAGAGTCCCGGGGACTTGAGGAGACATGCTGTCACTTAGACTCCAGTGAAAAACCATCAGCGTTAGCTGATGTGAAAAACTCTAATGAGTATATGAAAGCGAGAATAGATAAGACGCAACAAAATAGCAAATGTACGCTATGCGTTGACAGAGATGAAACCATTAATCACATAATAAACGAATGCAGCAAATTAGCAGAGACGGAGTATAAGACTTGACTCGACGGGGTGGGCAAGGTGATCCACAGGGAAATGTACAAGGAATTTAAATACGAACAAATGGTATATGCACAACCAAGCAGCTATCCAAGAAAATAACACACACAAATTCCTATGGGACTTTGGCATACACACGGATCACCTAATCTCGGCCAGAAGACCAGACCGAATAAAAATAATAATTTAAAAAAAAAAGAGAATTTGAAAAATTGTCGATTTTGCTGTCCCGGCTGACCACAGAATAAAACTGAAATAATGTGAAAAGAAGAATAAGTACCTAAACCTTGCTAGAGAATTGAAAAAACTATGGAACATGAAGTTGACAATTATACCAATTGTGATTGGTGCTTTTGGTACAGTCACTAAAAAATTATTAAAGGGACTGGAGGACTTGAAATTTGGCGGACGTATGGAGACCACCCAAACTACAGCATTATTGAGAACGGTCAGAATACTGAGAAGAGTCCCGGAGATTTGAAGAGACTTGCTGTCATTTAAATTCCAGTGAAATACCATCAGCTAAAGCTGATGTGAAAAACTCTAAAGGAGTAAGGAATAATAATTATAATATTAATTAATATAATCTTGCTAGAGAACTAAAAGAAAATAATAATATAATAATCTTGCTAGAGAACTAAAAGAAAAACATGGAATAAGAAGTCGGCGGGGATAACAATTTTAATTGGTACACTTGGAACAAGCCACAAAGAGTGGTAAAGGGAGTGGAAGACTTGGAAATGAAAGAACAAGTAGAGACCATCCAGATTACAGCACTTGGTCAGAATACTGACAAGAGTCCTGGAGACTCGATGAGACTTGCTGTCACTCGAACTGAAAAACCTCTGCTAACGCTGGTGCGAAAAACCCTCAAAGGAGTATCAGCAACCACAATAATAATAATAATAATAATAATAATACGCACAAAAGTTGATGATATGCAACCGATTAGCAAATGTGAGCTATGTGGAAACAGAGATGAAACGGTTAATCATATTGTAATCAAATACAGCAACCAAGAGCAAAGGGAGTACAAGACAAGGCAGGCCTGGGTGGGATTAGGTAATCCGTTTGTATCTCAAAATCACAGGGAATTTTAAGCGTCTCATTCTCAACGACAGTTTCTGTTTTGAGTACCTACCATTATGTTGTGGAGTCAAATTTCAATCACTTGCCCAATTCCCAATTTTAATTATCATTAACATGATTATCTTTTTCATACCAGCATTAGCAGATGGTTTTTCACTGGGGGCTGAGCGACCGTAAGTCTTCTTAAGTTTCCAGAACTCTTCTCAGTATTCTGTCCGATCTTAATTATGCTGTTGTCTGTTCCCACGTGTCCTCTTATTTTTTCAAGTCTTCCAATCCTTGTACCAATCCTTAAGGGAATGTTCCAAAGGTGCAAATTACAATTGGTATCATCGTCACCTTCAATTTCTATAGTATTTTCAGTTCTCTAGCAAGGTCTTAGTAGTTATCTCTCTTTTCGCTTCCCTTCAGTTTGACCCTGTGGTCAGCCAGAACGGCAAAGTCCACAATTCGACGGGTTCTTTTATTTTTTGTTGACTCTCACTAGATCTTATCGTCTGGGCGAGATTAGTTGATCTCAAAATCCCAGAGAACGTTGTGTGTCCCATTCTCTTGAACGGATTCTGGGTTTTGCATATACCACCTGTTCTTATGGTCAAATTTAAATGTTTTGCATAATTCCCAGTTGATCACTTTCTCCACCCAAACGTGTCTTGTCTTGTCTTATATTCTTTTTGCGCTAATTTGTTGCATTTTTCTTATCATATGAATGATCGTTTCTTCGCTATCACCACATAACCAACACTTTATTATTATTTATTAGAGTTTTTCACATCAGTTTTAGCTGATGGACTTTCACTGCAGCTTCAGTGACAGCAAGTCTCCCCAAGTCTCCAGGACTCTTCTCAGTATTCCGGCCGTTCTCAAATATGCAGTAGTTTGGATGGGTCCACATGTCCGCCAACTTCCAAGTCCTCCAGTCCCTTAAATAATTCTTTAGTTACAGTACCGAAAGCACCATTCACAGTTGGTACAATTGTCACCTTCATGTTCTATAGTTTTATTATCATTATTATTATTTGAGAATTTTTCATTCCAGTATTAGCTGATGATATTTCACTGGAGTTTGAGTGGCAGCAAGTCTCTCCAGATCTTCTGGACTCTTCTTAGTATTCTAGCCGATCTTAACAATGCTGTTCTTTGGATAGTCTCAGATTTAGTTCTCTGTAAAGATCAAAGTACTTGTCTCTGTTTCGTTTTCCTTGCCGTCCCAGCGACCACAGAGGGAAAAGATAAACCCACTAGACGGCATGTTTTCTTTTTATTATTATTATTATTATTATTATTATTATTATTATTATTTTACGCCTGGTGAGTTTTTCACATATTAAATAGATGGTTTTTTAAATTTCATTTTCGTGTGAAGCCAATCTTTTGGCATTCATAATCCTTTCTGCTTTGAAATGAACATCCTTTGTTCATGGATTAAGGTCATCACCCTCCCTCCTATATATATATATATATATATATATATATATATATATATATATATATATATATATATATTCTCGTTACCACCAGTCCGATTCGCTGATGAATCAAACTTACGAAGAGCACTTTCCAGTTCTGCATGTTGCATTTTCTTCTATTCTGTCACAGTACAACCACTCTTAAAGATTCAACACTAATTTTTTCTATGTAATGTATTCCTTCCGCTTCTTTAAAATCATTTCCAGAGGTTACAATTGCCCAGTCGGCTGGGGCTGTAGAATACACTGACTGCTTCTCTGCAGAGGGGTAAGACCCCCCCAACGAGTGTCCTGATATGACACTAAACAATCTGATGGTGAGGTTCAAGCAATGCTGGAGCTTTGGGGAATGCGGAGTACCCCTTCATTGCCATTGCTCCCAGGTCCACTCTGGCCCGGAGTGGTAGCACCTGATAAGGGTCCTATCTATGGGTTAAATAGAATTAACAGCATACTTATGCTGAAATGAATTGTTTGAGTAAAACTGAATAGTTTGAAATAGAAATGACTTTTACAATTAAACCGTACTTACATTTAAACTGCGTGGTTATGCTTAACTGAATTATTTGAAATAAAACTGTTTTTCGACATTAAAACTGTATTTACCCTCAACCGAATTGTTTCATACAACTGCTTGAATAGTTAGAAATGGAAATGTTTTTGACAATTAAACTGTGTACTTATGCTAAACTGAATTGTTTTAAATAGAACAGATTATTCACATAAAAACGGATTTGGCGTTAAATAACCTACAAAGGTTGATATGCCATAAAACCCAACAAACAAACCAAACCAGAGGTTACAAGTTTTCTTTAAATCAATTCCTACATGTTTTTGTTTCTGGCCTTATGTATAGGATGATTTCCCTGAGCGAACTCATCACACAATAACTGTTTTGTGGGGATGGGTATCATCATTCATTCGGACAAAGTGTCCCTGCCCAACGAATTAGGTCCTTGATAATTAAAATGGAAAATAACAAATTCTGACATCATCATCTGTTATAAAAAAAGCTTTATATTTTAACCATGTCAAATCCCAAAGTAACTTTTTAAAAAAATTATGAAACATATTAACTTTTGTTACCACCACGTCCTCGTGGTAATATACGTGGCGTATTCAATAGGTTTCTAGCCTTTTTTTTGTACAGGCATTTAAAATTGTTGTAGACTCTTGAAAATTCTCTATGTTATTGGTTTACATCTTCTGAGATGACTGACCAATTTTTATGATTTCAGCTTCAAATGAACAGCTACAGCAAGAATTGGAATACACCCTACTAAAGCCGGATAGTAACAGCTGGTGAATTTCAGAAATGCAATCTGGACGTGAGCAAGAACGATATGCAATAAAATTCTGTTTTAAACTTGAAAAAAAATGCCACAGAAATGTATGGAATGCTTCTGACTGCTTTTGGAACGTCATGCATGAATCGAGCATAAGTTTTTGAGTGGCATAAGAGATTCAAGGAAGCCAGGGAGTCCGTGAGGGATGATGAGAGGTGTGGGAGGAGTAAGGAAGTCAGTATACCACAGTTGATTGGCCAAAGGGTTAGGGTTAGCGTCAGGGTTACTATGTTGAGGTTTTAAGGGAGTTCAGGAAGAGATTCCGTCGGAAGAGGCCAGCACTCTTCAAATCGGTTCAGTAGCATTTCCACCAGGACAATGCACCAGTCCACAATTCCATCCTTGTCACAGACTATTTGACCAAGATGGGCATTAAGACAGTTCCTCACCCTCCCTAAAGTCCAGACCTTGCTCCCTGTGACTTTTGCTTATTCCCTAAGCTCAGAGGCTGTCGTTAAGAGACAATTGAGGAGATGAGAGAGGCTGTGACGAAGGTCATTGACACGCTCACACAAGAGGACTTCCATGGGGCCTTCCAGACTTTGTTGGAACGGTTCAGCAAGTGCATTGCAGCCGGAGGAGATTACTTCGAAGTGGATCAGAGTTTCATGTGTGTACTATCAATAAAAGTGCCCATACGAAAAAAAAATCTGGAAACTTATTTAATAATCCTCGTATGTGTTGTTTGAGGTAAAGTGTGCTAATACAACCCTGGATTGAAAAGCTATATGGAAATTCATAAAAAAATGATATTCCACAGGGGTATCCCATTAACTATATTCAGAATTCATGCCAGAATGGTTATATTTGTCTTTAGTCAGCAGCTTGACTTAAGAGTCAGTCAAGACATTTGAGTTGTAATTTCAGGGATACAGATAGCTAATATCTGTCAGTCATCCTCCATATATATATATATATATATATATATATACATATCCTCATGTCCCACCGCCAGCTGACTCTCTCGCCATCCGTCTCTATCGTACATCGCTCCCGGTAGGTCTTCAAGGGTACATCCTGTATCGGCTCAGAGCTGTTGTATATAGGTTCTAGCTGGTCGTCCTGCTTTTGCTCGTCTATGTGAAGGGGTCCACAGGAGTATGCCGCTTTGGAGTTCGTCCTTACTTCTCCAGCAGTGGCCCGTATGTCTGGTTCTTTTAACTTGGATGGTTTTCATGATGGATGGGAGGTGGCCGTACAGCCGCTGCCTTGTTGGGCGTTGCCTCCAGGATTTGTTCAATAGTGCTCACAGTATTCTTATATATATATATATATATATATATATATATATATATATATATATATATATATATATATATATATATATATATATATATATATATATATATATATATTGTTCTTTCTGTGGAGGTACCTGTGGCGTCATTGTCATTGTCATCGGCAATGATCACATTGACATGAGTTCAAATTCTGTACGAGGCTGGCTGCATTTCACATAGTACTAATACCCGTAGGAAAGATATGGATCCATCTATTTTCTCTCCAGCTACGAGCAAATACGCCAGACTGGGCTCTTTAACTTTGGTATGCCAACCGGCCTAAGAAAAGGAAAACTCTCGTGAACTCTGTTTAGAATTGACCTTGTGTCACATCCTGCTCTTGAATTGGGGTTGGTAAATGCATATACATAGCTCTTTCACGGTAATCTATGTTGTATATGCCTTATTCGCCGATCAGTCAACTCCCATCTCTTTACGTTGTTCTTGTCTGTCGGTCGCCACGTGTCTACTTAGTATCTCTTTCTCGTTGCTATCTTTGTTTTTGTTTTCTGTTGACATCTCCAGTTGTTATAATTTCTACTCTGCTGGTATGAAAACAGACAACGTGACCTTAATTTCATGTGTACATTATATTTTTTTAAACCAATTTTTCCTCTTATTAATCCCATTAAACGGCGAGTTACTGATAAGAGCAGAGATGGAGCGTTTCAACCACTCAAGTCGGATGTTTCTCACAAACTGAATAACATATTCCTAACACTAGATTGCCTTGACGGCTGGGGCTGCAGAATATACCGACTGCATCTCTGCAGAGGGGTAGGACTCCCGCAATGAGTGTCCTAGATATGACTCACAACAATCTGATGGTGGGGCTCGAGTATTGCTGGAGCTTTGGGGAATTCGGAGGACCCCTTCGTTGCTATCGCTCCCAGGTCAACTCTAACCCGGAGTGGAAGCATCTGATAGAGTCCTATCTATAGGTTAAATAGAACGAAACCCTGTACTTATGTTAAACTGAATAGTTTGAAATAAAGCTGTTTTGACATTTAACTGTGTGTAAATAAATGACTGATGTTTAATTGAATTGTTAGTGATACACGGCAGTAATTGAAACCATTTGACTAAACTGAATAGTTTGAAATGTTTTTGACATTTAAACTGTGTACTTATGGTGAACTGAATTTTTTGAAATAGAACTATTTATATATATAAGATGGATTTGGCATTAAATAACCTACAATGGTTGATATGCCACCAAACCAAACCAAACTTTAGAACCGTCTTAATCACCAGACTGAAACTGTGCATTAAGAGTGGGATTTCAAAATGGCCTCGAGTTCAGTGGCCGACAATCATACTAATTTAGGGGTTTTGTTTTTCCACGCGTTAATTGGTTCCGGACTTAATTTGAATTCTGCACTGCATGTCAGTAGCATATATCAGCAATCTATAATAGAATCTATCTATCTATCTATCTATCTAGTGTGTGTGTGTGTGTGTGTGTGTGTGTGTGTGTGTGTGTGTGTGTGTTTTTGTGTGTGTGTGTGTTAGAAGATTTAATTTACTATGCTGCATTACTTTTTTTTAGAAATTTATAACGTTAAAAATTGTGAAATTTTAATATATTTATTATATCTTTCCAATAAAGATAAACTCTACAAAGAAATTTCAATTAATATTTTTTAATGGCTTGGTTAGAAGAAATATTAATGGAAAATTCTTAGTAGAATTAATCTTAATGGGAAAGACATAATAAATTCATAAACATTGTTAAATTTTTAATGTTATAATTATCTTCTTAACAAAAAAATAATGAAAACAAAATCACGTCTTTTTTAGAGCAATCTGTGCATATTAAATACAAGGCAGTACTTACACGACGGTAGTCTGTCACATTTCTTCAGCGTCACCTTTAAGGAGCCTATCTCATAACCTTTAGAATTCAGTGAATTATGTACCTTACTCTGCCATTTGGTCCATGTGACGTTTTGGTTCGTGGTTTAAATTCAGAGTTTTCATTGGGAGGTTCCCAAGACGTCGTAGCAAAAATGCTGGACTGCGACAACGTACAGAGTGAGTTCGAACTGTAGTCACCCTATTGCGTTCATTTTCGGACTTATACCCTTAGGAAAGGTAAGAACCACCATGTCCACTAAGCAAATATGGGTTAAATAGTACCACTACGATTCTTCTACATGGATGGCTTTGGCATTAAATAACCCAGGAAGTTTGATATGTTATTAAACAAAGAAACCTAATCGAACCAATCAGTTGTTCTTCTAGATTGATTACCTCACCCAGAACAAAGAATTCACTTTGCACCGCAGTAATTCTCTTTTGTTGGACAGAAATAAATAAATGCAGGCTTTTTGCTAAGGGTATTAGCGCAAAATAAATGCGAACCATGTCCTATTTACCCAACCCCTCCGCTCGGGCAGGATATGACACAAGGTCAATTTTTTTAAAGCGGAGTTTAACAGGTGTGAATTAAGAGTTTTCCTTCTCCTAGACTAGTTGCCTCACCAAGGCTGAAGAACCTACTATTTACCCATAGCTGGAGGGAGAATAATTGGATTCATACCTTTCCCAAGGGTATTAGTGCTATGTGAAATGCAATCAGTCTCGTCCAGGATTTGAACTCGTGTCGCCGTGTCCATTTCCTACGACGATAACCATTACACCGCGGGCACCACCGAATGCGAACCATATCGACAGTTTAGAATTTAGTACTGTCCTTCTAGACTTTTTCAAAATCAGTCTAGAGCATCCAGTTTACCCGTCAATTTTATCTAGAACCAAATGGAAAAGTTTCGTGCGAAGTGAACACCAGCAACCTTGGCAGAGAATTTTAACTCGGCAGGCCGATTCCTTTTCCCATGCCAATTACCTTTACGACACATTTATTGATGATTTACGAATAATAATAACGATGTTAAATTACGCATAAGCAAATCATGGGCTGCAATTAACGTCAATATGGAAATCATATTTCTCTGAAAAAATGAAAGAGGAATTCTTTCAAACTGTAGCCGCGTCAGTACTACTGTGTAGTTGCACTACTTGGAATTTACCAAAACGCCTACTGAAAAAGCTCGATGGAAACTGCATTAGGATGTTTGGTTGTTGCTTAGAACAAATCCTGGAAGCAAGACCCTGTGAAATAGCAGATGTACAGCCGTTTGCCTTCCATCTCGTAAACCATCTAAGTCAGACATATTGCTAGTGAAGTAAGGGCCATTTCCTAAGCGACGTTGTCACGGACACACCAGTCTTGGTCGAAACTTACATTCATCAGTTGTGTGCGGACACTAGATGTTGTCTAGTGGACTTACCAAGAGCAATAATCGAGAGGGACGGATAACAAGAGAGAGAGAGAGAGAGAGAGAGAGAGAGAGAGAGAGAGTTCCTGTGGTCAGAATGTTTTGATGATGATGATGATGATGATGATTGGGGTAATCCGTGCTCTCAGTACGCCTTGATAATGATGATGATGATGGTAATGATGGAAAAAAGTCCAGACGATATCCAGTCAAATTAACTGCTGTTGTTTAATTCCCTATAGTTTGTGCGTTTTAATAAGTTCTTGTTATTGATCCAAGCTTTCGTAAATGGATTGAGCGTACTGAATGAATATTGTAGTCGCCAAGTGTCCCAGATCTTAAGTTTTAATAAATCCAGTAAACTAAACGTGTGGTTTTGCTTTTGTCATAGTAAATTGATTAACTGGGTCTGGGAGAAAGCACTCGCTCCGTTTTCAGCGTGTTTTCAAGTGCTTTCATTAAACGAGCCAAACATTTGGTCAGACTATCCGCCATCTTGGCACAGAGCGTAGTTGATTCTAATTCAAACAATTTTGGCTTTTATCCATTGCTTGATCAAACAGACTTGATGGAGAGAGGGGGGTAAAGAAAGAGAAAATGTTAGATGGTGATAGATATACAGAGAGAGATAAAGACAGATAGATACAAAAAAGAAAAGCAGAGAGAGAGAAAATTACAGAGAGGAAAAGTAATATATATATATATATATATATATTATATATATATATATATATATATGTACAGAGGGAGAGAGAGACAGAGACAGAGAGAGGGGGAGGGACAGAGACAGACAGACAGAGAAAGAAGTAGAGAAAGAGAAAAGGATATATATATAGAGAGAGAGAGAGAGGAAGAGAAAGAGAAAGAAAGAGAGAGAATTATAAAGAAAAGCAGAGAGACATATTGATATGAAAAAGATAAGCTGATAAAGAGAGAGAGAGAGAGAGAGAGAGAGAGAGAGAGAGAGAGAGAGAGAGAGAGAGAGAGAAAATTAAAGAGAAAGAAACTGATATATATATATATATATATATATATATATATATATATATAAGAAAATAATGGATAGTAATCCGACAATTTGTGAAGAAAAATTGACAACAAGTAATCCAAATAGAAAGTGGGGATTTTGTTTCTCTATAAATCCCTACTTTCTATTTGGATTACTTGTTGTCAATATATATATATATATATATATATATATATATATATATATATATATATATATATATATATAAAGAAAAGCAGAACGAGACAGATAGATATAAAAAAGATAAGCAGAGAGAGAGAGAGAGAGAGAGAGAGAGAGAGAGAGAGAGGGAGGGAATGAGAGGTGGGTAGCAGAAATACTGAGAAATGACGAGATATTAGTAAGGTAAAAGAATTATAAAGTAGGAGATCAGAAGAAAGAAAGAAAAAAAGGAAGGAAGAAAGAAAGAAAGAAAGGAAGAAATATTAGTAGATCAATTGAAAAAAAGAAAGAAAGAGAGAAATAGTAGAAGATCAATCGAAAGAAAAAATAAAAGGAAGAAATATTGAGAAGAAAGAAAAAGGAAAGAAAACAAGAAAGAAAGGAAGGAAAGAAGAAAAGAAATATTAGTATGTCAGAAGAAAGAAAGAAAGAAAGAAATAATATAAATAAAAAATGAGAAAGAGTGAGAGAGTATCTTAAAGATAAAAAAAAAGAAAATAGAAATAAAAAGATAAGATAGAGAAATAGGGAAATTAAAAGAAAGAAAGAAAGATTAGTACTTCATTAAAAAAAACAAAACTTTGTAGTAAAAATAAAAGGAAAGAAATATCCGAATGGTAGAAAGAAGAAAAGACGGAATTTAAAAAATAGTACATCAGTGAAGAAAAAGAAAGAGAAAAAAAAATAATGAAGGAAGAGATATTAAAAATTCTGCAAAATAAGAATTTTAAAAAAAATTAGCTAAGAAGAAAAATGAATATATAGAAATCGTTTTTTTTTTATGTATATTCTTTTTTCTTTCATTAGAAGATGAATATGAAGAAAGAAAGAAAGAAAGAAAGAATATTGGTAAATGAGTGCAAAAAAGGAATAAAAAATATCAAAGGAAGGTAGGTAGGAAGGAAGGAAGGAAGGATAAATTAATTTTCGTGGGATTAAAGAACGAAAGAAATATTAGTAAAGTAAAAAAATTAAAGAAAAAAAAAAAGAAAAGAGGAAAAAAAAACATGAATAAATATTAGTGAGGTTGAAGAAAAGAAGAAAACTTAATAGAGTAACGAAAGGAAAGCAAGAAAGAAAGAAAGAAAAAGAGGGAAAGAATTAATAAACATTTGTGGGATTGAAAAAAGGAAGAAATAAAAGGAAAGTTACACAATAAAGAAAGTGCTGAAAGAAAGACAAAAAGAAAGTGCTGAAAGAAAGAAAGTGCTGAAAGAAAGAAAGAAAGAAAGAAAGAAAGAAAGAAAGAAAGACAAAAAGAAAGTGCTGAAAGAAAGAAAGTGCTGAAAGAAAGAAAGAAAGAAAGAAAGAAAGTGCTGAAAGAAAGAAAGAAAGAAAGAAAGAAAGAAAGAAAGTGCTGAAAGAAAGAAAAAAAGAATGCGCTGAAAGAAAGAAAGAAAGAAAGTGCTGAAAGAAAGTGCTGAAAGAAAGAAAGTGCTGAAAGAAAGAAAGAAAGAAAGAAAGAAAGAAAGAAAGACAAAAAGAAAGTGCTGAAAGAAAGAAAGTGCTGAAAGAAAGAAAGAAAGAAAGAAAGAAAGTGCTGAAAGAAAGAAAGAAAGAAAGAAAGAAAGAAAGAAAGAAAGTGCTGAAAGAAAGAAAAAAAGAATGCGCTGAAAGAAAGAAAGAAAGAAAGAAAGAAAGAAAGAAAGAAAGAAAGCTGTATAGAAAAAAAAGAAAGAAGAAAGAAAGAAAGAATGAATGAAAGCAGCAAAGAAAGAAAGAAAGAAAGAAAGAATGTGCTGAAAGAAAGAAAGTGCTGAAAGAAAGAAAAAAAAATGTGCTGAAAGAAAGAAAGAAAGAAAGAAAGAAAGAAAGAAAGAAAGAAAGAAAGAAAGCTGTATAGAAAAAAAAGAAAGAAAAAAAGAAAGTGCTGAAAGAAAGAAAGAATGAAAGAAAGCAGCAAAGAACGAAAGAAAGAAAGAAAGAAAGAAAGGTGTATAGAAAAGAAAGAAAGAAAGAAAGAACGCTGCAGAGAAAAGAAAGAAAGAAAGAAAGCAAGGAAGCTGTATAGGCCAGGAAAAAAAGCAAAAAATTGAAGTACCAGCTTTGGCGGTACATATACTAAAGAATTCCGACCTCTTCGACATGGACTTATGCATAACCAGAGTCCAGAAAAAAATGACATTGAAGAGGAAGATGAACGTCATTCGGAAAGAAGTTAACAACAGTAAAAATGGCGGTCTGGAGATGTAGCCATTATAGTTGTTACGCTTATTAGTAACGGCAATATAAAACAATAAATAAATAAATAAAATAAAATAAAAAGGGGCGGGAAATAGTTTGTAAACACTTTAAGCTTGTATTCACATCTCCCGTACTGGGACAACGGAGTGTTTTTTTTTTTTTTGCTTTTTTTCGGTTTTTCACCCTCAATTGTCTCAGCTAATTTACTAGGAACAAGCTACAGACTGGTTTCCTGATTTTTTTTTCTTTCTAACTACGTTAATCCGCCCCCACTCATCAACGACCTTATCTGTATCCACTCTTTTAACTTAACTTGTTTATTCTTTTGGTGTTTTTTCCCCTTTTTCTTTTCTTTTAAACGTTTTGCAAACCCGTACTTCATGAGTGACACATTGATTACAAAAAAAAAAAAAAAAAAAAAAATAGAATTACAAAATAACAAAAACAATAGAAAAAAAAATAGGAGTGTGGGTATTGGTTGGCCAGTTCGACTCTCGGACAGACAGAATAAGATCGTGTGGAGAACAAAGTGAAGGGTGGGTATAAGTTAAATGCAGGGAGAAATAAAGTTTTATATAAGAGCGACACATCAAGCCATGCCCCGAAGGCTTTGGGGCAGCCCCCGACAAGTTCATTGAATATGTGATTTGGTGTTTGGAGGAGTCAGTAAGGTGTGGTTGGCGTAGGGAGAGGGCCAACCAACAAACTACCCTGGCAGCCAACGAACATCAGCGCACAAGCAAAATTGTAAGCCAAATAGAATTTGCATTATTCGCCGAGATTAAAAGTCTTTTGTGAAGAAACAACGAACGTAAATATTAACGAAGAAAACTGACTGCCACTGCTATATTTGCTCCAGCGATCACAAAAGCTTAATGACCCAGATGTGAAAGGCACAATAATAATCATTATTATTATTATTATTATTATTATTATTATTATTATTATTATTATTATTATTATGTCTCTTATAGAGTTTTTCACATCAGTATTAGCTGATGGTTCCTCACAGGGGCCTGAGTGACAGCAAGTGGTACTTACTCACGTCACTATTATTTTGGAGTTATCACTGGAAACCAAGTGATTGCAGGTTACCTCAGTACTTGAGTATTTGGTGCTTGTATTGAATAGCACTATAGAAATTTACATAAATTTAATTTGATTTATATATATATATATTAGGTAAATTGAACAGTCTGTGTATGCTTGCGTATATATATATATATATATATATATATATATATATATATATATATATATATATATATATATACACGCAGGCGTACACAGATTGTTTCGTAGCATTCCAACACACACACACACACATATATATATATATATATAATATCTAAAAGAATCAGAATACTCGGGCTTCACCAAACGGATCTTCAGAATTATCCTGAAGATCCGTTAGGTGAAACCTGGGTAGGTAGTTTCTGGCTCTTTTCTGCTTTCTGGTTTTGCTCCTCTTAGTGTATGTAATGTTTCATCTTAGGTAACTGTCGTTTTATTTTTGTTTCTTTTGTTTTTGTTTTTTTTTGGGGGGGGGTTGCTAGGCATTGCGGTAATGATTGATCTTTAAAAATTTTTTTACATAATCTTAAAAAAATTTTGCATAATTTTTTTGAAGATATCGGTTTGTAATATATTTCTAAATTTACAAATTGCATTTTTTTTCACGCCGCCAGAGTTATATAAACACTATATATATATATATATATATATATATACGCCGGCTCCCAGATACACTGATGAATTGAGCACTCCATGTAACCGATAACGTATATGTAAAAACATCCTTCATTTATGCGGAGAACGACGATGGGCCAAGGGTAAGATATCCGACTTACGTAAAATCACCCTGGTTGCGATCTCGGTTTCAAGCATTTCGCGGGTCTAGCCACACTGAAGAGTTGTGATACAACGAAACACTCTATCTCTGGATGACTATATATATATATATATATATATATATATATGACACTTGAGACGCTCCAAGTCGGTATCGAAACCCGTCTAACTTTAAGTCGGGCTGGTGACATGATTAACACATATATACCAAATTTCGTTGGTTTACATTTTTGCGTTATCAGATACAGAGTGCTCAATTCGTTAGAAGAGCTTTGCATTATGCGTTTAGCAACCGTTCATTTCTTTCGTGAGAGTGCTCAACCACCCACGAGGGAGAGAGCAACACCCCCAAGGATATTTAGACGAATTTTACTTAAAGTTGCCTTTCCCCAATCAGCCGCGACGGTAGAATGTACCAACTGTACTTCCCCTACCAATATGTATCCTGGGTATGACACTAAACTGCTTTTGATGATGATACGCCAACCCTGCAGTTGTAGGGAATGTGATGTACCTCTTCAGTGCAATTACTACCAGACCCACTCAGACCTGGTGTAGTAGAACCTGTTATGGTTCCATGTAGTTGAAATCCTTCAACTGTGCTTAAACAAATGGTTAATATTTAACAGAATTATTCATATAAGGTAGCAATACTTGAAACCATTCAACTGTTTGAGAACAAATCAACTCTAGCTCATTTAAAAATGTTACTTACAAACTATGCATTTACGAGTCTTAATATATATATATATATATATATATATATATATATGAATTAATATTAACCTACAAGGTTGATATGCCAAAAAACACAACGAACCAGCCCATCTACTTATTGTTTGTTTGTTTGGGCTTCATGGCATATCAACCTTTGTTGGTTATTTAATGCTAAATCCATTTTATGCAAATTAACAGTTCTATTTCAGACAATTCAGTTTAGTATAAGTCCACAGTTTATTTGTCAAAAAACATTTCTATTTCTAGCTATTTAGTTTAGTCAAACAGTTCTATTTCACACAATTCAGTTTAGTATTAGTATAGTTTTTATTTACTCACAGTTAAATGTTAAAACAGCTCTATTTCGAACAAATTCAGTTTAGCGTAAGTACAGTTTCAATATCGAAAACTGCTTTATTTCAACCAATTCAGTTGAGCATAAGTAGACAGTTTAGTTCTATTTGACCCATAGATAGGACCTTATCAGGTGCTATCCCTTCGGGCCCAGGTGTAGTGGTTATCATGGTAGAAAATGGTTACAGCGACTCGAGTTCCAATCCTCGATTAGGCAGTTTACATTCTAACGTGTGAATCCAACCATTCTCCCTCCAGCAGACCAGGCTTTTTAACTTTCGTATGGCAACCAGTCTTGAAGATGGAAAACTCTGACGTGAAACCAGTCGAAATCTGCTTAAAAATTGACTTTGTGTCACACTCTACGAGTTCACAAAGTTTGGTAAATACATAGATTATATACTTGAGTAAAGATTTTATAGAAAGCCAACTTGGCGAGTCCAAGAATACACCAAATGCATTGGGGTAAAACTACCCCCACCCGGGTATGACACTAAACTATATCCGGTCATGAAGCTCCAGTTTCTTAACTATGGAGAATATGGAGTCACTCGTTCATTGCCATTACTCCTAATTCCACTCTGTGCTGAAGCGATAGTACCCGTTAGAGGACCGTCTATGGGTTAAAAAAGATATATTTTTAAGTTATGTGTAAATGATAGAAACCTTTCGTATATATATTTACCCAACGCTATGGGAAATGCAAATAGCCAAGTCCAAGATTTGAACTCGAGTCACCGTGTCCATTTCCATTGCCCCACAGGCTCTTCTTTGATAACATATAAATGAGTGCAAATTATATATGCAAATTGTATGCATTAGTCATAGTCGATTGGAACAATAATCATTTATTGAGGATATCTATAAGTTACTTAAAACCATACTACTATGCGCAAACAAAAAAATTGTATTTTATAGGGGAGATTTGGTTGCTTGGTTTAATGGCATATCAATCCTTGAGTGTTATTTTATTCCAAATTCTGTTTATAAATATGTACATATTTTTACAAATGATTCTATCAAATATCAATCATTTGCATAGACTTAAATAATTTTAAGCATAGCAAATGATTATCTACTTCTATTTGACCCGCAGATTATACCCTAACAGGTACTACCGCTCCAGGTCAGAGTGAACCTGGGAGTAATGGTAATGAAGGAGTTTTCAACATTCTCCTTAGCTGAGCTTCGGGCACTCGTTGGAGGGGGTCATACTCCTCTGCAGAGGTGCAGTCCGTGTACTCTATGGCAAACCATAATAATCTGCTAACAAATAAATATGGACTAATAAAAAAAAACTCATCACGCAAACTGATATAGTAGTGGAGACGATACTCATGTAGCATATTTTGGGCGCCCCCAGCGAGTATCCTGGATATTACAGTAAACAATCTGATGGTGCAGCTTCAGTAATGCTGGAGTTTGAGGAATGCGGAGTACCCCGGAGTACCCAACGCTCCCAGGACCACTCTGGTGCAAAATGGTAGCACCTGATAGGATCCTATGTATGGGTCATATAGAACTAAACTGTCAACTTATACTAAACTGAATTGCTTGAAATAGAATTGGCAGGTCTGGTTTGAATTCTGACTTTTCCTTCTCCCAGACCGGTCGCAATACAAAGGTTAAAGAGCCTAAAAGTAAGTAAAGTTGGTGACCGTAGTCGAGGTCGACTAGAAGGCTCCCTTCTCAATAGCTGCTACACTGAGGTGTAGGGAAGGGCGTTACTCCTTTCCCTGGATTGCTCCCCTTTACCGTAGATACCTACCTTATAATGCTGAGTGTTAAGCAAGGATGTATCAAGTACTATTTTAAAGTCTTTGGCATGACGTGACCTGGGTTGCATCACAGGTCTCCCGGACTATTAACGTACACTCTACTCACTTGGTCAATGAGCCAGTTTAAAGAGCCTAGTTTGGCCTAATATTTACCTTAGCTGGAGGGCGGTTTGCACGATTCATTCTAAAGATATTAACGATTGCATTTCACATAGCACTAATACCCTTGGGAAAGGTATGAATCCAATTATTCTCCCTCCAGCTATGGGTAAATAGTAGGGCAGACTAGGTTCTTCAGCCTTGGTGAGGCAACTAGTCTAGGAGAAGGAAAACTCTGAATTAAAACCTGTTAAACTCCGCTTAAAAATTGACCTTGTGTCATATCCTGCCCGAGCGGAGGGGTTGGTAAATAGGATTAACGCTGTGTGAAATACAAGTTCACGTTCTACGATAACAACCACTCCTCCTCGCGTTCTCCCAGACAAATAAAAACATTCATTAAAATACTGAAAATGTAGCTACGATTGTAATCAAGCATTTAGAAATGAATCAAATTCCAGCAGTAAATAACCCATAATGAGTTGATATGTCGTTAAAGAAATAAGCCAAATCATTTTGGACTTCAGCTTTTGCTAACTCTAAGAAGACGTTCATTTTAAAATTAACAATCTGTGTTAAAATCAGTTGATAAATTTTAAATCTTCACCAATCAACGACCACCGATCAATTTTAAATCCTTAACAATTAACGATCAGCGATCATTTTTAAATTCTTAACAATCAGCAATCAACGATCAATTTTAAATTCTCACCAATCAATGATCACTGATTGATTTTAAATCCTTAACAATCAACGATCACCAATCAATATTTAATCCTCACCAACCAACGATCACCGATCAATATTTAATCCTCACCAACCAACGATCACCGATCAATATTTAATCCTCACCAACCAACGATCACCGATCAATATTTAATCCTCACCAACCAACGATCACCAATCATTTTTAAATCCTTAACAATCAACGATCAACGATCAATTTTAAAACTCATCAATCAACGATTACCGATCAAAATTAAATCCTCAAAAACTATCGATCAGTGATCAATTTTAAATCCCCAACAATTATTCTCATTACCAATCCTCGATCATATCTTTTCTTGTATTTACCGCAAATTCAGGAGGTAAGTGATCCAAAATAACAGGGTTCATCTTTTACAATTTTTCATCCATTCAAAAATTCCGTGTACCATTTTTTAACCTGTGCCCGAGATAATCGGGTGTTAACTTGCTTAACAGGAGTTAAAATGTTTCTTTTGTATTGTCCTGAGTTTCGACGCAGAATTCGATTTTCCTGCCGCCCAGTCGACTGGGGCAGTAGAATACTGGATATGACACTAAACTGCATCTAATGATGAGGCTCCAGTCCTGCAGTTTGGCGGAACGGGATAGACCTCTTCATAGTCATTACTCCCAAGTCCTGTAAGGGTTCGATTTTTGAGTCAAATAAAACGGGAAGTCTGTCATAAATCCGTATTTGAAGCTATAATTAATCCAATTTTTATTCTGCACACTGTACTATTGAATACAAATGATTTGCAGATAAAACCCCATAAAATTATAAATACGTTGGCTTATCAACTTGAAATTTGGTTGGTTAATTTGCTTTTTTGTTTTATGGTATATCAAGCCTTTCGGGTCATTTAATGCCGAATCAAGTCATTTCGATAAAAAAAAATCTTTGTTTTAGTTTGGTTTGGTTTGGTTTTATGGCACATCAACCTTTGATGGTAATTTAATGCCAAATTTATTTTATGGCACATCAACCCTTGTAGGTAATCTAATGCCAAATGCATTCTATTTAAAACAATTCAGTTTAACATAAGTACGCAGTTTAAGTGTCAAAAACAGTTCTATTCAGTTTAGTCAACAAAATATTGCTATATATCAGTAACAATTGAATTAAACATCGATCATTTTTTACGCACAGTTAAATGTCAAAATAGTTCTATTTCAAGCAATTCAGTTTAGTATAAGTACGCAGTTTACATGTCAAAAAATTTTGTTTCAAGCAATTTAGTTTAGCATAAGTACACAGTTTAGTTCTATTTGACCTGTAGATTGGGCCCTAATAGGTGCTACCATTCCGCGCCAGGGTGGTCCTGGTATGACTCGTTGGGGAAGTCTTATCCCTCTGTAGAGATGCAGTCGGTGTATTCTGTTGCCTCTGCCGATTGGAACAAGCCGAAATTTGATTCATTAGTAAGTGAATTGAATTTTCAATGTTTTATTCCAATTTGGTGGAGTGTCCGTCGTATAGTGGCTAACGAGCTGGACTGAAAACTCAAAGTAAACGATTTCGAACCCTAGTCGAGCTTTTACGCACACTTTCGGACGAATTACCTTAGCGAAGGCATGAACCCACTTATACCGTTAGGTATAACTTAAATAGTACTACTACTGTTCTCTTTCAAGGATAGATTTGGTTTTAAATAACTTATGAAGGTTGATATGACATTAAGCAATGAAATGGAATGAAGCTATTTGTATTTAAAGTAATGCCTTGATGATGATGATGATGATGATGACGATATTGATGATGATGATGATGATGATGATGATGAGGAGGAGGAGGAGGAGGGGGGAGGAGGATTCAGCAGAACGTGAATTTTGTAAAGCAAACTAGGACTGAATGTTTTCACACGTGTTCAAGGTCAACATCGATCAGCAGCTCAACAATCAACGTTGCAAACCTGAAAAATAAAAATAAATTAGTAAATAAAACTGTCTATTACATTTATAGATCGATCTCGTACTTACCTTTCAGGCTAATTTCTAGAAAGAGAGATTTTTTTATTTCTATTTTTTTTTCTTATTCGGCTTATGAAGAGACAGAATAAAAATTACCAGATTGGTTTATTGACCCGTTGTTAATTTCTACCCCCCCCACCCCTCGGGGGTTTACAAATTCGTCTGTCTTGCCCCGATTCAAAACCTCACAGATTTCTTTATTTACTTTTCATTGCCGGGTTAAAATTGTTGTTTATTTTTCTTGATTGTACAATCCAAAAAAACAAAAACAAAAACAAATGATATCTTCGCCATCAACGAAAAAGAGTCAGAATACAGCGTTCATTAAAGTAATGTCACTTATTTATCTATGTTGGCGTACGACATCAGAGGCCGATGTTGGTGGTATGGCAGTAGAGATCAAACCATTGAATTCCTCTGAGTGGTAAAAAATAAATAAATAAATAAATAAATAAATAAAAGAAATAGGTGTTTGCATGTGTGTGAGTGCGTAATTCATCTATCATACCTAATTCAGTCCACACATATAAGTGCAAGCATGCACACTCTCTTTCTCTCTATCTCTCACACATACAGGTGCGTACACGCATACGTGTACACAAGTGCACACACACACACTCATACACACAGTATATATATATATATTAGAAAATACGTTTTGTTAATGACAAGGTGGTGCATCCATACTGTAGTACTGATACAACCATAGCTTGGAAGAAATCCAGTTTTGTTTCATCGGAGTTATCTGGAGGGGTTAAACTCTACATAAACACAAATAAACAGAATCTATGTTTAAAAGAAAAAGGGGCCATTTCCACAAGCATCTGGAATTAGAAGTCAAATTTCCATACCTCGACAGCAATATCTCATCGACTGAAAGCGATTTCAACACAGACATCGGGAAGACGTGGACCGCAAAGGACATGTTATTAATCAAATAATCTCTCTGTTAGGTAATACTTAAATCGGTATTATTTAAATTCATCACCTTCTACTGCAATTGATAATCCTCTTTTATAGACAATTTTAGCCTGAAGCAGCAATTGGTTGCTGGTTGGGTTTTATGGCATATCCACCCTTTCAGGTTATTTTATACCAAATTCTGTTTATACATATATTCATTTGATGCAAATGATTTTTCTCTGAATAGTTTGTTGGTAAGATTTGAAACAATTAGAGCAGAGGTTCCCAACCGATATTGGGCCAAGGCCCAATCTGGTATTTCGAAAATTCTGATGCCCCCACCTGTTATATTTAATTCTTACACATCTAAAATCTTACTGTAATATGAAGGAAGATCTAAAGGCCTTTAACCAAAATATTGCATGTCCCATCAAATATCGATGCCCCACCAAAATATTGCATGCCCCGTCAAAATATTGCACGCCCCACCAAAATATTACATGCCCCATCAAAATATTGATGTCCCGCCAAAATATTGATGCCCCACCAAAATATTGATGCCCCATCAAAATATTGATGTCCCACCAAAATATTGATGTCCCATCAAAATATTGATGTCCCATCAAAATATTGATGCCCTACCAAAATATTGCATGCCCCATCAAAATATTGATGCCCCATCAAAAAATTGATGTCCCATCAAAATATTGATGCCCTACCAAAATATTGCATGCCCCATCAAAATATTGATGCCCCATCAAAATATTGATGTCCCACCAAAATATTGATGCCCCACCAAAATATTGCATGCCCCACCAAAATATTGATGCCCCACCAAAATATTGCATGCCCCATCAAAATATTGATGCCCCATCAAAATATTGATGTCCCATCAAAATATTGATGCCCTACCAAAATATTGCATGCCCCATCAAATATATTGATGCCCCATCAAAATATTGATGCCCTCCCAAAATATTGCATGCCCCATCAAAATATTACCATGCTTCGGCGGGGGAGCATGTGCTCCACTTTGAGAATTACTAAGCAAGAGCTTAGTAATTCTCAATGTGGAGCACATGGTCACGGGAGTGTTGGCAATGAAGGAGTACTCCGCATTCCCTAAAGTTCCAGCATTACTGAAACCTAATAATCAGATTGTTTAGAGTCATATCCTGGACACTTCTTGGAGGCGGGGTGGGGTATTACTCTTCAACGGAGATGCAGTCGGTGAATTCTGTAGCTCCAGCTGACTGGGCCATCGTAAATTTTACATTACAATCAAAACTGCTTACATTTTCAATGTTCCTTAGATATTTTTGATCACACTTTTTCTGGATATAATTATTTATTATAATTATTTATTTGCACAGTTATATAGTATCAAGTATTCAAGTATTCCCATCTAATATTGATAATTTATACTTATTTATATGGTTTTAGTAAAGTATTTTGTAAAAGTAAGTAAAGTTGGCGACCGTAGTTGAGGGCGACCCGAAGGCTCCTTTTTCAATAGCTACTACACCGAGGTTTAGGGGAGGGCGCTACTCCTTTTCCTGGATTCTTCCACTTTACTCTTGATACGTACCTTATATTGCTGAGTGTTAAGCAAGGAGGCATCAAGTATCATTTTTCAAGTCTTTGGTATGACGCGATCTGGGACTGAACTCAGGTCTCCCGGACCATTGAGCTACAACACAGTTCCACGGTTTTGAGTATTATACGAATAATTTTCAAGCTATTATATGGTTTCAAGACCTAAATAATGACCCTTACTAAATAAGTATAGCTTTAAGATGAAACCCAACTGTCTGTCTGTCAGTCTCTCTCTCTCTCTCTCTATATATATATATATATATATATATTGTTATTTAATTAAGGAAATGATTAATCATTTTTCGTTAACTTTATTTTATTTAGTTTGATAAGGCTTGGAACTACTCTTAGTTCAGGTGTCGTCGTTAGACGTTAGCGCGGAAAGTATACGACAATCATCATCTGTCATGATAAACTCCTAGACAGGAAATGAGGCTGAACGCGCCGTGAATTAAGTTGGTGGATGACGTCATGCCAAGAGAAGATCTGAGAATTTTCGGATTTTGAAAAGACAGGAGTTGAGTTTTTCGGATCTGATCAGATGAGATCAGTTTGGGTCTCTTTGTGTTGAGATCTTTGGGCAGCACGTGGGGGAGGGCAGCAGAGTATGGACAGCTTAGGCCCTTATGAATTGTGTCTTTCTCCTCGTGTTACCAAGAGTTGAAGGCAGAAAGAAATAAACCTGTTCGTATCAGAAACGACAGAGTCCGCCAGTGTTATTACCATTATTGAAAGTATCATGGCTATCCAATAATATAATGGTTAAAATTCAACAATAAAAGCGCCTGCAAACCGCAAAATCCTTATAAAACTCAAAGCACGAAAATACAGAAAAATATTTCACTATATTATCAATTGTAAGATTAGTATTAGTATATATAATTCGTTACTCCGAGTTTCACATCTTCGATCGTCAGGTTGAAGTCGGAGTTGTGATATATTGCCAGTCTTATTTCCATACGTGACATATTTTTAAATACGAACGCTAATTTATTGACATTTACTTAATAAATTATGTAAACAGAGAAAGGAGCAACCGTTTAGGCTGTCCCTTTCTCTGTATACATAATATTTCCTCCTTGTTTATTTTTTTAATAAAAAATCCATCGGTGATTTAACGTCATTCGATATAATTCATCCTGATGATTGTTCATTAGAACCGAAATTCAAGAGCTTTAACTATCTTTTATATTAAATTCTTCTGTTTAGATTACCTTGTTTTTCAATTTTTCTCTATAGATAGATAGATAGATAGATAAATGGACACATAGGTATTTTCCCGGTAAAATAATCTTCACGGTAAAAAATTGAAGCAGGGACGACCCTTGCTAATATTAGTCTTCTGAAGAGGATTTCGAGGTCTGAAACACGTGAGGTGCCAAAATATATGAAATAAAAACCTAAAATTCCAAATTCAAATTCATTTTAATACACACACACACACACACACACACACACACAGACACACACACACACATGGGCACCTCGGGTGGTGTAATGGTTGGCAAGGTAGACTAGCAAACCTACATGAGTGAGTTCGATTCTCATTGGGTGCCCCATTCATGCGGCCTTGTGCTATATCTAAGCAAAAAGCTTAGTAAATTAACACACACACACACACACATATACACACACACACACACACACACACACACACATATATATATATATATATATGCTTTCGATCACATGGAAATCAGACCTGACTGATAAAATGAAACGCAGTTTCTTCCAGGCAGCTATATGGATGCACTACTTGGACGCTAACTAAACGACTGGAGAAGAAGCTAGACGGCAATTACACAAGAATGTGGCGAGCAATATTGAACAAGTCCTGGCAGCAACACCCCACAAGGCACCAACTATACGGCCATCTGCCTCCCATCACGAAAATTATACAAGTTAGACGAACCAGACATTCAGGACACGGCTGGAGAAGCAAGGACGAGCTCTTAAGTGATGTATTCCTATGGACCCCCGCATATGGCCGAGCAAAAGCATGACAACCAGCACGAACATACATACAGCAGCTATGTGAGGATACGGGATGTAGCCCTGAAGACCTGCCAGAGGCGATGAATGATAGGGAGAGGTGGCGAGAGAGGGTCAGGGATATCCGTGCTAGCGGCACGATATCGTGATGATAATGATGATATATTGTTTGCATGCTGTAGTTTTCTAAGATATTTAAGTTAATCTAACTAGTGCTGTCTTTTCTTTAAGTCCCTTAAATTTCACACATGCCAACTTCATAATTTAAAATGAAGTCTTCTCTACTGGTCTTGAAACCCATTGGAGATTTCTGATTAGTAAAAAAGATACCAACAGGGAAAACAAAGCTTTTTTTTTCCTCTCAAAAAGAGAAATTTGACATACGGAAGTAGGGATGAAGGAAGCGAAAACTCATCCCTACTTTTTTTTTAATCTAAAAATGCAATGACAGCTTCTCTCTTCGGGGCTCATCAATCCGTACGTAAAGAAGGAACCTATGGAGTTTTGGCCCCAAGACAAAGAAACCACACTGTGCATTTACACAACCCCCGTTATTTAAACTGACCTTTAAGGAAGTTCTCGTTTCTAAATTGAACAAAATCTTTCTAGTTATATCAATGGTTGACATAGACTTATTTTTTGTAGGTTTCTCAGTCGAATTTTTATGACAAGAATTTGTAGTCTAGGAGCAAATAGACATAGAGACGGTAGAAGAAGAAAAAGCCAGGGATGGTTTAAAACCTCATTTTCCAGCCCAAATGTTTAAATACACCAGTTTCTACTGTGACAAATAAACAGCAATGAAATCAACTTGTTAAATTTTCTCCAAAAAATGGACTCTGAATAACCCTACGTAAGATTAAACTAATTAAAATCGGATCACAGCACGTATATAGGCGTCGGGGGAGTTGATTGGTTTGGTTTGGTTTTATGGCATATCAACCATTGTTGGTTATTTAATGCCAAATCCTGTTTTTACATAAATATTAAATATATGATTTGTAAACGCGTTTTGTAGATACACAGTTAAATGATCAAACAGTTCTATTTCTAACAATTCAATTTAGCATAAGTCAACAGAGTTAAATCGTTCCCAAGTATTGCTATGTATTACAAATAATTCAATTAAATATCAGTCATTTGTTTATCCAGAATTAAAAGATCAATCAGTTTTATTCAAACAATTCAATTTAACATAAGTCATTTGCTTGCTCTCTGTTTGAATATCAAACAGTTTTATTTGACCCATAGATAGGACCCTATCAGGTTTGGTTTCTTTGTTTGATGGCATATCAACCTTCATGGGTTTTTTAATGCCAAAGCCAATCTTCTAGAAGAACAGAAGTGGTACTATTTAACCCATAGCTGGGAGGGTAAGGGGGTTCATATTTTTCCCAAGGGTATTTGCCTGAAAGTGAACGTAAGAGCGCGACTGGACTTCGAACTCACTTACTACGATTCTGCAGACCATCGCTTTAACCATTACACCACGAGGACACCCCCTAGGACCCTATCAGGTGCTACCACTCCGGGCCAGAGTAGACCTCGGAGCAATGACAATGAAGGGGTACTCGGCATTCCCCAAAGCTTCGACATTACTGAAACTTCACCATCAGATTGTTTAGTGTCATATCAAGGCACTCGTTGAGGGTGTTTGACCGCTTTGCAGAGATGCCGACAGGGCTATATTGTGGTTGGGTTTGGGATAAACACTGATTTATCTGGAAAGAGTTATTTTCTACATCCTCATCTGCATTGGATTGCAACTTTTGAAACGTGTCCTAAATGACTCCATTATTGATTATTTGACCTACAACACGCTCTCTCTCTCTCTCTCTCTCTCTCTCTCTCTCTCTCTCATTCACTTTTTTTCTTGCTATTTCATTTTTTTCACCTTTGCCGCCTTTTCTTTTTCATTGTATTTATCACTGCCAACTTACTTAAACTATCCATCTTAAGTATCGTATAAATTCTATTGCAATTGCTGCTCTGGTTGACTTCTTGCAGTATCTATACACCATTTAATATGTTTTATTCCTTCCTTTTTTCCCTTTTTTATTTTATTTTCAATTTTTTTCAATGTATCTGCTTTTCTATATTTATCTTTCTTTCTTTCTTTCTTTCTTTCTTTCTTTCTTTCAATGCCAGGGATCACTTTTTCTTCACTTTTCCGCCATCTGTATTTTCTTTCTTTCTTTCTTTCTTTCTTTCTTTCTTTCTTTCTTTCTCATAGATCAGTTTTTCTTTTTCTTCACTTTTCCATAATAAGCGTATATTTTTTACCTTTCCTTACCTTTCTTTCTTTCTTTCTTTCTTTCTTTCTTTCTTTCTTTCTTTCTTTCTTTCTTTCTTTCTTTCTCATAGATCAGTTTTTCTTTTTCTTCTCTTTTCCATAATAAGCGTATATTTTTTACCTTTCCTTACCTTTCTTTCTTTCTTTCTTTCTTTCTTTCTTTCTTTCTTTCTCATAGATCAGTTTTTCTTTTTCTTCTCTTTTCCATAATAAGCGTATATTTTTTACCTTTCCTTACCTTTCTTTCTTTCTTTCTTTCATTCTTTCTTTCTTTCTTTCTTTCTTTCTTTCTCATAGATCAGTTTTTCTTTTTCTTCTCTTTCCCATAATAAGCGTATATTTTTTACCTTTCCTTACTTTTCTTTCTTTCTTTCTTTCTTTCTTTCTTTCATTCTTTCTTTCTTTCTTTCTTTCTCATAGATCAGTTTTTCTTTTTCTTCTCTTTTCCATAATAAGCGTATATTTTTTACCTTTCCTTACCTTTCTTTCTTTCTTTCTTTCTTTCTTTCTTTCTTTCTTTCTTTCTTTCTTTCTCATAGATCAGTTTTTCTTTTTCTTCTCTTTTCCATA
>OY757917.1:30332723-30340223 GCA_963585895.1 Sepioteuthis lessoniana
ATCGCTTACAATTCAATTAAACATCAGTCATTTGTTTCAGACAGTTAAATGAACAAACAGTTCTATTTCAAATAATTCGATTTAGCATTAGTCAACACAGTTAAATATTTCCAAGTACTGCTATATATCACTAACAATTCAATTAAACATCAGCCATTTGTTCACATATGATCAAACAGTTCTATTTCAAATAATTCAGTTTAGCATAAGTACATAGTTAAAATATCAAACATTTGTATTTGACCTATACACAGGATCCTATCAGGTGCTACCATTCCGAATAAGAGTAAACGTGGGAGCGATGGCAATGATGGGGTATTCCAAATTCCCCAACGCTCCAGCATTACTAGAGTCTCGCCATCAGATTGTTTAGTGTCGTATCTAGGAATTTCGGTGGCGGGTGGGGGGTGGGCTTACCCCTCTGCAGAGATGTACTCGATGTTGCATTCAACAGACATAGTACATAGTTTAACAATTTATATACTAAAGTGAAAATTCGTCTAGATAAGTCATAGGCAATTGGAAAAAAATGGTGAAGCTAATCTTGATGCTTTTTTTAATGAAATAATTTCTATGAAACACAGGATCGTGCCAGTGCGGCACCTTCCATACTTACCATATTTAGTTTTGTATATTCTTCTGTTTCCTAAACTAAAAATTTATCTCATTGCTAAGCTTTGAATTCCAGGAAGAAAAAAATGACAGCGCAATGTCACACTAAGTTATAAGTACGAGGATCATTAAATAAGTTTCCAGACTTTTTTCGTATGGGCACTTTTATTGATAGTACACACATGAAACTCTAGTTCCCTTCGAAGTAATGCACTTGTAGTACTGTTCCAACAACTTCTGGAAGGCTCCTTGGAAGTCCTCTTGTGTGAACGTGTCAATGACCTTCGTCACAGCCTCTTTCATTTCCTCAATTTTCTCATAACGACAGCCTCTGAGCTAAGGGAATAAGCAAAAGTCACAGGGAGCAAGGTCTGGACTATAGGAACTGTCTTGATGCCCATCTTGGCCAAATAGTCTATGACAAGGATGGAGTTTTGGACTGGTACATTGTCGTGGTGGAAATGCCACTGACCCGATTTGAAGAGTGCTGGCCTCTTCCGACGGAATCTCTTCCTGAACTCCCTTAAAACCTCAACATAGTAACCCTAACCCTAACCCTTTGGCCAATTAACTCTGGTTTATTGACTTCTTTACTCCTCCCACACCTCTCATCATCCCTCACAGACTGCCTGGCTTCCTTGAATCTCTTATGCCACTCAAAAACTGATGCTTGATTTATGCAAGATAGTCGAAAAGCAGTCTGAAGCATTCCATACGTTTTTGCGTGGTATTTTTTCCGAGTTTAAAACAGAATTTTATTGCATATCGTTCTTCTAAAGTGTCCTCACGTCCAGATTGCATTTTTGATATCCCCCAGCAGTGACAATAAGGCTTTAGTAGAGTGTATTCCAATTGCTGCTGTAGCTGTTCATTTAAACCTGAAATCATAAAAATTGGTCAGTCATCCCATAAGATGTATAGCAATAACATGCTGAATTTTCAAGAGTCTACGACAATTTTAAATGCCTGTACAAAATAAGTGTGGAAACTTATTGAATGTACCACGTATTTATTTCTGTCTAGGTAAATACAGCTTCTGTCTCGATACTTCTTAAACACAACTAAAAAAAAACTATTTCTGTCCCATAATGGATGTTACATTGAGTATAGGAAAGGTATAGTGAAATGTACTACTTATTATGGGATAAAACGAGTTTTATTCACTATTTATTTCAGTCTGAGTGAATACAGCTTCAGTCTCGATACTTTTAAAACAAAAATACTAACCTTTTCCCATAACGGATGTTACATTGAGTATAAGAAATGTATTGAGAAATGCACCATTATATATGGGACAAAATCAGTTTCATTCTCGCTTTATTTCTGTCTTAGTAAATGCAGCTTCAGTCTCAAAACCTTTTAAACACACCTCACAAAAATACTACCTTTTTCGCATAATGGATTTTCCATTGAATATAAGAAATGTACCATTGGCCTAATGTGTAGAATGTTCACTACTGGTCCAGGAGACCGGGGTTCAATCCCTGCCCGAGTTATACCAAAGACTCAAAAAAACCGTACTTGCTGCCGCCTTGCTTAACACTCAGCATTGTAAGGATCAAGGGTAAAGTGGAGCTATCCTGGGAATGGAGAAGTGCCCTCCCCTGCACCTCGGTGTAGTGTGGTAGCTATAGAAAAGGGAGCCTTTGGGTTGCCCTAGACTAAGGTCGCCAACTTTACTTACTTTATATAGAAATGTACAAACTATTACGGGACAAAACTAGTTTCTTTCGCGGTTCGCTTCTGTCTCGACAAATACAGCTTCAGTCTCGATACTTTTAAATATATCTCACAAAAATACTAACCCTGTCCCATAATGGATATAACATTGAGTATTAGAAATGTATATAGAAATGTATCGACTATTATAGGACAAAAATAGTTTCATTCATTGCTCACTTCTCTCTTGCTAAATACAACTTGTCTTCTGTCTTGGTATATACTTTTTGAATACATATTGTACAATCGTACATGAGACTTTGATCCCAATTCAACGACATCATTCATATTCTCTTACTTTCATCATCCTTTCCTTGTAGGAACCTTAAGCAATGAAACCTTATAAACACCAAGAGAATACGAATATAAATACATTACCCTTTTAACGAGGGCATGTAATTAATTTCAATGATTTCGACCGAAATTAAAACCAGTCAACATATAGAAATACTGCTGTACAAGCAAAATCTGTTTTGCAAGAATTTATTTAAGTCGGTCTGCCTATTCCAGTGGCCAAATCTCGCTTCGGAGGGTCACGTCAGTCAACCATAGTGAATATTTACTAAGGCGTTAATTAAAAGCTGGAATCTGCCTCTAATTGATCGTGTACCGTATTAAGCGCGGGAAAATTGCACTGGAAAAGAACGATGGCAGTTGCAAATGTCTGGCTCAAAATAGAAACATTTTTAAGAAGACTAACAACATTTAACCGGAAGTAATTGTGGAATTTGATGTGTTGATCGGGGGCTATAATAAGACTGAAGTTTTATAATTGATTTTAGGTTCGGTGAGCCTCGTTACTTCAAACAAAGAAAAACAAATATAAGATGTGTAGAAAAATATCTAGGTATTTACCCAACCCCTCCGGTATGTGCTGGACGTGATACACGTTAAGGTTTTAAGCGGAGTACTACAGGTTTGAATTCAGAGTTTTCCTTCTTCTGAACTGGTTGTCTTACTAAGGCAAGATATCCTTGTCTGCCTTACTATTTACGAATAACTAGGGGAAGAACAAATGGGTTCATGCTTTCCAAAAGGTAGTAGTGCGAAGTGATAATACGCAAACAGCCCCAACCAGGATAGAAATTTGGGGTGCCGATTCTATTTATTTCGAAGATAAATATACGATCTGTATGTATGTTGGTTGATTTTACGGCATATCAACCCTAATTGGACTATCTAGTGCCGAAATCAGTCTTGTGTGCCAGAAATTTTACAGTTTCATGTTACCAAGGATAATGATAAATTTATACGCGATTAAACGAGCGTCTTGGATATGGCAATAAACTGCATCGGATGGCAAGGCTCTAGTGTTGTAAAGCCACATAATACATATGCAACTATATGCATATACATGCAGAATCATAAATCACAATAAAGACGAGCGACACAGTTCTTTTAGAAAATATACCTCTCACTTTATTTGAATGCGATGTGTGTGAGAGGGAGTTGGAGACCGAACAAAACTGCAACATAGTGACCCCCCACACTTATGGCCATCAGTGTTTGTTTCCCGTTCTCCTGATGCTTCTCAACCTGAGGCCCGGGGCCCACTCTGCTGGGCGCTGGCTTCCTCTACCGCATCTTGTCACCAACGGGTCTGATCTCCAAACTAACTGACTTCCTGTCTTCCCCGAGTTATATAATAGTTCAATCGCCCACTCAATATCTCCCCATAACTGGCCATTGGAATGTGTCACTTCCGCCGTCCTTGGAATGGCATGTTTGATCGTCATCAAGTGGAAATAACTGTCATGCAGTTCACAGGTCACTCTCTTCCGGTGCATCAGTCTGTGACTGTACCGCGGGATTTTACCTTGTCCCATATTGTCAGCCAAGCCCGCCTACGCGATTTCTTCCCATAACTGGCCATCGGAATATGTCACTTCCGCTGTCTTTGGAATGGCATGTTTGGCCGGGTTGAAGGTCAATATACAACATCTAGATCCATGCGCAAAATAAATAAATAAATAAATAAAAATAAGTAAATAAATAAAACAAAAATTTCCTAAGAAACAAACGCACAAAAAATCCAAGTGTGAATATATAATGAATGCAATTCCTTAACCTCTAAGCATAAAATAACCCAAGACTGTTTGACATGCCGTTGAAATCACTCACTCAATCAATCAAGCAAGCAAACAAAAACATCAGTCATCTATTTCAGGTTTTATTTTAATTGTGTGTTGAAAAGACTGGCAAAGTCTCACTGGGTGCTCTATTCATTCGGCCTTGGGCCACAACAGTGTAAAACTTAATAAAAACCCTAACTCTGTGAGTGTTGATATCTCAAATAGTTTAGTTTGTTTTACAATTTCTTTGGGTCATAATAATATACACCTAACGAAGGCATGAACTGCTATTAATCATATTTACCAACCCCTCCGCTCGGGCAGGATATGACACAAGGTCAATTTTTAGGCGGAGTATAACAGGTTTGAATTCACAGTTTTCCTTTTCCTAGACTAGTTGCCTCACCAAGGCTGAAGTACCTAGTCTGCCCTACTATTTACCCATAGCTGGAAGGAGAATATTTGGATTCATACCTTTCCCAAGGGTTTTAGTACTATGTGAAATGCAATCAGTCAGGTCCAGGATATGAACTCGTGTCACCGTGTCCATATCCTGCGACGATAACCATTACACCACGGGCACCTGCTATTGATAGGCTATCGATCAGAGGGCAGTCTGATCTCTTCGATAAAATAAAACAGGACTTTTTCCAAGGTGTGGTTGTGTCAATACTACTGTATGGATGAACCACAAGGACGCTAACAATTCGCATTGAAAAAAAAGCTAGATGGGAACTCCACAAGAGCTATCTTGAAGAAATCCTGGAAGCAACACCCTACGAAACAACAGCTGTATGGCCACTTACCTTCCATCTCCCTAACCACTCAAGTTAGATGAATAAGACATGCTACATATGGACGTGCCGGTGTTGGCCGACCAGCAAGAACTTATTTACATCAGCTCTTAAACTAACGGTTATCGTCGATGAAAATAGAGCCAGATATCCGTGTTCAAATCCGGGACGAGGGCGTTTGCGTTTTATATAGTGCTAATAATATCCACGAGAAAGGGATCAATCCAACATACTTCCTTATACTAAACTATGAGAAAATAGTTGGGCAGATGGGCTCTTTAACCTTGGTATGGAAACAAATCAAGAAGAAGGAAAATTCTGAATTCAAACCACCTGTGCTTCTAAAAAGGAATTCTTGAGTCGCATCCTACTCGTAAAGAAGGTGTTTGGGTAAATATAACCTCTTTCTCGGAACAGGCTAATTCACACACACACACACACACACACACACACACACATATTATCCAGCGTCAAGTCAGCTGATGGTGGGAACAATTCTATTTCAGGATTTTCTTTCTTTAATATCCTTGTAATTCAAAATCCAAAAGAGAGCTCAATGTAAAATAATAAATTAAAATACAGAGCAAATAAGTCCATGAAAGAGAAAAACCTTTAAAAATTACTCATATTTTTTTGTAATAATATTTATTTCAGCAGACCCTATGCTTTTAAAAAGTGTTAGATCTGCATCTTTTGATTTCTTTGTCTGACGATGCAGATCTAACATTTAAAAAAAATATAAAGTCTGTTGAAATGATCATTATTGCCAAAAAATAAGTAATTTTTTAAAGATTTTTCTTTTATATGATATATATATTTATATATACATATATACAACCATCCGCCCAGCCATATATATATATATATATATATATATATATATATATATATATATATATATATATATATAAGAGTTCAGTCAATTCAGTAACGGACAATTCGATACGGCATAATTTGGTTCGAGGAAAATTTAGTTCGCTTTTGAATGAGCCTTACAAAAGTTCTCTGCTCATTTCAGGCAACAAACGTATTTTAATGAAGTTATTTCATATTTAAATGTATCATATATCTGGTACAGAATTATAATCCGACAAAAAGAATGGATTTCTTAAAAGCAATTGCTCATAATAAAATTTTTAAGAGACATTTTAGTAATATGTACAATAATAATAACTAAAACTGATTCAGTCAATTTATCCAATTGAATATTGCATTTCTGTATGTTAAAAACCTTTTGAGATATATTCAAAAAGTGTTTCAATTAACTGAATTTTCTTAGTCATCTTTTTATTGCTTATCATTATAATCAACTGCTAAAAAATTAAAAAATAACTGTTGAATATAGAAGCGTCGAGTATTATGTTTCCTTAGTACTGGACTGTCCGCTACCGAATTATCCTAGTGCCATATATATTTATAAGTTGGCCAATCGTTGTCGAGGGCGATTCAGATGTTACCTTTTAGATAGTTACTTCACCAAATTGTAGGATAGGGCACGACTCCTTTCTCTGAATTGCTTCACTTACTCCTAATCCATACCTTATAATGCTAAGTGTTAAGCAAGGAGGCATCAAGTACCATTTTTTGAATGTTTGGTATGACTTGACTTGGGAGTGAACCCCAGTATATATATATATATATATATATATATATATATATATATATATATATATATATGCGTTTTTGAAAAATCAAAAAACACGAAAAAAAAATTAACAGAACTTCTTCAGATCTTATCCATAAGATGTGAAGAAGGCCTGTTAATTTTTCTGTGTGTTTTTTGATTTTTCAAAAACGCATAACAGGATGGAAAAAAAATTATAATCCTAATGTGAATGGTTTGTTGTTTTTTCTTAATGAAGTTATTGCTCTGTAATGTTGTTACATTGAGCTCTTTACCAGGAAAATTTAAATGTTCACTCTTGAATAGTTTTCTTGTCCTGATGGAATTACTCCCAACTCCGGTTTAACAGGACCAAATAATACATATATATATATATATATATATATATATATATATATATATATATATATATATATATATGAAGACAGAGATGGGGGGGAGAGAGAATGTTTTACAATAGTTGAAATAAAGCAGCTGCTTCTCAGTTCTTATCAGTTGACTTTATACTTTATTTTTTCTAATCTTTGCTAGGGAAATTGGCCTAATGAGTAGAGTGTTCATCAATAGCCCGGGAGACCGGGGTTCAATCCCTGGTCGAATCATACCAAAGACTCAAATAATGGTATTTGATGCCGCCTTGCTTAACACTTAGCATTATCAGGTAGGGATCAAGGGTACA
>OY757917.1:30345223-30425223 GCA_963585895.1 Sepioteuthis lessoniana
AAACAGAAGTCTTAAGTAAGGAAATAGAATTAAGGCCCTATTGTGGTTTGGTGCACTGGTGAAAGAGAATGCTGGTCGGTGGCTCGCATGATGGAGCCGAATAATTAGCAGGCGCGCTCGCCATATTTACTAGCGAGATTAATTCTAAGATTAGATGATCGTTTCATTCAGCCAAAGTGAGCACAGGTCAGTCGAGGTTGACCAGCGATAAACGTTGCGTTGAGATCGGTTAGCGCTTCTAGGAGACAGGAAACCCGCTTCTTCGCGTCTGTCACGCACTGGTGACGGGGTCAGAAGTGGTCAGCCCTTCATGATGCACCTCCAAGAATCGGGCGACCGCCGTCTCGGTCTGTAGAATCTGCCGTCTAAACTACTTGGGTGACATCTCTATCAACGTTGCCATAACTACTGAAACACTAGGTAATCCATTAGTTACAATTTGAGTTGGTTGGTTTGGTTTTATGGCATATAAACCCTTGTAGGTTATTTAATGCCAAATCATCTTAATACATATATATTAAATATATATTTGGTTTTGTTTTATGGCATATCAACCCTTGTAGGTTATTTAATGCCAAATCATCTTAATACATATATATTAAATATATATGATTCGGTTTGGTTTGGTTTTGTGTCATATCAACCTTTGTAGGTTATTTAATGCCAAATCCTGTTTATATGTATATGTATTAGATATGTATGATTTGTAAACGAATCGTTCGCAGGTAAGACGGGTCAGAGCTCTTTTTTTGCACGAAGTTGAATGGTTCAATATAAATTATAATTGAAAATTGCTCACATATCTACATGGTGCATTCAATATGTTTCCAGACTTTTTTGTACATGCATTTAAAATTGTTGCAGACTCTTGAAAATTCACTATGTTATTGCTATACATCTTATGAGTTTGACTGACCAATTTTTACAATTTCACGTTCAAATGAAAAGGTACAGCTGGAATTGAAATACACCCTGATTGTCACAGCTGGTGAATTTCAAGAATGCAATCTGGACGTGAGGACACTTTAGAAGAACGATAAGCAATAAAATTCTGTTTTAAACTTGGAAAAAAATGCCACAGAAACGTATGGAATGCTTCAGACTGCTTTTGGGGCATCATGCATGAATCGAACATCAGTTTTTGAGTGGCATAAGAGATTCAAGGACGGCAGGGAGTCTATTCTAAATAATAATAATAATTCAATTTAAACGTCATTTGTTTGCACATTGTTTGATGGTTTTAATTAAGTAAATGGTTATTTCTATTTGATCCCATTGATAGGAGCCTAACAGGCAATACCAGTCCGGGTTAAAGTGGTCCTTAGACTAATGTCATTGAAGGGCTACTCCATATTCTTTTAACTCCAAAATTGGAGCCTCATCATCGAATGATATACATTTTGAAATTCAACGAATCGAGAAGGGAATTCTAAAAAAGTACATAGTTCAATGCTTAACAATGTACTATTCAAGTTGAATATATTATTCAAGTACTTTTTACTATTCAAATAAAGTAAAGTTGGCGACCTTAGTCGAGGGTGACCCGAAGGCTCCCTTTTCGATAGCTACTACACCGTGGTCTAGGGGAGGGCGCTACTCCTTTCCCTGGATTGCTCCACTTTACCCTTGCTCTCTACCTTATATTGCTGAGGTGTCCTCGTGGTGTAATGGTTAAAGCGATGAGCTGCGGAATCGTAGTACGCGAGTTCGTACTCCAGTCGCGCTATTACGTTCACTTTCAGGCAAATACTCTTGGGAAAGGTATGAACCCCCTTATTCTCCCTCCAGCTATGGGTAAATAGTTGGACGGACTAGGTTCTTCAGCTTTGGGGAGGCAACTAGTCTAGGAGAAGGAAAACTCTGAATTCAAAACCTGTTAAACTCCGCTTAAAAATTGACCTTGTGTCATATCCTGCCCGAGCGGAGGGGTTGGTAAATAGTACCTTATATTGCTGAGTGTTAAGCAAGGAAGCATTAATTACTATTATTTGCATCTTTGGTATGACTTGACCTGGGATAGAACCCAAGATTTTTTTTGTTCAGTTTCAGGACAGAAAGGGTTATTTTCCAATTGTTTGTAACTAAAGTAAACAGAAAATACTTATTTTTCTCTTCAAACTTATTTTTTGTTAGCTGGTAAACGAAATTTTCAAATTTACCCTTTTTTAGGATATTCTGTTTGTTTCACCTTTCCTACCCAATCAAACAGACTCCTGTATTTCTTCCTTCCAGTTTTCTGCATTCATTTATCATGTAAAAGTAAAGTAAAGTTAGCGACCATAGTCGAGGGTGACCCGAAGGCTCCCTTTTCGATAGCTACTACACCAAGGTGTAGGGGAGGGCGCTACTCCATTCCCTGGATTGCTCCACTTTACCCTTGAACCGTACCTTATAATGCTGAGTGTTAAGCAAGGTGGTATCATGTAATTAACTGTTTCTTCTTTGTCCCCCCATAACCTACTATTGTTATTACTTGAAACCATATAATTGAAAGCAAATTATTGATATGAGATAAGAATAATTGAAATTATTTCACTATATACAAATTCTTTGTATTACATTGGAATAATTGATAACATAATAGGGTGCGAACAAATGATAAAAGAAAATTTTTTTTAATGTAATTCAAAAAATAAGATGGAACATTGATTACAATAAAACATTTAGAAATGAAACAAATTTGGTGATTAAATAGCCCATAAGGAGTTTATATGCCATTAAACAAATGAAACAAACAAAACAAATAAATAAGCTCCCAACCATTTTTTATCTACAAGGTTTTTGATGGTTGTGGCAGAGGGTCAACTGTGCTGATATAGCTATAGATGAAACCACCAAAATTGTGTGTAAACGAATGATAAATATCAAATAGAATTGTGCTAAATCACAATACTCTTAACGATTTAAATGTGTTCGAACAAATGATTTATATTGAGAGAATTATCAGTGTTAGATTGCAATTTTTGAAACTGTCTTGGGTATGACACTAAATTGCATCTGATGGTGAGGCTCCAGTTCTAGGAGTTTGGTTAATTTTGAGTACCCCTTAAATATCTTTACTCTCTTGTTCACTGTGACATGTACTGGTAGTACCTGTTAGTGTCATATTCAAGGGTCCAAAAAAATTGTTCAATCATTCATTAAGGATTATTATTTTTATTTTACTCATTTGATAGTTTTTCATACCAGCGTTAGCTGACGGTTTTCTACTGGAGTCTGAGTGACATAAAATCTCCTCAGGTCTCCAGGACTCGTCTCAGGATTCTAGCTGATCTCAACAATGCTGTAGTTTAGATATTCTCCACTCTTTCTCTTATGTCCAATTCCTCCAGTTCCTTTACCAATCTTTTGGTGACTTTACCGAGTGCGCCATTTACTATTGGTATCACCGTCACTTTCATGTTCCATAGATTTTTCTGACTATTACCGGTCGGTTCGTTTAGTAATATAATCTATTTGAAACCGTATAGCTGTGTGCTAATTCTTTGTATTTGGTGAGAATACTTGATAAATAGAATTACTAATGTTGAATCACAATACTTGAAACTGTCTGTGTGCGAACAAATTACTAATATCAAATAGAATTATTTGTATGAGATAGCAAGACTTGGGACCTTTTAGAATCATTAGTGTAAGTAATACGTGAAACCATTTGTGAATGAATGCGTGTGAATGAATAAGCTCTGGTTCGTTTAAAAATGTTACCTACAAACTATTCCCTTACAAATCATAAGAGCCCTACATATAAAACATTAAATAAAAAAAACCCTAAAATCAATAGAATAAATTTTGAAAATAGCGACAATGTTTTGAAATGCTTGTTGTGTTTTTTTTTTTTAAATTCCTTAATCCTAGAGTATTCTATTTCCGTTGATAGCGTTCCCCTTTAAAAATAGCGTTTCCTTTTTTAGATATATCAACTCTGCGTTCCCATATTTTTGTTATGGTATAAACTTTCAAAAACTTTCAAAACTTTAAAAAACAAACAAACACTCCTTACACAAGCAAGCAACCCCTGATGATGGCCTATGAAGGGTCCGAAAGCGCTCGGGACAATTTGAGGAAATTAATCTACCAATTCAAATCTGAAATTAAGACACTTATCAGAAAACTATAAAGGATCTTTTATAAATTATACTGACAAATTTGTCTTTATTATTTAATGAAACATGCATAATATATATATATATATACATATATATATATATATATATATATATATATTTAAAGAGGACTCGGCATTGAATAACTAACAAGGGTCAATATGCCTTGAAACACAATCAAACCAATACAAACACCGGGAAAGTTGATTTTTTTTAGATGAGCCTCGTTATCTACGAATAAGTGTTCATATTCTCTGACGTTACAATACATTTCATTGTTAACAATGGATGACATCACAAATAGACATTTTTCTTTATTTGATTTTATATATATATATATATATATATATATATGAGTACACGCGAAAATCGACTTTTCTCAGTCTTTGAGATTTCAGAGAATTTCATAAAGCTTTTGTATATGTATTCGTTTGTTTATACAGACATCTACATTTATATACATAAATGTACTTGAAAACAATGTGATAATTTATTTCCGAGATCAGAAATTGAAAAGGTGAGACTGTTTCATTTATCTCACAGAATTAATTGTATTTAGAACACAATCCTAAAAGTTTCTTGTTAATTTACTCCTGATATGTATGTGTGTGTGTATGTGTGTATGTGAATATATAAAGATGCTGAGTTAGTCTCTTTGTTTGTTTATCCGAGTCCGATCTCAAAAAAGCCATCTCGCCAAAAACCGTTCCTACCTTCCGCAAGCATGTTTTCGAGTAACTTTCGATATAACTTGATAAAGGTAGCGATTTGTCTTAATTAGAATAGATAATCTACATATTTTGTTTTAAAACGCACTCATAGAAAAAGAAAAGAAAAGAAAAGAAAAACGAGCTCTCAGGAAAAATAAGATTAAAAATTAATAACTTTTTAATTATTCATTTAGAATTCTTCTTCCTTATGGCAACTGGTCTAAAAGAATGAAAACTTTGAATTCCGTTTAAAAAAATCGACCTTGTGTAACATCCTACTTGTACGGTATATGTCTACCGCCAGACAGGACTTGACACAAGGAGTGGTAGTTTGATTTCTTTGTTTAATGACATATCAACCTTTGTTGGTTATTTAATGCCAAAGCTATTCTCTTAGAAAGAACAGTAGTGGTACTATTTATCCCATAGCTCGGGGGATAAGGTGGTTCATACCTTTCCCAAGGGTATTTGCCCGAAAGTGAACGTAATAGCGTGACTGGAGTACGAACTCGCGTACTACGATTCCGCCGTCCATCGCTTTAACCATTACACCACGAGGACACCCCCAGGAGTGGTAGTGTCTGATAGGCCCCTGTGTAGGGGTCAAATAGAACCATAATGCGTACTTATACTAAACTGAATAGCTAGAAATAGAAATTTTGATATTTAAACTACGTACTTTTTCGAAACTGAATTCTTTGAAATGGAACTGTTTTTGTATGCTAAACTGAATTGTTTGAATTAGAAAAATTTTGACATTTAACTTTGTGTAAACAAAAACTATACATAGACTAAACTGAATTGGTTGAATTAGAACTGTTTGACTAAACGGAATAGCTTGAAATATAAATAGTCTTGACAATTAAACTATGTACTCACGCTAAACTGAAATGTTTGAAATAGAACTGTTTATTTGTATAAAAATGGATTTAGCATTAAATAACCTACAAAGGTTTATATACCATACCAACCAACCAACCAACCAACCAACCAACCAACCCAGGTCCACCTTGACTCCAAGTGGTTGTATTTGTTTGAACCCCAACTATAGGTCGAATAGAACGGTTTAATCATTTACTATACTGGAAAAACCTTTGACAATGGCAAATAGAATAATTAGTGATAGATAGGAATACTTGAAAGTATTTAACTATGTGCAAATAGAACTGTTAGTGATAAATAGCAATACCTGCAACCATTTAACTATGTGCAGCGTAAGCTATTAGTATTTGCAATACTTCAAACGATTTGAGTGAGTGGAAACAAATTCTCCCTGGCCTGTGTAAAAGTTGTTATAGGCAAACCATTCGCTTCTAAATTATGTATATTTAATGTATATGTATTAACGAAGTTTGGCATGAAATAACCTACTAAAACACAACCAACCGACCAATCTAATGGTAAATGCAATGTGCTAGTTGGTTGGGTTTTATCGCATGTCTCTCATTGTCAGTTATTTAGTGCCTAATCCTATTTATGTATGTATGTATGTACTGGTCCATTGGCCTAGTGGGTAAAGTGTTCGCAATGGCTCGGGAGACTGGTGCTCAATCCTTGGTCGAGTCATACCAAAGACTCAAAAAATGGTACTTGACACCACCCTGCTAAACACTCAGCATTATAAAGTTCGTATCAAGCGTAAAGTTGAACAATTCAGGGAAAAGAGTTCTGCCCTCACCTACACCTCGATGTAGTAGCTATTAAAAAAAAAGAGGCATGCAGGTCGCCCTCCACTACGGTCACCAACTTATATCATATGTACATGAACACTTTGTATGTAACATTTTAACAAGCCAGAGCTCATTTGTTTGCACACAGTTAAATTGTTTTAAGCATTCCTATATTAGACGAATTATTCTATTTTATATTAACTTTTCTTTCTCTTTTTTTTTTTTTTTGCTCATACTTAAATGGTTACATTTAATGCTATTTAATGCTAATAATTCAATTTAACATCATTCAATTGTTTGCACACAGTTAAATGGCAAAACAGTTCTGTTTGACTTTACCTGGAATCATTTTGAGATAAGGCATCTTAATCTGAGAAGTAATTTTTTATTTATTGCAGACTTTATTTTGTCCTCATTTTGGTAGTTTTTGTGTTGTTTCTTCTTTCACTACGTTTCGGCCAAATTTCACCTCTGACCTTCTTCAGGTGATTTTCCGCGACCTCGGATAGGAATGCTGAGTCTTATAACCTTATCCTCAGTAATTACTGCCTTCCATAGTTGTTGTCTATCGCACCACATTTTTGACAAAGTAAACCTTGACAACTAGTATGGAAGGTAGGTACTAACACTGGGTTCAGAGTGGACCTGGAAGTAATTGTGTACTCAACACTCCCCAAATCTCTAGAACTGGAGCCTCACCATTAGATGCGACTTCGAGTCATACCCATGACATCCCTTTTTTTATTGGAAGAGGTGGAGGTCTTACTCCTTCGGAAGGGAGAGTCAGCGCATTTTAATATCTGTCGGTGGGGTTTTCTACGGGTTGAACTAATTCTTTAAATTTTTGTATCTGTATATATTATACTTGGAAAAATATTTTTCCCACAAACTAATATAAAACGGTTAAGAATATTTTTTTTGTCTTTTCTCCTTTTTGCTCAGTCTGCAGGGGCCGTAAAATACATGAACTGCTTCTCTGCAGACCACCGCTATGTCACTAAACAATCTGATGCTGGAGCTTTGGGGAATGCAGAGTACCCATTCATTGCCGTAGCTCCCAGGTCCACTTAGGCTAGGAGTGGTAGCATGGGTCAAATAGAACTAAGCTGCATACTTATTTTACACTGAAATGTTTGAAATAGTTTTTTTTTTGTTTTTTTTTTACATTGAAACTGAGTATAAACAAAAACTATATTTATACTAAATTGTATTGTTTGAAATAGAACTGTTTTTTGACATTGAAACGGTGTAATTATGCTAAACTGAAATGTTTGAAGTAAAACTGCTTATATGTATAAAAATGGATTTGGCATTAAATAACCTCCAATGGTTGATGTGCCATAAAACCAAAGCAAAGCAAAGCAAACCAACCTTTTTTTTTTTAATCTTTGACTATTTTCTTCATTCATTGGAAAGCTTGAAAAAACGAGAGTGAAATTGTTTTGCGAGTGTTATAGCCGCCATGCCAAAAGAATCGAAATTTCGTAGATTTTTCAGTCCAACCTATCAAGCATCAACTCGAAACAGCAATAATATATCTATGCCTATGATAGAAAGAAACGGTAAGTAACGATTATCTATATATCTCTTTTTAAAATTTGACAGTATCTATCTTTTGTTTGCAAGTGAATTGATAAACATAGATAATATGTTACGTCAAGAAACCCATTCAGCAACCTGACATCTATCTATCTATCTATTAGATTGTTAAAATCTCGCTCTCTCAATTTATATATATATTTAATGATCTGTTATTATCTATCTATCTATCTATCTATCAGATGGTTAATATCTGTCTACCTCTCTCTCTCTCTCTCTCTCTCTCTCTCTCTCTCTCTCTCTCTCTCTCTCCTCGTATATATATATATATATATAATAACTAATTGCATAATAGCACTTACGGTAAGGGAGAATAACCCGCAAATAATTCCAAGATGAAAATATACAACGAATCACTGTCTAGGGGAAAATATATAAATATTGGAAAAAAAAAGAAAAGAAAAGGCCAACCTTGTCACACCAATTGAAAAAAATCCACAGATATGCAATTGATCGGTCAAAAGAAAAAAAAACACCGTAATTGCTGCTAAGCTACAAGTGCAAAAATGTGCTCAATACTAAGTAGAGCAAAATAGCTACAAAAATTATTTCGTGAGTCAGGAACTAACCCACTACAGTTTCGCCTAAGTGGCTCATCAGGGTACCTAATCCCGACTCGTACCCTGGTGAGCTGCTTAGGCGAAACTGTAGTGGGTTAGTTCCTGACTCACGAAATAATTTTTGTCTCTCTCTATATATATTGATCTGTCATCATCTTTCTCTCTGCCTAATTACGTTTATTTGTAGCAAGCATCTGGAATTAGTAGACCAGGTCATATCTCTCGGCAGCAATATCTCTTCTACTGAAAGCTATCTCCACATTCTGGTAGGTTGTTGATCTAATAGGAATCTGATATCTTTGATAAAATGAAATAAGATTCCATCCACGCTGTGTCTATATTAGTACTACTGTATTGATGCCTCACCTGGAATGTAATGAAACGCTTGGGTGAACTACACAATAATGCTCTGTGTTTTTTTTTTTTTTAAATAAACCATGGAAGCAGCACCCCATAAAACAGCAGCCGTTTGGCCACTTACTTCCCATCTCACAAATCCTGCCAACAAAACGAATAACACATAATTAGTGCTGCTGGTGGAATAAGGAGGAGCTCATGAATGATCTTCTCTTATGAATTCCTGTACATGGACGCTCTTGAGTTTGCTATCGAGAACCTGCATCCATCAGCACTGTATGGACACGGGTTGCAGTCTGAAGAACTTGACATGCGGGGCGGACGGTCGGAAAAGATTACGAGTGAGAGTCAGGGAACTCTGCGCTATCAGCACGATTTAATGATTATCTATCTATCTATCTATCTATGTTAACATCTATACACGTCAACATAATATGATAATAATATCACATAATTATCTCATTATTTACTACGTCATATCTTGCATACATTCGGAGGAAGATATCATCAAACCAGTCATCCTAGCGGAATATCATTGTCTGCTTTGTGAACGTTCAAAATAAAGAATTTTTACCTAAATTCAAATACCAATCTGTAACACCGATGTTTCAATCTTACACATTGATATAGATGTTGTCCAAGTCTGCATCTAAAATCCTTTGACGGTCTTCCTGTTGCTCCCAGGTTCAGTCTGATCCGGAGTGGCAGTACCTGTTACGTTCCATCTATAGGTAAAATAGTATAAAAGATAAGTTGGGGACCGTAATCGAGGGTGATCCGAAGGCTGTATAAACCCGTGATACAATTGATATGCATGTAAATTATTTGCAAGAAGTTAGAATTAATTACCAAAAATTATTATAATTAGTTACTTTCTTCTTTGTACAAATTATTTGTAGGAATAATTGATTTTAAATTACTTGTAGGAATTAGTAAGTTGGCTATTCGTGAGCCGAAGGCTCTCTTTTCAATAGCTACAACACCAAGGCGTAAGAGAGCGCGCTACTTCTTTACCTGGATTGCTCTACTTACCCTTGATCCGTACCTTGTAATGCTAAGTGTTAAACAAGGAGGTATCAAGTACCATTTTTGAGTGTTTGGCATGACGCGACCTAGGATTGAACTCTGGTTTTCCAGACCATTGGCAAACACTGTATCCACAATGTCCATTGGTATAGTGGGTAGAGTGTTCGACTGCGGTTGGCCGACTTACTTATTCGTAGGAATAATTTATATTATTTGTAGGAATAATTTGTATTACATTATTTTCTGGAATAATTGGTATTACTTCTAAGAATAATTGATATTGAGTTGTTCGTAGGAATATTTGACGTTGAATTATTTGCAGAAATAATTGATATTAAAGGACTGTGTGCAAAAAAAAAATTACCTCTTAGAAACTGCACATAAAATGTAAATATAAAGTACAATGAATGTGATTCTTTAACCTCTAAGCTTAAAATAACCCAAGATGAGTTGATATGCCGTTAAAATCAATCTACATTTTACAGTATTTACTTAGGGCGTTATTTATAAATGTTCATTGAAACAACTCAGTGGTAACAGCTCTCATTTTCTTTTCAATGCATTGATTATGGATACGGCGCTAGACAAGGTTGCGCTACAATGGCTTTTCGATACTTTCTATTCTAGGACAATAATAAATCTTCAAATAAGTGTAATGCTTTTTTTTCCTACCCAGAACTAGATGTTCGTGAAAGTCTCCGAAATTCTTCATCCTCTGTCTGCGCAAATGGAAGTGGAACAAGTGAAAGTACACATCCAGTGTATAAACAATCCTTTATGCAGGTAAAAGAAAACAATTAACGTCTATTAAAGATAGCCTATATATAAGTAAGTTGTTTGACCGTAGTCTAGGGTGACACGAAGGCTCCTTTTCAATAGCTACTACAACGGTGTTGGGGAAGGCGCAACTCTTTTCCCTAGACTACTCTCTCTCTCTCTCTTTCTCTTTCTCTCTCTCTCTATATGTAAAAGTGAAGTTGGTGACCGTAGTCAGGGGCGAGCCGAAGGCTTCCATTTCAATAGCCCCAACACCGGCGTTAGGGACAGCGCTATTCTTTTTCCCAGACTACTCTCTCTCTCTCACTCTCTCTCTCTCTCTCTTTCTCATTCTATATATACATATATATATATATATATATATATAAAAGTAAAGTTGGTGACCGTTGTCTGGAGAGACTAAAAGCTTCCTTTTCAATAGCTACTACATCGTTACTCTTTTCCTAAGACTACTCTCTCTTTCTCTTTCTCTCTCTCTCTCCATATATATATATATATATATATATATATAAGTAAAGATGGGAATCATAGTCAATAGCAATTACACTGGTGTTGAGGAAGGCACAACTAGTTTCCTAAGACTATTCTCTCTCGCTGTCTTCCTCTCTCTCTCTCTCTTTCTATATATATATATATAAAAGTAAAATTTGCGACTGTAATCGAGAACGACCCAAAGTCTCCCTTTCCAATAGCTACTACACTGGTATTGAGGAAGGCGGTCCACTTTTCCCTACACTACTCTCTCACTTTCTCTCTCATTCTCCCTCCCTCCCTCTCTCTCTCTATATATATATATATAAAAGTGAAGTTGGCGATAGTAGTCGAGTGCGATCGGAATTCTCCTTTTTCAATAGCTACTACATCGGTGTTGGGAAAGGCACTACTCTATTCCCATGACTACTTTTTCTCTCTCTTTCATTCACTCTCTCTCTCTCTCTGTCTATATATATAAAGATATATATATATATATATATATATGTATAAAAGTAAAGTTGGCAACAGTAGTCGAGAGCGACTCAAAAACTCCTTTTTAATAACTACTACAGCCGTATTGGGGAAGGCGCTACGCTTTTCCCTTGACTATTCTCTCTCTTTCTCTCTCTCTCTCTCTCTCTCTCTTTCTTTCTTTCTTTCTCTTTCCCTCTTTATATATGTATATATATAAAAGTACAGTTGGTGACCGTAGTCGAGAGCGACCAGAAGGCGCTCATTTCAGTAGGAACTACACCGGTGTTGGGGAAGGAGATACTCTTTTCCCTAGACTACTCTCTCTCTCTCTCTCTCTCTCTCTCTCTTTCTCTATATACATATATATATGTTAGTAAAGTTTGCAACCAGGGTTAAAAGCGAACCGAAGAACCTCCTTTTCAATAACTAATACACCGAGGTGTAGCGGATGGCGCTCCCCCTTTCTTTGGATTGTTCCACTTGCTCTTGATCTGTTAAACAAGGAGGCTGAATGTTAAGCAAGGAAGCATCAAGTACCACCATTTTTTGAGTCTTTGATAAGACTTGATCTGTGATTGAACCTTTGACTCCCGGGCTATTATCATTATGCCAATGGGACAGAATCCCGTATTATTCCTTCCTAATTTTTTCCCGCCGGTTGATCGTGATGATTCGTGAAACTCAGTGTCATGAAAGGAGTAATGAAGGTTTTGAAAATGTTCTGCTATAAAATATTGATGACTTTATGAATATATATATATATATATATATATATATACTATTTGCTATGTCTGTGACCAATGAATGTTCAATATCGGTGATAGAGCATGTATATCTTCAGATAGCGTTGACACAGAGTCAACAATCTTGCTGATTGTCAGTTTCTTTCCAATGCGAATATCATGGGCCAGAAACTGAATGTCACTAAACAAAGTTGATTCTGTGTCTACGCTATCCAACTGATTGCGTAAGGAAAAGTTCAGAAAACCAGGCTGACATGTTTCACTAGGGGTCGAGAGTTGGCAGAATACAAAAGAATTAAAACTCAAAACGATATTACTCTGCAAAACCATCTGGAAGTGCCAAATAGCTGAAATATTGCAAAACTGTTCACTCATCTTAGAAATGTGTTTGCTAGTTTTACCCCATCGTATTATTGTTGCGGTTCACCGTATTGGTCTCTATGGCTTGGAGCACGACAATGGAATACAACGTTTTAGGTCACTTGATCTTACCTGGTCATAGAAGTTCTTGCAACCCGAGTGAAATGTCCTCAACCATCTGGTTACCGTCCTGTGATCAATTCACCTTTCTTACCACAAACGTTTTTGGTTGCCTATGTGGCATTCTAGCCCCAGTTTGAACTCGGAAATTGAATTAGACTCTGCTGAACGTCCATCTTTGAAACTTTCAAATCACACACAGTGAAGAAATGCTCAATGTGTCAGAGCACAAACTACCGCAATACTACCAACTACAGTAGGTACCTATTACGGCTTAGAGTGGTTGGGTCACTTGTTATGTACATGACAAATTTTCACGTATCAAAATACTGCATAGTGGCTAACGTGCTGGACTGCAATATGATAGGAAGCGTATTCAATCTCCAGTCTCACTGTTGCGTTCATTTTCGAACTTATAATTTTGTGAAAAGAGATGAACCCCTATTTATCCCTCTCAGCTATGTGCTAAATTGCATCACTTCTATTCGACAAGAATGGCTTTGAGCATAAAATAACTGATAAAGGTTGATATGCCGAACCAACAATGACCCCTCAAATACTTTTTTCTTGCAATTTTTTTACGAAATCATCCTATTTAGACTTTAAATTTTCTTCCCTGTGGCTGTTTTTGATCAGCTTAAGCATTTTTTACAGAGATATATAACTCTTTTAGTAAAAAAAATCTAATTAGTTAGTAGACTTAATTTTTGATATCTGCCTCGACAGAAAATTTCCCATTCGAGAAATATTTAAAAAAAAAACCATTAACATTTTAATTCCTTTATTGTTCATTTTTATTTGTATATAAAAAAAGACCAGCTACGATGTTTCTCCCACGAATCCCTCACGCAGTGAATGGTTTGGGGAGATGAAGTGGGGTACTCCGGCACTTCACAAGTCACGCTTTTTGGATGCGAAAAACAGTTTGCTGCCACAATTCAACAAAGAGGATCTAAAAGTGTAAGTCCATTCATAGAACATAAATTAAAACTACATATCTATTTACCCAACCCATCCACCATTAGCAGGATGTGGCCCAATGTCATTTTTTCAGAAGATTAAATCTGGTTGGAATTCAGAACTTACCGTCTAGACTTGTTATCTGACCAAGGCTAAAGAACCCAGCCTGCCCTTCCCATAGTTTGGTGTAGAAGCGACTGATACATGACTTACCCGAGGCCGTTAACACGAAGAGAAACGCAAACAGCTTCGGCCAGGATTTGAACTCTGGTCACCGATTCCATTTTTTACGACGATAACCGTCATCCTAAGCCCTCCTCCTTCACCTAACTGAACACGTAAATCTGAAAGTTTCGTCAGCAATAGACGTTTCACAGGTTTATGCTGTTATAGCAAGAGATTTGTTTATTATTGTTTTTAGGCGAAGAAACGTATTCTTGCGCGTGTGTGTGATTCCCTCGCTAATTGTTGTTAATAAAGGAGGATGAAGAAGTAAGAAGACGAAGATGCCGTTAGCTTTTACATGGAGGTTTTTAATGACAGCATGGAATAAAGAGTTTACGTTTTATGCTGCAAGTCTCGTAGGAAGGAAAGAAGTAAGTGAACGATTTGAAGTAATGATAGAGTTGAGATAGCAGCGCGTGTCGGTGGAGAGAAGCGTGCGTGTCAAATAATTCAGCAATTTTTGTAACACTAGCCGCTACCATACGAGAACCAACAATTTGACCTCTTTTAAAGTCTGCTATTTTAATGAATTTCGATTAACTTCTTCTGATGATATCTGTAAAAAATATTCTAAGAAAAATAATACGAGAAAAATTAATAATAGATTAAAAAATCGGTATAGTTAGTAGAGCGTTCACTAAGGTCTGAGAGAGCGGGGTTCAGTCCCAGGTCGGGTATCAGGTACAATTTTTAAAGTCTTTGGTATGACGCAACCTGGGATTGAACACCGATCTTCCGGACCCTTGGTCAATATATATATATATATATATATATATATATATATAAGATAAACAATAGTGGCAAATAAGAGTTATTGTTTTCTTAATGTATTTTTGATTGTGCTTAACTAGTGTCCAGGGAAAAGATTTTTTTTTACGTGAACGTTGTTTTTTAGAAAGTTTTTAAAAGTGTGGATTTTCTATAAGAGAAAAGAAAGTGATGTGGTATATCCATTTGATGAATGAAAATTATGCTTTGGTATCCAATCATTTTCAACTGACTTTTATATATGTGTGGTTAAAACACAAGGCAAATTAATTTTTCGTTTGAAAGGTATATGTTAATCGATTCTGCTTACTTAGTTTATTCCTTTGTTTTGGTTTCTGTGTGTCACCCCCAAGTCTGTCCACCCTATATCAAGGCAGGATCAAGTTTTATGTTAAATCTATGAACGTTTTATTAATGTATATTCTTTGTGTTTGTTTTGTTGTAGTAATGATGTCTAATGTGATTTTTTAGGTTACTTTCTGTGGTATTGAAACTTGCATCTCAGTTAAAATCCTGAGTGGGTATCCTCGTTGTGTGATGGTTAAAGCGATGGACTGCGGAATCGTAGTAAGCGAGTTCTAACTCCAGTTGCACTATTACATCCACTTTCGGGCAAATACTCTTGGGAGAGGTATGAACCCTCTTTTCCTCCCAGCTATGGGTTAAATAGTGCCACTGCTATTCTTCTAGGAGAATGGCTTTGGCATTAAATAACCTACAAAGTTTGATATGCCATGAAATAAAGAAGCCAAACCAAACTAAAATCCAGACCGTTTTAGCGGAAGTATTGTTCTTTAAGTATTAATCTGCTATAATTCATAGATTTGATTCCATATCTATAGATATTTAGTCGATATAAGTAAAAAGTTGGCGACAGTAGTCGAGAGTTACAAGAAGGTTCCCTTTTCAATAGCTACTACACTGAGGTGTAGGGGAGGGCGCTACTCCTTTCCCTGGATTACTCCACTTTACCCTTGATTCATACCTAATATTGCTGAGTGTTAAGCAATGATGTATCAAGTACCATTTTAAAAGTCTTAGGTATGATGCGAACTGGGATTGAACCCAGATCTCCAGGTTATTTAATGCCAATTCCATTTTTATACAAATGAACTGTTCTTTTTTAAACAATTCAGTTTAGCATTAGTACACAGTTTAATTATCAAAAACATTTCTATTCCAAGCTATTCAGTTTAGTCAAACAGTTCTAATTCAAACAATTCAGTTTCATATGAGAATAGTTTGTTTACACACAGTTAAATGTCAAAACAATTCAGTTTCATATGAGAATAGTTTGTTTACACACAGTTAAATATCAAAACGGTACTATTTCAAGCTATTCAGTTTTGCATACAAAAACAGTTCCATTTCAAGCAATTCAGTTTAGCATGAGTATAGAGTTTAGTTCTGTTTGACCTATATATCAGACCCTAACAGGTGATACCACTCCCGGCCAGAATGGACCTCTGCGCGATGGCAATGAAGGAGTACTCCGCAAAGCTCCAGCATTACTGGAACCTCACCATCTGATTGTTTAGTGTCATAATCCGGACACTCGTTGAGGGGATCTTACCCCTCTGTAGAGGTGCAGTTGGTGTATTCTGCAACCCCCTGCTGGCTGGGGCAGATTTGGCATCAAGTAACCATATGATATGCCATGAAACCAAAGAACCTAATATAACCTATATATATCCCATGGTTGTCCCCTAATGTAGGACTTGCCAAACAGTGATACTTAGCAAGTGTCCATTCTTAACGTATGCCATATTACTGAGGTCTTCTATAAGACTAAGCTAGTCTTATCAAAAATCTAAATCCATGAACAAATGCATACAAGATATCTGACTATGGTGTAAGTAGTAAAGTAATGTTGGCGACCTTAGTCGAGGGTAACTCGAAAGCTCACTTTCAGTAGCTACTACACCGAGGTGAAGGGGAAGGCGCTACTCCTTTCTCTGGATTGCTCAACTTTACCCTTGATCCATACCTTATAATGCTGAATGTTAAGCAATGAGAAATCAAGTGCCATTTTTTGAGTCTTTGGTATGACATGACCTGAGATTGAACCCCGGTCTCCCTGGCCATTGTCTGACACTCTAAACGCTTGGCCAATGGACCGGATATAAACATAATGAGTGAATATATAGAGATGGAAGATTGACCATGACTCTTCGTTATGAAAAAGATATGTTTTTGTATTCATTCTTTCATAGGGGATCAAATCTCTGTCGTGAGAGACAGACAGGCGGATGGAGAGACAAAGACAGACTGCTATATTGACCCATAACATCATCTTTTCTTGACTATACCACGCTGTGTTATCTTCAAGTTCCCACTAAGCACTTCTTCTGCTTCTTGACCGGGAGGTACCCAACAGGAGGCCGCTGTGGGCCGCTGCCCCTGCGGGGCGCTTTCCGTGACTGCAAGTTGGATCTGACTCAAAACTCAAACTGCCTCCAACTGACTCGGACTTTCACGCGGGCACCTGCATATATCATTTCATGACGCTAGAGACTTCCGATCAGCTACATGACTACTTCCGATTATTTACACTGGTGCATCTGTTCAGAGAAATCTCTAATTAACGTCTCGATCAAGAGTCAGTATGCAACAGTAGTGGCTTGTAAGTTTTCGCCACACACCTTTATTAAGATCATAGTTTCGATTCTCAAATGATGCTATAGTTGTGGTCTTGTAGAATTAAAGTAATAGGTAATCCTATTAAATAACTATACAGTTAAACATGTTTGTAAATCAAGACTGTTTGAGTGCTATCCATATATTTGATTCTGTTGCAAACAATACGTATCTAATTTTGATTTAATTTTTTTTCCAGATTTAAGAAACAACTAGTGGATGTCATGTACAGGGACAAGCAATGCTCCAACTGTGGAAGCCGTTTTAAATCTACTGATATTGACAAACATTTAGACATGCATTTTCAAATCAACAGTGTTCGTCGTCGAACTTACAGACCATGTAGATTATATTACGGAACTCTTCAAAACTTCCTGGGAGAAATCGCAGATGGTAATTCTATCTTCCTTTGCTTTGTAGCAAGATGTGACACTCATAGAACTGGACGACGTTGAACGAGCCTGTCATGTTTCTATTCCTCTTCCTTTCGATACGTCCATGCCATCTAGATAGTGGTTAGAATACACTGACTGTATCCCCCTGCTGAGAGCTAAGGCCTATCTTCCTATAAAAATGTGATGTCTTGGGTATGACACTAAACTGGGTAGTGTGGAATATTATTTCAATATCATTACTCACACGTCCACAGTAACTCGGGTGGTAGTAGTTGTTAGGGTCCCATTTATGCATAAGACAGATCTTTTTAAAAAGGATTCGTATTTGATAGGAACGTTTGCAAAAAATAAAAGTCCATCATCTATATAGTCATACACAGATATACAGTTTCGTTGTATGAAAACTCTTCAACGAGATTAGAAACATGCTCGAAGCTGGGACCGAAGCCCGCCTGACTTTTACGCCAGCCGGAGATTCTACGGCACACCCACGAGAAAATGCAGCGTGGACGAACGCATATGTATCACTTTTTACTTTTTGTTTACATATGTCTGCTTAACGGCTACCGAGAACTCAATTCATACGAAGAGCTTTGCATTACGCGAATAGCAACCGTTAATTCCTTCGCTGGAGAGCTCACTCCCACCCCACGTGGGAGCATATGTTGTCATACACAGAAATACTGTTTCGTTGTGTCACAACTCTTCCGTGTAGCTAGAGACGTGAGATGCTCGAAGCTTGAATCGAAACCTGGCTGACTTTTACACAAACACATTTCCGGTACAACGGAATTGTATAATTAACGTGATTAGGGGAATCATTTTAATAAATCGCTAAAAACGAAAAAACACTAAAGAAACCCTTTCGTCCGGCGCTTCTTTAAAAGCAACGACCAGAACAGATTAAAATAAGTAAAATTCAAGAGGATTGATATTAAAAGTAGTAATGTAGATACAAAAATTACATCACTTTTGTAATACATCCTCCCCTGATGATGGCCCAAAGTCGGGCAGAAAGTACTTGAGAAATAAACAATTATGGAAGATATATCAATCAATTCCCGCCAAATACGATAAAATCAATTCGGCAATATGAAAGGATCAACAAGTAAATATGTTGACAGAAAATGTCTATTATATTCAACAAAATTTGTATATATATATATATATATATAATGTTCGCACTTGTGATCACCAATAGCCGAATCTTGTGCTTTTGAAGACCCAGATGTAATTTCTTAGGACCGTCTAAATAATTCTCGTGGGACGTGTTGCTTATCTCGAAGTTCTGATCTTTTGTTAGTCCCACCGATACAGTCACAATCATACAGATATTTCAATTTGTATATTATCATACTTTGTTGAAGTCTAAGTTGGATGTCTTTTGGGGGAAGACGAAAAGGCAGTGGAGAAGATGGTTCTCACATTAACTGAGTTAAACAGTGCATAACCAACCCAAAGATTTTGTCAGCAAATAGCTGGCTAACAGACTCCATTCACGGGAGCTTCACGTATAGAAAGACCAAACGATTTAAGGGTTTTAAATTTTAATATCGTCGATCTGACTTACAGACTCCATTCACGGGAGTGTCACGTAGAGAAAGACCAAACGATTTAAGGGTTTTAAATTTTAATATCGTTGATCTTGCTAACAGACTCCATTCCCGGGAGTGTCATGAATAGAAAGACCAAACGATTTAAGGGTTTTAAATCTTAATATCGTTGATCTTGCTAACAGACTCCATTCACGGGAGTGTCACGAATAGAAAGACCAAATGATTTAAGGGTTTTAAATTTTAATATCGTTGATCTAATACGAGATGTCAAGAACTTTCTAAGCATTTTTGTTCACTTCTGTAAAACACTTTTGTATAACAATTCTGTGTAAAACTAGTATAAATACATGTACATTTTGAATCGCATGTTGTTTAATTCAGACCTTATGGAAATGAAAATGTGTAAAATGGTCCATTTTTATGCCGAAAATAGGTTAATTTCTAAATTTCATTATTCAGGATACAAAAGCCAAGTTTGAAGAGAATAATGGCCATTTTCTTCACTTTTACAACAAAAGCAATTAAGAAATAGCTCATACAATCCAAGAATAAGACTTGCGTTACACAGTGTTATCCAGAGTAGAATTGTAAACGTTTTATATATCAAAATTTGGCCAATGCATTGTAAATTTGTCGATTTTTATCTTTGAAGCTGTTCCAGTTTCGTTTCCCACTGAGGATATTCATAAAATAGAGTTATCAAAATATGAAACCACAAAGTCGGGTTTAATTGCAACCAGCATTATTGATGTAAGTAATAAAAAATACTTGTCTTGTCTTTTTAATGAAGACAATTTATCATATTTACCAACCCTTCCGCTCGGGCAGGATATGACACAAGGTCAATTTTTAAGCGGAGTTTAACAGGTTTGAATTTAGAGTTGTCCTTCTAGTTGCCTCACCAAGGTTGAAAAACCCAGTCTGTCCTACTATTTACCCATAGCTGGAGGGAGAAATAATTGGATTCATACCTTTCCCAAGGGTATTAGTGCTATGTGAAATGCAATCAGTCTTGCCCAGAATTTGAACTTGTGTCGTCGTGTCCATTTCCTAAGACGTTAACCATTACACCACAAAACAATTTATCCGTGTAATGGTTTCAGTTTCATTGGTTGATGGCATATCAACCTTTGGGGGTTATTTAATGCCAAACCCATCCTTGTAGAAGGTCAATGGTGATGACATTTAACCCACAGCCAAGGAGATAAGAGAGTTCATACCTTTCTTAAGGGTAATAGTCCGAAAGTGAACGTAATTGATGTGACTGGAGTTCGAACCTGCTTACCATGACATCACTGCCCAGTCCGTTAGCCACTATGCAACAGGGGTAAATCAGATATCAAAGACTATATACTCGAGTGAGTCAAAAGCCTTGCATTATTTTGGTATATGTTAATTTGCGGTGCGTATATCATGTGACTGAATTAGTTCAAGCTGTGAAAGGTAGCCCTAGTAGTTGGTAGTATTATGGTATTAGTGCTCTTCTTCACATTGCCGATAAATGGAAGAAGATTTAAGAAGCGACTCAATTTAATATATTCTAATTCAGACTTTTCCTGGGTGATTAGTTTTGCAAAAACATTTGTATACAATCCGTAGAACTTGATATATTTGAGAAAAACGACAGTACAAAGATTGTTTACAACAAACTGTCACGTGATGGCTCACGGAGACGAAGAGGTAGGACTGATACTATCCTCCCGTGTTGCTATTAGCGCTTTCTAGCAGTCAAAAAGTGACCGTTAGGAGAGAATGTGGGTCACGCAGATGTTCGCACCTAAGTGACCTTGGGTCGCCGGACATCGGAAGGGGAAAGAAAAAAGAAGCCAAATGATTGGCGGGGACCCCAAACGGAAGTGGGGTTCCCTTCCCCTCAGGGGTAGTAAGGCAGTTTTTGAGCAAGTCTCGTGGCAGACGGACGATAGCCATTTTACTCCGGGCTAAAGACAAAAGACTAACTGAGACACGAAGGACTCCAAAAATCCTTCAAGCCAGTATTAAAAACAGTACAAAGTCTATTAGCCCGTGAAAGAAGAAAAATTCTCCAGTGGAACCCCGTCAAAAAAATAAGATAAGTAACTTTGGGACATTTTTCCTTTACACCCAAATTTTGTTTACCACTCTCTCTCTCTCAATTTGAAAAAGGATAAAAGCCAGGAAAAGACATTTACATTCATGGACTATCCTACTATATGTTTTTGACACTTTGAACGTATATATATATATAACCGTAGTAAAGAACCTACGTATTTTCATTTTACCAAGTGGTCTATGTTATTATTTCATGCTTTCCTTTCAGCTTCTATTCGCCTTACATTATCTTGCTTAGAACTGTCCTATTAATTCCTAAAATATCACACGGGAAACCGGAGTTGCCGACTACTACAACAACATTAATATTATTACAACTAAGACCTATAGGCCCGTATTCTTCTATTATCTAAGGGAAAGAAGTTTAGCGGCCTGGTGGGTGTGTGATAGTGTGAAATTTTGGACCCCTTTGCCAGCGGTGGCCAGTCTGGCCCTAAATTATTCCCTCACGTAATATGCCAGTTCTTATCTGCCTGAGAAAAGAACTCTGAACAGGACTTATTTCTGTAGGGGATCAAGTGCCAACCTGCCCCGTCTTCACACGTGCGAAAATAAAGTTCCGTTTTGGGATATTAGTCAATTTCGCGTCACAAAACGATCAAACAAAAAATAACCTGGGCACCTCACTTGGTTTAATTGTTAGTAAGCAAGACAAGAAGATCATTTTTAGTGATTTCAAATCTCACTTAGGGTCTCAGAGATCTGATCTTATGCCAAACTTAGTTAAGCTTATTAAATGACCACAGTGGGTTACTTTAGGTGCAAAACATGAGCACCTCACTTGGTGTGATAATTAGTGATCTAGACTAGCAGATCCTTTTAGTGAGTTTGAATCTCACTGATTGCCTCAGCGTTCTGACCTAGTGCCAAATTAAGCTAAGTTTATTAAATGACTACAGTGGGTTACTTCATGTGTTGCATATCCATGATATGGCTATGCGCTAAATGGGTGAAATGGACATCGAATGTTCGTAACATATATACATAGGAATCTCGAAATTCGAAAACACGTAACAACTTCTTTGTTCAGGTACGAAACCTTTTAATTACTTTTGAGTTAAAGGTTTCGACATGAGGAGAGAGACACAATCTTACTATTCTGTCTTTATCATCTGCCCCCTATCTCCCGCTTCGAGCTCGAAAGTTGACGGTCTCACCCTCTGTCTAGTTTCAACTCTCTTAACTTTCTTCAAATTCGCAAAAATCTCCGCACGCTTCCGGTGCGTGACGTCATTCGCACTCTGTCACCCCGTTTCGTCTCGGGCTATTGTGACATCTCTGAGTGATACGTCCGCCCGTGCACGAACGCGTTAACACCTGCATCAAGTTTGCACCTAATCCATGTGCTGAACCGAAAGGTTCTCAGCCTAACTAAACCCAAAGGCCTGAACCAAAATCCATCGGCTATTATATTACACTTGTACAATATAAGTGACCTCACTAGGTGTAATAGTTCTGGCCTTGTGTTAAACTAGGGTTTGTAAATGACTATCTTATGTACAAAATTTCCGACTTAATAAGCCTCTTTGTTTTTATTATCTTTTACCAATCTATTTTCAAGATGTGTCATGCCTGTCACGAGGTGATTTCCCAGTTTTTCAACGACGATGATGAAGAGTGGCAGTTGAACGATGCAGTCAAAATAGACGGAAAAGTTTACCATCGGATCTGTGCTCGCAATGTTGATTAAGAAGGATATTTTTTTCAATTGCAGTATATGTTATTGTTTTTTTAATGTAAAAATTCAACAAAAAATCTTATGTGCTAGGCAGAAAACATTACTTCAGGTGATTATATTCGACTAAAGGACCATGTTGTGTTTTAGCTCTAAAAACAGTCTCTGAAGAAGAGTTAAGATGTGAATATACATGTAGTGATCACTGTTCCTTTACCAAGTTAGGAGAAAAACCCTGTCGGTGGAATACGCTGACCTTACCCCCTGCACATGGGTAAGAAACCTCCAAAAGGGGTGTCCTGGGTATAACACTAAACTGCATTTGATGACGAGGCTTCAGTACTGAAGATCGGGGGAATGTGTGATACCACTTCATTGCCATTACTCCTAGGTCCACTGTAACCCAGAGTGGTAGTACCTGCTAGGGTTTCATCTATGGGTCAAATTGACTTGTTTAAAAATTATTCGAAAATTAGAAAACAATTGCTGCTTCAAGTTACTATTCTCATTAAAAATAATTTACGCACTCTTATATTTTATTGCTATCTGATAGAAATAATTGTCAAACAAGTCTATTTAACGCTCCCTTGTACAAACACTCCGAAGTGAACCTGGGAGTAATGACTATGAAGAAGTACTCCGTACTCCACAAAGCTCCTAGACTGGCGCCGTACCACTGGATCCTCTCGTACGTACAGACATATAATTATATATATATATATATATATGTGTGTGTGTGTGTGTGTGTGTGTGTGTGTCTGTCTGTGTATAAGTATATACGTATAAATATAAATGTGTTCGAAATACACAAATCCAGTTTTTCCCCTCAGTCAAATCAAAATGTGAAATTGGTTAAGTTGAGTACAGACCTATTCCACAATTGCTATCATTATTATTATTATTACTGTTTTTATTATTCATTCATTCGTTTGTGAGTTTTTCACAGCTGCGTTAGCTGATGGTTTCTCACTGGAGTTTGAGGGATAACAAGTCTCCGTAAGTCTCCAAGACTCTTTACAGTATTCTGGCCGATCTTAGTAATGCAGTAGATTGGATGGTCTCCACTCGCACTCTTATTTCCAAGCCCTCAAATCTCTTTACTAATCCTTAGGTGACTTTACCGAGCGCTCCAATTACAATTGGCATCACCGTCATTTTTATGTTCCATAATTTTTTTTCAGTTCTTTAGCAAGGTCTAGGTACTTGTCTCTCTTCTCGTTTTCTTTAAGTTTTACCCTGTGGTCAGCCAGAACGGCCAAGTGACTTGTCGGCAGGTTTGTTTTTTTTTTTTTTTTTTTTTTTTTTTACTATCATTAGGTCAGGTCGTCTGGCCGAGATTAGGTGATCCGTTTATCTCAAAATCCCAGCTAAGATATTGTGTTTCATTTTCTAGGACGGATGCTGGGTTGTGTATATACCATTTGTTCGTATAGTCTATCATTATTATTATTAACACCCCACACGGCGCCAACTGTACGCCCACCTACCACCTATCACGAAAACTATACAAGCTAGACGAACCAGACATGTCGGACATTGCTGGAGAAGCAAAGACGAGATCCTGTGGACCCCTGCATAGTGCCAATCAAAAGCAGGACGACCAGCTCGAACATTCATACAGCAGCTATGTGATGATACGGGATGTAACCCCGAAGACCTGCCGAAGGCGATGAATGATAGCGAGACGTGGAGAGAGAGGGTCAGGGATATCCGTGCTAGCCGCACGTCATGATGATGATGATGATTATTATTATCTAATCTAAAGTTTTATTTTCAGTTTCTAGCAATCTTTCATCGGGTCTTTATCCAAGACTTGGGGTGAGAAAAGAAAGTGTTTATATGTATTTTAAGTATTTATATGGTTTGCTGCTTCTTTTGGGTGATATTTTTCCGTCACGTTGATAATATTTTCCAAAATAGATGAGCTGAATAAGAAGATAGATTACATAAAACAGAAAATCTACTCAATATGGACTCCATTTTTTTTTTTTTTCAATTATTGAATCGAAACGTCTTCAAAACGATTTGCATACCTTCAAAATAAATTCTTCAGATATTTTATTCCATTCCTCCTCAATAGCATTCTTAAGTGAACCAATATCTGAATGGGAAGTGGTCTTTAAATAGTTTGTTGTGTCTAAGAAATTTTGTTCGTTTTTCATATTTTCGGGATACCTTAAACCTTTTGTAATGTTTTTTGCTTCAACTTTTCTTTTATTTCCGATATCTTATCAATTGCTGTTATCTAATATTTTCTTTATATTTTTCTTGCTTTCCTAGTTTTCTCTTTGATACTCTCTTACTCATTACATCAAATATGGATACTTCTCCTCCGTAACATTCTATTTCGTTTTGTATCCTTAATTTTTATTTGGGTTGTTTAAAGCTATTTTGTTTTAGCAACTATCTTGTTATAGTTACTGGACTTATGCTTGTAGAAGTGACATATATCATGTCATTTTAAAACTAAAGTGTTGAATTAAAGTCTTGTAGAAAGTCTTATACGGCATAGTTTGCCAACTTTATCTGGATTAAGTTGTCTCTCATTGTCCCAGTGGGTAGAGTGTTCGCCAATGGTCCGGGAGACCGGGGTTCAATCCCAGGTCATGTCATAGCAAAGATTTTAAAAATGGTACTTAATACCTCCTTGCTTAACACTCGGCATTATAAGGTATGTATCAAGGCTAAAGTGAAGCAATCCAGGGAAAGAAGTAGCGCCTTCCCTTACACCTCGGTGTAGTAGCTATAGAAAATGGAGCTTTCTGGTCACCCTCGACTACAGTCGCCAATTTTACTTACTTGTCATTTTTATCTTTTTAGAAGTTCTGTGTCTTTTATATCAATATTAGTTACTTTTGCGAGTTCTCTGATTATATTTTGTTTTACTTCGTCAATATTCATCTTATTTTCTATGTAGTGTGGGTTTTTCATTTGAGTTTAACTATTCTTTGGTTTGTTTTATGAGTTTTCTGTTTCTGACTTCTCATATAATCATTGCTCGATTGTTTTAATGTATTATCTCGTTCATCCTTTACTTCGTCCATTTCAAGTGCGTGTTTATTTCCTTGGATATCAGCAACTACCTGTTCTTTGATACTATCTTTTTCAGCATCTGTTAAGTGGTTGATTGGGATAGAAGTGTGAATCTTTGCATTTAGTTCTTTCACACAATATATTGTAGGTTCCGTGAGTCGCATTTTTCCTGGTTGTCTGTTAATTGCATAAAAGAATGCATATAATAATTATTTACAATACTCTTTTGACCATATTCTTATGTTATTATTTTGTATTGGTTGTAGTGTAGATCTTAGTAGGTCAGGATTGACAGTATCATGATTCTAATTACTAGCTAAGTGAGTTGAGGATTTTGTTCCAGTTGTTGATTTTTAAATCCCAACCTGGTTATTTTTATCCGAGTGAAGACCAATGTGGAGTGTGTCATATGCAGGAGTTTTTTTTATATTGTTTTGGTGCATTTTATTCTTACTGCCAAGTGGTATTTTCGTTTTGCCAACACCATCCCTAGAAATATATTCTATCATTATATTTGTTAATAATCGATAAAGAGAAAATTTATGCAATGCTCTAGATTATATTAAAAATCTATTGGCTTTGAGTCTAAAGGGGTATGATATGCCCTCTCGAGGCTCCAAAAAAAAGTTTACCTGTTCGGAACTATATATAACATATCGATATTTCATACTGGAAGGAAAGAAAATTCAAAATAAGTTTATTATTATTATCATTTACACTTTTAGAGTTTTTCACATCAGCGTTAGCTGATAGTTTTTCACTGGAGTTTGAGTGACAGCAAGTCTCCTCAAGTCTCCAGGACTCTTCTCAGAATTCTGGCCTCCAGGCCCTTTAATAATCCTTCAGTCACTGTGCCAAAAGCACCAATTACAATTGGTATAATTGTCACCTGCATGTTCCACAGTTTTTTCAATTCCCTAGCAAGGTCGAGGTACTTATCCTTCTTTTCACATTCTTTCAGTTTTATTCTGTGGTCAGCCGGGACAGCAAAGTCAACAATTTTGCAAGTTCTCTTCTTTTTGTTGATTATTATTAAGACTGGTCTTCTGGCCTGGATTAGGTGATCCGTTTGTATGTTAAAGTCCCATAGGAGTTTATGCGTGGCATTTTCTAAGACAGATGCTGGGTTGTGCATATACTATTTGTCAGTATGGTCGAATTTAAATTTCTTACACATTTCCCAATGAATCACCTTGCTGACCCAATCGTGTCTCGCCTTATATTCCCTCTGTGTTATTTGCTGCATTCGCTTATTATATGATTGATGGTTTCATCTCTGTCACCACATAGCCTGCATTTGCTATTTTGTTAAGTCTTATCTATTCTCGCTTTGATATGGTTGGTTCTTATGGCGCTGTCTTGTGCTGCTATTTGGAGAGATTCTGTTTCTCTCTTAAAGTTTCCTTTTCTTTCCCAGGTCCAAATTTTGTCGCGTGAGATATTGTTTATTATGTAAGATATTATTATTATTATTATTATTATTATTATTATTATTCCTCCTTGTGAATTATTCATATCAGCAATAGCTGATGGTCTTCAACGGGAGTCTGAGTAACAGCAGGTCTACTCGAGTCTGCAGGACTCTCCCTAGTATTCTAGCCGATCTGAGTTATGCTATAGTTCGGATGGTCTCAGCTCGATTTCCAACAATTCTATTCCCTTTTCAAGTCTTTGCGAACCATTCAAATTGCACTTATTACAATTAGAATCACCACCCTATCCATGTTTATTCCTAGCGGCTTTTTTACACTAATTTTAGCTGATGGTCTTTCAATGGAGTTTGAGAGACAACAAATCTCTCCAGGTCTCCAGGACTCTTCTCAGTATTCTAGCCGATCTCAACAATGATGTAATGTACCATAGCCATGATATGGCTATGCGTGAAACTTACATCGAATGTCCATAAAGATAGAACATAGAATCTCAAAATTCGAAAAACACGTAACGACTTCTCAGTTCAGGTACGAAACTTTTTATTACCTCTAAGTTTAAAGGTTTTTAGACATAAGGAGAGAAAGGCACAATCTTTCTATTCTGGCTTTTTCATCTGCCGCCACCCCATCTCATGCGACACCTGCCCAATGCCTCCGCGAGCAAGCGAAAGTCAACCGTCTTCTTCCGAAGCAGGATTCAACTCTACTAACTGATTTTTTCAAAATCTCCCAAAATCCTCCGCGCGATTCCGGTGCGTGACGTCATTCGCACTGTGTAGCCCCGTTTCCCATCTCGGGCTATTGTGACATCTCTGAGTGACACGTCCGCTCCTCCTGCGTGCGCATGAGCACCTGTGTTAATGTTTCACCTAAGTAACCCATGCACTGAGCCGAAAGGTTCTCAGCCTAACTAAACCCAAAGGCATAAAACGAAATCCCTTGGCCATTATATTACAGTAATTTGGATTGTCTCGGTTCGTCTCCCGATTTTTAACTTTTTCAGTTCTCCTAATCAAGCTTTTGGGGATCGTTCCAAGCGCACCAATTATAATTAATATCATCGCAATTTCATCTTCCATTGTTTGTTTTTTTGTTCGCTTGCTAGGTTTAAGTACGTGTCTCTCTTTCTGATTTGGTGATCGGTGTGTATGTCAAAGTCCCATAGGAGTTTATCTGTGTCATTTTCTAAAGCAGATGCTGGGTTATGCATCTACCATTTGTTCGTATGGTCAAATTCAATGATCTTGCACATCTCCCAGTGGATCACCTTGCCCACCCTGTCATGTCTAGTCTTATACTCCTTCTGTGCTAATTTGCTGCACTCGCTTATCATGTGATTGATGGTTTTATCTCTGTCACCGCATAGCCTACATATTATTATTAGTAGTAGTATTATGTTTGGCCTGTAAGTTTGTTTTTCATATAATTAGACCTTATTCAGCATCCAACCCCCAAGGTCCTAAAACTTATAACAATCATCTCTCTCTAGATATCTTTTTCTTTCTTTCTTTCTTTCTTTCTTTCTTTCTTTCATATAATACTCGTTCCATTCGACTTTCTGAAACATCTTACCAAACTTGTATAAACAACTTGTTCTTTTTCCACCTAAGTCAGTTCTCGTCTCCGTCTTATGGTACAATTTTCTTTAGTGGATGCTTCATCCTTTTCACCTCACTTCTCCATCTTCTTTACTTCTCCTCTCTGTGATGAATAACAAAGTTTTCTTTTCTCGCGTGTATACATAATATAATTCATTTAGACGTCTTCTAACTTACAAAACGGGACTGCGACAGTGTAGTAATTGAGTTCAAACTCTAATCACTCTATTACGCTCACTTACGGGCTAATGCCCTAGGGAAAACTATGAATCCACTTATCCTCCCAGCTATGGCCGAAATAGTACCTCTATTGTTCTCCTCTTTTTAAGTAACTTAGAAAATAGTAAGCACGTCCACTCCAAGACAAGAGTCCAAAATTTATTTGTAATATATTGTCCTTTTACTATATTGTCATATAAAATACATGTATTATTTTATTTAATTTTTCATAGTAAAAACAGTGCTGTATACTATCTGTCTTAAATGGAAAGCCAGTTTTACTGTAAATCCAAATAATAATTTGAACCTGGTCCAAAGAAGCTAACATTATTGGACTTCTTAGAACCCAAAGAAAAGAAACCCAAGTAACAGTAAAATCGAATGCATATGAGGAAGCTAAGAAACATAAGAATACTTTAATGAATTTTGAAAACAAAGTAGTCGTGGACTTTAAAACTTAATAATGAAAAACGGAGGAAAGAAAAAAAATTGTTTTCGAAAGCCATGGGAAGCAGCATGGTGTGCGTAAAGGCAAGCGGATTAACCCTCTGACGGCTCAACGCAATGCCAAATCGGGTCCTGGGCGTATGAACCCTACGGTTCAACGGCCAAGATCGATTAGTTAGATCGGGGAACTACTGCTGCTCATCTATAAGGGTGGCTTCTGTAGATGAGAATAAAAACAGCCATCGAAAGATAACTGTGACCCACAATCAAACCACATATCCAAAGCGCATAGCTCTTCGAGCGGGTGAAAAAGGGGTGCGTCCTGCTGAGCTTCAAGCCTTGGCCTGAGTGTTCGAAAATCAGCTACAGAGCCCAAACAAAAATTATTATCCGTGCCGATGGATCGACATGATGATAATGATTGTTCTTCTAAATAACCTGCGAAGGTAAATATGCCATTAAAAGAAGGAAACAAAATTACATAACTGACACGTACGAAAAGCCGGGAGACAGCTATCTGAGCATTAATAAAAATTGGGTCTGAGGATTCTGGAACTCTGCCTAAATCAATTTAAAGTTTAAATCTAATTTCTATTATTTTAACCTCGTTACTTTACGATTCTCTAGCGACAGCGAATCTTTCAACAGCCCTTAAAGCTTATTACCTGTCAATCAAACTAAAGGTATGTCAAAGACAGCATGAATGGTGCCCATGACTCTCGTCAATTTTATACTGAATGTTTTAAAAAACGTCAAAATTTTAAAGGGAATTTCTTTATGATATGATTTTAAAGTTTCAACCAGTTTGCCATCCCTATCAACATATCATTGGAATCTTCCCCAGGTTATCACCCTAATACCTGTATTGTTTTTCTTATAAAGATACTCGCATAGAAATATAAACTTTCCTTTTTAATCACCTGAGGGATATTACAGTGTTGATGTGTTGTGGGATATTACAGTGTATTATGTGTTGACAGGAGAACATGTAGAGGCTGTTTGAAATCACTTAAGTGAGTCAAAAGTTTTGCAATATTTTGGTAACATGAAGCACCATACAGCAACTCCAGATGCTTTCGCCGAGATCATGATAGTGATCAACCACGCAGAACTGTGAGATGCTGAGCTTGCCTGATACTCTCTACGTGCTACTCAACGGATTTGCCTCCATGGCTTAGAGCACGGCCTCGGAATTAACGATTTTAGGCCAACCTGACCTTTCCTGATTGTCGAGGTTTTTTCAACCCAAGTGAATATTCTTGAACCATTTGGTTACTTTGATGTGATCAACTACATCTTCACTTTTCACGCAATAAATGTTTTTGGTTGCTTCCGGGGTGCTATAGTTCAGTTTGAAATTCAAATTAAAACACGCTGAACGTTCATTTCTATGAACTTCAAATCACACACAGAGTGAAGCAACGCACAACGTGAAAGCGCATCATCTATGATGATTTTGCCCAGTCAGCTTGGGCTGTAGAATACACTGACTGCACCTCGGCAGAGGGGTAAGACCCCCTCATAACGAGTGTCCTGATATGACACTAAACAATCTGATGGTGAGGTTTCAGCAGTGCTGGAGCTTTGGGGAATGCGGAGTACCCCTTCATTGCCATCGCTCCCAGGTCCACTCTGGCCCGGAGGGGTAGCACCTGACAGGGCCGTATCTATGGGCTAAATAGAACTAACAGCATACTTATGCTAAACTGAATTGAGTAAACTGAATAGCTTGAAATAGAAATGTTTTTGACAATTAAACCGTACTTACGCTTAAACTGTGTGCTTATGCTTAACTGAATTATTTCAAATAGAACTGTTTTTCGACATTAAAACTGTATTTACACTTAACTGAATTATTACATATAACTGCTTGAATAGTTGGAAATGGAAATGTTTTAGACAATTAAACTGTGTACTTATGCTAAACTGAACTGTTTTCAATAGAACAGATTATTTACATAAAAATGGATTTGGCGTTAAATAACCTACAAAGGTTATTATGCCATAAAACCAAACAAACCAAGAACCATCTATGATGATACGACCAAATACAGCATGTGCCTTTTGCGGTTTTAACTGCTTTGGTCTCTGATATTGACGCTGCAAACTAACACATACCAACATATTACAAAACTTTTAACTCACGTTAGTCTATCATATATCATAACGTAGAGACATCATACCGTTGTATATCATAACGTATATCATATATCATAACGTAGAGACATCATACCGTTGTATATCATAACGTATATCATATATCATAACGTAGAGACATCATACCGTAGTATATCATAACGTATATCATATATTATAACGTAGAGACATCATACCGTAGTATATCAGAACGTACTAAAATATTGCAAAACTTTTGACTCAACCTGGTATAAAATTAGAGTGTTAATATCTTTTTTTTAAAATTACCCTGTATATTTAGGCTTTCTTATTTCTTATTTATTCATCTATTCTTTTATATATATATATATATATATATATATATGGTAATGTGAACACTGAACGTGGAAACGAACAAACACATATAATGAGTTTAAAATCTAACTGAATATATATATATATATATATATATATATATATATCAACTCATCGTTGATCCCTCACCAAAATACCAGGTTTTACACCAGAGTTTTTTTTTTGTATTTTTATTTTAGAATTTTTAGCATTTTTTTCTAAAAAATCTTTGTTCAGATTTTTAATCTATCACTGCAGGGCTCAGATCAATACGATAGAAAATCCAGTAAAGTCCGTTGTGATTCTTCGCAAAAGCCATTACTCCCTGAGATGAACTTTAAACATAAAATGATAAAGAATAAAATCAACAGGCAAATCGTACAGATCTCTCGCTGCTTTTGTACATCCAAAGCAATAATTACCAAAACGAGAAACATGCACTTATAAATAAATAAGTAAGTAAATGAACAAACATGTCAGATTTGGGCGACTGATTAACGCAGATCAATAAATAATAAACAAATTTTACGCAAAACAGATAAAAGTTTCAGATGTCTAAAATCGCTGTAAAATGGAACACACATGCAATGTTGAGTTGAAAACATGAAGAAGAAAAATAAGACAAAACTTTATTTACATGGATTTGAGAGTGAATTTTATGGTTGGTTCTTTTTTGTTGAGCTTTTTTTTTTTTTCTGGCGAGTGTTTGATAGTTTGGTTTTATACGGATATATAAGTAATGAGGAGACGCTCGAGGCGTAATGGTTATTGTTGTTCGAAGTGAAACTGGCCTATACGATTTCAAATCCTGAACGAGTCTCTTTGCATTTCACATCATGCTAATACATCTTGGAAAGGTATGAATGCAACTATTCTTTCGGATATGGCTAAATAGTAGAGAAGGTTGGCATCATTTTGGCAACCAGTCTAGGAGAAAGAAAACTTTGAATTCAAATCAGACATGAAGAGGATACGGCCACGTCTGGTTACTCTGGCTGAAAAATTAAGTCTCTTTTGATATATATCTACTTCATCAGAAATGCGCGCGTTTTTGGGTGATGCGATGATTAGCATGCTTGATAAGCCAATTTTCACTAGTGAATTCAAGTCTCATTGGGTGCCCCATACATTTCGGAATAATACTGATTAAAAAATACAAAAAATATGTTAGAACATCACTGAGCATAGATCTTATCAGCATCATCAAGGCGTGATGATACTCACTCACTCTCTCTTTCTCTCTCTTTCTTTCTCTTTTTAGCTATCTGTCTCTCTCGGCTATCGCTCTTGGTAAGTACTCTAGACAGCATCCAGTGTTCGCATAGAGCCGATGAATGTAAGTTTTAGCAAGTCGGCCAACGTTGGTGTGGCCATGTGTTAATCTTGATTGGACAACGTCAATATGAGTTAGTCTATACTTCCTCAGAAATGTGGGCCTTTCGGGTGATGCAATAGTTAGCATGCTTGATATGCTAATCTTCACAAGTGAGTTCGAGTCTCATTGGGTGCCTCATGCATATGGCCTTGTGAAACATCTTAGCAAAAAGATTAGTAAATTACTATTTCGCCAGCAATGTCTTGCTCGGATGTTTTGTTAGTGGGATGGTTTTGGTTTCTTGGTTTCAGTGTTTAATGACAAATGGTTTGGTTTGGCTTAATGGCATTTCAGCCATTGTTGGTTATTAAATGCTAAATCTTATATATATATATATATATATATATATATATATATATATATATGATTTGGTTTGGTTAAGTTTTATGGAATATCAACCATTGTAGTTTATTAAATGCCAAATCCTTTTTATACTTATATATTTAATATATATGATTTGGTTTGGTTTGGTTTGGTTTAACGGCATTTTAACCATTGTTGGTCATTAAATTCGAAATCCTTTTTATACATATATATTAAATATATATTATTTGGTTTGTTTTGCTTTTATGGCATATCAATCTTTGTTAGTTATTAAACGCCGATCCTGTTTTTACGTATATATTAGATATATGATTTGCAAACATTTTGTAGATACAGTTAAATGATCGCACAGTTAGATAGCTAACAATTCAATTTAGCATAAGTTATTTGTTTGCACTCGGTGTGCATGTGAAACAGTCCTATTTGACCCATAGATAGGCCCCTATAAGGTGTTACCACTCCAGGCCCAAGCGGACCCGGAAGCAACGGAAATAAAGGGATACACTGCATTCCCCAAAGATCCAGCATTACTGGAGCCTCACCATCAGATTGTTTAGTGTCATACCAGGACGCTCGTTGCGGGAGTTTTACTCATCTGCAGAGATGCTGCTGTTGTATTCTACAGTCTTAAACCTTTAATGCCAAACCCATCTTGGTAGAAAAACGGATGAGGTACGAGTCAACTCATTGTTGGGGGATGGGGCAAGGGTTTATACCTTTCCCAAGGTTTAGGAGTTTTTTCAATTAAATAGGAATACTTAATGTCATAACCATGTTCAAACAAATAATTATCTCTCCTGTAGGCGGGGTACTGTGAAATTCCTTTCCTCGCTGGTTCACTCTAACCTGGATTAATAGTTATTTAGGGTCCTACTTATGGGTCAAATATTACTATTCAATCATTTAATAAGGATAATTATCATTTGTTATTTGAAGCTACACAGCTGTGCTCAAATTATTTATATTACATAGGAATTATTGCTAAATAGAATGACTAATGTGAAATAACAATACTAAAAAAGCATTTAACTGTGTGCAAATAAAAGTTTAAAATTTGATAGAAATAATATTTCTATCAAATTTTAAACTTTTATTTGCACACAGTTAAATGCTTTTTTAGTATTGTTATTTTTGGTTTGGTTTGGTTTTCTGGCATATCAACCATTGTTGGTTATTTAATGCCAAATCCTCTTTTTATATAGATGATATATGATTTGTAAACATATTTTAGATTCACACAATTAAATGATCGAACAGTTCTATTTCTAACAATTTAATTTTCTATAAGTTCATTCTTATGTATGACAAAGAATTCAATTAAACATCAGTCATTTGTTTACATACAGTTAAATGATCAAACAGTTTTTTTTCTAAAAATTCACTTTAGGCAAAGTTAAATGGTTCTAAGTATCGCTATGTATCACCATCAATTCAATCAAACATCAGTCATTTGTTTACACACAGTAAAATTATCAAACAGTTCTATTTCTAACAATTTAATTTATCATAAGTCAACAAAGTTAAGCGGTTGCAAGTATTGCTATGTACTCTTAGCAATTCAATTAAACATCAGTCATTTGTTTACACACATTTAAATGGTCAAACAGTTCTATTTCAAATAATTCAATTTAGCATAAATCGACAAATTTAAACGGTTGCAAGTATTGCTATGTACTTCTAACAGTTCAATTAAACATAGGTATTTGTTTATACACAGTTAAATCACCAAACAGTTCTATTTCTAACAATTCCCTTTAGTATAAGACAAAGTTAAATGGTTCCAAGTATCGTTAGGTATCACCACCAATTCAATTAAACATCAGTCATTTGTTTACACACATTTAAATGATCAATTCTATTTCAAGCAACTAGCTTTAGCATAAGTCATTTGTTTGCACTCGGTTTGAATTTCAAACAGTTCTATTTGACCGATAGATAGAACGCTATCCGAGCCAGAGTGACCCTGGAAGTGATAGCAGTGAGGGGATACTCCGCATTCCCCAAAGCTCCAGCATTATTGGAGTCTCACTATCAGATTATTTAATGTCATATACAGGACACTCGTTGAGAGTGGGGGTTCTACCCGTCTGCAAAGATGCAGTCGGCGTATTCTACGGCTCCGGTCAACTGGGCTGAGAATTATTAGTGTTAGAAAGCGATACTTGAAATTATTTAACTATGTGCAAACAAATGAGCACTAACAGCTCGTTTAAAAATTAACTTACTTATTGTTCACTTACAAATCATATATTAAAACAGTATTTGGCATTAAATAACCCAAAAGATTTGAGAGTTTATAAAACATAAACCAAGATCAACAATATTTGTTGATTTTAGTTTCTTTGTTTAATGGCATATCAAACGTCATAGGTTTTTTAATGCCAAAGTCATTCTGGTAGATGAACAGCAATGAAGCTGGGTGAATAAAGGGTTTTATACCTTTCTCATGTGTATTAGTAACCGGCTCATTGGCCTAGTGGGTAGAGTGTTCGCCAATGATCCGGGAGAACGGGGTTCAATCCCAGGTCGAGTCATACCAAAGACTTAAAAAATGGTATTTTATACATACTTGCTTAACACTCAGAAATATAAGGTATATATTGATGGTAGAGTGGATCAATCCAGGGGAAAAAGTTGCGCCCTCCCCTACACCTTGGTATAGTAGCAATTGAAAAGGGAGCCTTCGGGTCACCCTCGACAACTGTCGCCAACTTTACTTTACTTATGACTATTAGTCCGTAAGGGAAAGTAAAAGCATGATTAGAGTTTGAACACGCTTACTTCAAGATTTTTTGCCCTGCTCGTTAGCCATTACACTTCAATCTTTATTAGATAGGATTATTGAATATCCCAACTCTGCTCAAACAAATGAATATCGACAAATAAAACAAAGAATTTCTTTTTTAAATATACAGTGGAACCGTGAAAACATAGTTTTGATTTCAATGGAACGTTTGCAATTTTCGGCATTAAATAATCCCAAAAGTGGAGGTGCCCATGGTGTAATGGAGTTGGACACGGCGATACGAGTTCGAATCCTGGACAAGACTGATTGCATTTCATATAGTACTAAAACCCTTGGGAAAGGTATGAATCCAATTATTCTCCCTCCAGCTATCGGTAAATAGTAGGGCAGACTACGTTCTTCAGCCTTGGTGAGGCAACTAGTCTAGGAGAAGGAAAACTCAGAATTCAAACCTGTTAAACTCCGCTTAAAAATTGACCTATAGTCATATCCTGCCCGAGCGAAGGGGTTAGGTAAATATGGTTTAATATGGTTAAATATGATTTAATAATCCATAAGGAGTTGATATGCTATTAAACAAATTAACTAACCTAAACATCTTGTTATAAGCTCGTATATAACAACATCTTTACAGGATGAGTCAGTTTTATTATCATTATTATTATGTTACTTCTTGCGAGTATTCTTTTTACACCAGCGTTAGCTGATGGTCTTTCACAAGAGTGTGAGTGACAGGAATTCACAAGTTTTCGCTATTCTTCTCACTATTATGGCTGATCTTTTATTAATGCGATAGCTTTGGATGGTATCGGCTCGTCTTCCGATTTCCAACTTTTCTCGTCTTCCCTCCCAGCCTTTGGGGACAGTTCGAAGTGCGCCAGTTGTAACTGGTATTACCATTACCCTCTTGTTCCACTGCTGTCTTAGTTCTCTTGTAAGGTTTAAATACTTGTCTCTCTCTTAGTTTTTTTTTTTTTTTTTTTTAGTTTCGTTCTGTGGTCCACAGGGACGGAAAAGTTCACTATACGTCAAGTTTTCTTTTCTTTTTTCTTTTTTCTTTTACTTATCACAAGGTCTGGTATCTGGCCGAGATTTAGCAATCTGTTTGTATCTCAAGAATCCCAGAGAAATTAATGCGTCTCATTTTGCTTGACATATTCTTGTTTGAGCATATACCACATGGCTGTAAGGGTGGATTCTTGTTTGGGCATATACCATTTGGTTTTAAGGACGGATTTTTATTTGGGCATTTACCATTTGATTGTAAGGGTGGATTTTTTTATTTGGACATTTACCATTTGGTTGTAAGGATGGATTCTTGTTTGGGTATACAGCATTTGGTTGTAAGGATGGATTCTAGTATGTACACATAGCATTTGGTTGAAAGGACAGCTTCTTTCTTGTGCAAGTGCTATTTGGTATTATTATTATTGTTATTACTATAAGTCGTAGTCGTATTACAACTAGATTAGAGTCAACAAGAAGATTTCTGTTACAGATATTTTCAATTGAAGTTCAAACCTGGTTAGTGATGTTACGAAGCTGAATATCATAGTGAGGAAAACTACTGAGTCTTCTGTGATAGCAGATGGTATCATCAGAATTAAATAAGAGGGCGTTCAAGTTGGTGATGTTGAAACTGCGTTGGTCGCAGCCTGTCAAAAAAAAAAAAAAAAAAAGGCTGGTTTGTGTGCCTGAGGTAGGAGATGGAAGGCGCACGTGGGGAAACTGAAGATTATGTCGTGTGCAGCTCTTCGATGAAGTTTCAGGTCGGAGTCTCTGTCATCGTCGAAAAAAGAATGGGCCGAAAAAGAGCATTTTCTTCTCGTTGACAGAAGGGCGACTGAGATACAAAACGGAGAATGAATGAGATTTTTATTTTAAATAAAAGCAGACAGAAACAAAAGGGCAAGCGGTGGTCATATGGCAAAAGGCAAAATGAATACAAGAATAAGAAAAAAAGGAAGAAAAAGGGAAAAGAAAGAAAGTGTAGATCCGTATCCCTGTGATGTAGTGACTAACGTGCTGGACTTCGAATAGGGAGTAAGTGAGTTAGAACTTCAGTCGCACTGTAAATTTCACTTTCAGACAAATGCACTAGGGAAAGGTATGAACCCCCTTATCCTCTTGCTCTGGGTTAAATAGCACCACTACTGTCCTTCTACATTAGGCATTAGATAAGCCATGAAGGTATAATATGCCATTAAACAAACATCATAAATCCAATAACATGCAATTAGATGTATTAGAAAAAAAGTAAAACAGAAAGACAATATGAAAATATATGAAGAAAGATAAAAAGAAAGAAAGAAAGAAATTTAAAACTTATTGACAAAATAAAAGAAAAAAAGAAAAAAAGAATAAACTTGATTGGGTGAAAACTGATAAGCAAAAATAAAAAAAAAAAAAGAAAAGATTATGAGAAAAAAGATGAAAGTAAAGCTAACAAGATCAAGAAAGAAAAAAAGAGTAAAAAAAAAAAAATAAATAAAACATGAGAAAAATAAAGTTAAGAAAAACAGAGGGTTTAAGAAAATGCGAACGAAAGAAAGGAAAAACTAAAAAGGAAAAAAATGAATTCAAAGAAAAAAGGTAAAAAGTTAAATAAGTAAATATGTAATTAAAGAAAGAAAGAAAATAAAAACAAGCAAAAAAAAATAATTAAAACGAGAGGAAAAGAAAGATAAGCAAACTGAAAATTTAAGAAAACGAGAAAGAAAGAAAAAAAAAAGCAAGTAAGAAAGAGAAGTAAACTTCATTGGGTGAAAACTGACTTGGAAAAATGAAAAGAAAGAAAGAAAGAAAGAAAGTAGGAAAGAATGAAAAAAAAATTAAAATTAATGACTGAATGAAGAAAGAAAGAAAGAAAGATAAAACTTATTGACTGAAAGAAAGAAAGAAAGAAGGAAAGAAAGAATGAAAGAAAGATAAAACTTATTGACGGACTGGAAGAAAGAAAGAAAGAAAGAAAGAAAGAAAGAAAGAAAGAAAGATAAAACTTATTGACTGAAAGAAAGAAAGAAAGAAAGAAAGAAAGAAAGATGAGAAAAAATGAATGTAAAGCTGACAATAGTAAAAAAGAAAAACGAGTAAATAAACCAAGAAAAAGATTGAAAAGAAAAGTGAGGGTTTAAGAAAAGGCGTTTGAAAGAAAGAAGGAAAGAAAGAAAGAAAAAAACAAACAAACAAAGGTGAAACTGGCTAAAAAACTAAAAAGGAAAAAATAAAATCAAAATGTGTAAAAAGTTTAAGAAAGAAAGAAAGAAAGAAAGAAAGAAAGAAAGAAAGAAAGAAAGAAGTAAACTTGATTGGGTGAAAACTGACAAGGAAATAATAAAAAAAAAGAAAGAAAGACAGGTAAAAACTGATTGGCTAAAAAATCTAAAAAGGAAAAAATAAAATCAAAGAGAAAAGGTAAAACGTTAAAGAAAGAAAGAAAGAAAGAAAGAAAGAAAGAAAGAAAGGTAAAACTAGCTAAAAACTAAAAAGGAAAAAATAAATCAAAGAGAAAAGGTAAAATGTTAAAGAAAGAAAGAAAGAAAGAAAGAAAGAAAGAAAGAAAGAAAGAACGGTAAAACTGGCTAAAAACTAAAAAGAAAAAAATAAAGAGAAAAGGTAAAAAGTAAAAGAAAGAAAGAAAGAGAAGTGAATTTGATTGGGTGAAAACTGACAGTGAAAGAAAGAAAGAAAGAAAGAAAGAACGATTTTTTTAGAGTTACCATTTCAACTCTGACAAGAATCAGATGACTCATGCATCGATTAATTTCGCAACCCAAGTTATTGATAGACACGCGCACCATACATCCATTTTACAATTCCTTAAAAAAATGCTTTTCACAACTCTCCAACCTTTTAAAAATAAAACAACTATCTGTACACAGACACGCCTCAATTCTCCTCTTACCAGCTCCAAATCATCCAAGGGTTAACAGTCCCCGTAGAGCGCTGGCTTAAACTCTGAAATCGAGTTCGAATTCTAATCGCAGCATTGCGTTCACTTTTTCCCTTAGGAAAGGTATGAACCCTCTTATCCTATCAGCGATGGGTTGAATAGTACGGCTGCTATTCCACGACAAGGATGGCTTTAGTATGAAATATCTCAAGAAGGTTGATGTGTCATTAAACAAAGGAACCAAACCAAACCAAACCAAAACATTGCCCAGTCAATACTATCATTAAAATGGTGTCGAGCTAATAACTCCTCCTTGCTCATTAAAACGAATTTACATTCGTTGATGGGTTAAGACCCTACCACCAACGAATGTCATAGATATGACACTAAAAAATCTGATGGTAAGGTTCCAGTAGTGCTAGAGCTTTGGGGAATGCGGAGTACCCTTTCATTGCCATCGCTCCCAGGTTCACTCTGGTCCGAAGTGGTAGCACCTGATAAGGGTCCTCTTTATGGGTTAGATAGAACTAAACTGTGTATTTATGTTAAACCGTTTTGGTAGAAATAGAACTCTTTTGATAATTAAACTACGTATTTATGCTAAACTGAACTACTTGAAAGAGAACTGTTTTGACATATAACTGTGCGTGGACAAAAACTATATTTATACTAAACTGAATTGTTTGAATTAGAAATGTTTGACTTTACTGAATAACTTGAAATAGAAATGTTTTTGAAAATTAAACTGTAGTCTCATACTAAATTGAATTTTTAGAAATGGAACTGATTATTAGTATAAAAATACATTTGGCATTAAATAACTTACAAAGATTGATATGCCCAAAACCAAACCAACCAACCAACACAAACTATTTCTTTAATGTGTCTACTTTCACCGACAATTTTTATTCACATCGCAGCCGCGTTCATATCAATAGTGAGCGAGTTAGTCTAACAAACCATTGCATAGTGAGTTCGATTCTCACTGACTGTTCCTTATTTCTGTATCTTAAGTAGAGCTTGGTAAGTGACTGCTATGGTACTGATTGATTGATTGATTATTACTGCATAGCGAATCAATCGAATCGATCTATCAAGTGATCATCAAGTTATATTGAATTGTTTGTAGCTCATCCCAAGGAAAGTGTCTCGGGTTATTTTATGCTCAGAGGTTAGGGAATCACTTTCAATATACATTTATATCTTCACTTTTTGTGTTGTTATTTCTTTAAAAAAAACTTTTTGCGCACGGTCTTATCGAATACGACCGATTCTTAAACAGTTCTATTTGACCCAAAGATGGGATCCTAACAGATCCTGCCACTCTGAATGTTCCGGGGAGAAATAGCAACGAAGTTCAAGCACAGGAGCCTCAGCATCAAATGCAGTTTAATATCATACCCAGGACACTCGATGGTGGCGGGGGGGATCTTTCTCGTCTGGAAAGGTGCAGACAACACGGTGTAAAACATGAGAGGTAATTCTGCCAGACCAGTAGAAGAGGGAATTAAGGGAGGGGATGGTCGGGCAAGAGCCCATGCTCGAACTCTGCTTGTCAATGCTGGTCATCGCCCCACTTAGTGCAATGTGGGCCTGATGAGCCTAGGTGGACATGGACCCAAATCTGGGTCTAGGCACTTATGTCTGATTATAGCTTAATCTGGACAACAAGGTCCAGTGCTCTACAAGAAGATGCGATCAAAATTATCGAGACTGAATAATTGAATTCTTAAAAGTAAAGAGCCTAAAATTTAAATGAAGAAATGTACAGACCAATTAATACGAGTATCATTCAAGAAATTAGGTTGGTTGTTTGGTTGGTTGGTTATTTCGTTTTACGGCATATCAACCTTTTTCGGGTGATTTAACGCCGAATTAAATTTCAAACGATTCAGTTTAGTATAAGTATAGTTTTTTTGTTTACACACTGTTAAATGCCAAAACACTTCTATTTCAAACAGTTCAGTGATTATAATGATTTTAAGTATAAAACAATTTTAAAAAAGGTTGTTTATAGTTGTGGAAAATAATTTAGAAAAAAAGCCGAAAAACTATTTTGCTTTTTCTAAAAAGATTACCCTTATTAATGAATGCCCCTTTAATATTAATAAAAGGGTGTAAACATATCATTATATTATATTACAAATTATATTATACATAACTGTGTATCAGTATATTATTATATTAAGTAGATTAAGTGATATTTTCAATATCTACGCTATGCTTTTTTCCATATTGAAACCTGTTTTGTTTGTTATCATTTACATCAATGTTACCTCTTAAAGAGACCCATTACTTTTTCAAAGAAAATCCCTTATACTATTTTAATTTATCATTCTCATCAAGGCGAGCTGATAGCACGGACTCTCTTGAGTCTATCTCACCATCCGTCAGTATCGGTCATCGCTCCTGGTAAATCCTCTAAACAGCCCCCAGTGTCCGCACAGAGCTGATGCAGGTCGGCCTATATTAATTTGGCATTAAATAATCCACGAAGTTTAAAGCAAAAAAAAAAAAAAAAATACCCAAAATAAACAAACCAAACGTGATAACAGTCATTCTTTTTAAAGCTATACTGTCAAAAAATTAATGCTTCGATTTAAGAACTAATGAAATGAAGATGTCTAGACGTTTAGATTACTGTCAAGACGAAGTTTAGACAATTCATTTCCAGTACTCGATATTTTTGACCAGCAGTCATAATAAATGAAATTCTGTTTTTCTTCCAAAACAGCAGATTTTGCAAGTAGAGCATCATCATCATCATCATCATCATCAGGATGTTCTGTCAGCACAGAGTTCCCAGAATCTCTCTGGCCATATGTCCCTATAATACTTCGCTTCTAGTATGTCTTCTTGACTGCATCCAGTAGCCGCACAGAGCCTATGTATATAAGTCCCTGCTGGTTGGCCAACACTGGAGCTTCCAAACATAGGAATCCATACTTACTGTATTCTCCAGATCTTTCTGGTTTACTAAACTGAAAATTCACCCCAGAGATATAATCTAATTTTATTTATGAATTTATGTGTGGCCTGTAGAAAATCCTTTCCGTGAGCAGCCGTATCTCCTCGTCGCTAATAGGCAGGTCATGATTTACAAAACTAGTTATGTCAAGAGACGTGTAATCAATACAGTTAATTGACAAAATTAATACAATCAATTAATATGAATAATGTGATTAATTAACGAATTAAACTTCAATTGATTAATGATGAGGAAGCTTCGATGACTTGCAACCTAATTTCGGATACCTAAGATCATGTTAATTGGCAAATAATTCGAGGAAAGGACGAAATTCAATGTAAAGTCGTTTTAATGAGCAAGGAGGAGTTATTAGCTCGACACCATTTTAATGATAGTGTCTTGAAACTTTCGCATTGTTTTCTGTGGTTTTTAAGGTTAATATGAAGCAATTATCACCAATGTTAAAACATATGAACTCTTCGTTTAGTTAAATCAAGATGGTGCCATCTCTTCGTGAAATGCCAAGCCTCTTAAATTAGTTGATCAGTTCATATATAAAAATTATACTCGGGGGATTCAAAAGTTGGTAGTATTTTGGTACATGCAAGATTGCGGCATGTATATCACTTAACCGAAGTATATAAAGCCGTAGTTGGTAGTATCATGGTAGTGGATGCACAGACACGTTCTGCATTGTTTCACTTCGTGAGTGATTTGAAAGCCGCACTGATGAACGTGCAACCTAGTCTAATTTGGGAACTTAACTTTTAAGATTTCGAACTGGACCCTAACGAGTACTGCCATTTCATTTGATTTGGTTTAGTTTTATGTTCATTCAACCAAATCCATTTTTATACATATATGTAGTTCTATTTCAAACAATTCAATTTAGCATAAGTATATTTTTTGTTTCAGCACAGTTAAATGTCAAAACGGTTATATTTCAAACAATTCAGTTGAGTATAAGAACATAGTTTCAATGTAAAATAAAAAAAACACTTCCATTTCAAACAATTCAGTTTAGCATAAGTACACAGATTAATTTCCTTTGAACCATTAGCGATGGTAATGAAGGCGATGTATTACTAACAATTCAATTAAACATCTGTCATTTCTTTATACACAGTTAAATGATCAAACGGTTCTATTTCAAACAATTCAGTTTAGCATAAGTCTCTTGTTTTCACTCAGTTTGAATATGAAACAGTTTTATTTGAACCATGGAAAGAATTCTAGCAGGTACTACCAAAGCCAAAGTGGACCTGGGAGCGATAGCAGTCAAGGGGTACTCCACATTTCCCAAAGCTCCAGCATTACTGGAACCTTAGCATCCGATTGTTTAGTATATATCCAGGACCCTCATTGAGAGGAGGGTCTTACACCTATGTAGAGAAGCAGTTGGTGTATTCTACAGCCCCAGCCAACTGGACATGGGCCATTGGCGAACACTCTACTTAACATACCAATGGGCTAGTCATACACCTGTTAAAACCGAGTCTGTGGCATAGCCTGAAACTGTCTGTAAGAGGCAGTAGTTTCTACATGACCTTAGATAAAACAGACTTCTTGTGATTCAATCAAAATGGTGTGATCTTCTCGTTAAATGACAAGCATCTGATATCAGTTGACCACTTCATATACCTTGGTAGAAATATCTCATTTACAGAAAGTAATGTCTACATACGCATAGGTGAACCCAGGACTGTTATTGACAGGTTAATGACCATATAAAAATCTGATCATTCTCTGACAAAATGAAACGGAAATTTTTCCAACCTGTTGTCATGCCAGTACTCCTGTATGGTTGGACCACTTTGACTCTTACAAAAAAGAAAAAGGTAGATGGGAACTACTCTAGTATGTTGCGTGTTGTTTTAAATAAATCCTCAAAGCAGTATCCTACAAAAACAGCGGCTGTACGGTCACTTACCTCCCATCTGATAAACCATCCAAATAAGATGAACAAGATATGCTGGACACTGCTGATGAAATAAGAACGAGCTCATTCCCCAGAGGACAAAAAAATCTATTCTACGCCCTTTATTTTCGACAATGACCATCTTAAATGACCCGAATTTTTTTGTTTAAAGGCATATCAACCTTTTTAGGCTATTTAACACAAAGGCTATCCTTGTTGGAGTAGCAATCATATCTAACCTGGTGGTCCATACCTTTCCCGAGGGTATTTGCCCGAAAGTGAACATAGTGGCACAACCCCGTATACTTCGAAGCCACAGTCCAGCACTTTAGCCATTACGCCACGGGGACTTTTACTTATGTAAAAGGAGTCGGTACAGTTAGTTTGACTCCTTTGAATATAAATAATTTTCTTGCATTTTCATAAAACAACTCTGCATCTTTTATTTTCAAGAATGAGAAACCCATCACCAGTATGTAATATGGCTAAATACTCAACGTTGCGGGAAGTATCTTACTTCTACACATGACCAAAAGCACTCGATCCTCATTCCTGTTCAGTCTGAGTGACGAAATAAATTGATTAATACACATTAACATTTTTGCCTCCACATTTATTAGTTATTTAACTGGTATTTAAAGCATATCAACTCTTGTGGGTTATTTAATGCCAACTTCTCTTTCTCTCTTCCTCTCTCTCTCTCTATATATATATATATATATATACTCATGTAACCTAACAAAATGTTACTGAATAACAAATAATCAAAACGGAGTTTGGAAATGAAATGGGAATCCTTATAACATTAACAAAATACAATACTTGCCAGCGGCGTGAAGAAAGTACCTACTGCTAGTGATGACTTCTGCATCAGTATGGCGTGCCACTAGCACGGATTTCATTGACCCTCTCCCGCCACTCGTCCCTATCGTCCATTGCCCTCGGTAGGTCTTCCATGCTACACCCTGTATCAGTACAAGCTGCTGTATATAGGTTCTAGCAAGTCGCCGATAGGAGTACACAGCTTATGAGCTCGTTCTTACTTCTACAGCAGTGTCTCGTATGTCTTGTTTGCCTAGTTTTGATGCTTTTCGAGATGGGTCCTAGGCGTCCTTACAGCAGCTGTTTTGTGGTATGCTGCTTCCAGTACTTGTTCAATACAGCTCGCAACATTCTTGTGCAATTGCTTTCAAGTTTTCTATCATTACGCTTAGTCAGCGATCATGTAGTGCATCTACATCGCAATATTGACACGACTTCTGCTTGGAAAAAAAAAATGCACTTTATTTATCTGATAGGTCTGATTTCCGTTTGACCGATAGTCTATCGAAGGTTATCCACACCTTCGCTAGTCACATGTTGATATCATTTTCAGTAGATGAGACGCTGCTTCCGAGGTAGGAGAACTTGTCTACTAGTTTCAGAGCTCTTCCATTTAGTGTGGAGATATCACCTCTTTGATTAACGTACATGAACTCTGTTTTAATTACCAGCCCCACAATAGTGTCTAATGTATTTATGAGGAATGGGACGTACCCATTAATATTCCTTGGTCGGGTACATAACCATATACGAATATATATATATATATATATATATATGATTTATAATCGAATGCTTTGCTGTTTATTTTTTTAAACGAGTTATTTGGTCATTTGTTAGAACATAATGGTTTCAATTATCCCTTTCTAACACGAGTAATTCTGAATCAGTCTGTTTAATTTGTCACCATTTTGAATAGCCTCAAAACAGACATTTTTACGTGATTAGAATAATTTTTGCTGTAAACCTATTCAAAACAATGAAGACTTTATATTTTGGGGAAAAAATGTGAAAAAAAAAGCAAAAAAGTTTCCTTTTTTTTTAAAAATCCCCTTATTCATCGAATACATATGGAAAAGTAACACCCAATTTTAAGATACTCATAATTCATCTCTCGTAAAAACGAAAGTAGAGAAATAAATTATAAGAATTTTAGAAGAGACAGTCACTTTCAGTCAACCTGTATATCACATGCAAATTTGAATCATCATCATCATCATCATCATCATCATCAAGTCACGCTGACAGCACGGATTTCTCTGACTCTCTCTGTGTCCATCAGTCAGGTCTTCCGAACTACATCCAGTGTCCGCTCAGAGCTGATATAAATAAGTCCTTGCAGGTCTGCTAACACAGGCACGTCCATGTGTTGAGCTTGTCCAGCAGTGTCCCACATATCTTGTTCGTAATGCTAGGATGTTTTTTTTTAGATGGGAAGTAAGTGGCCGTATAGGGGTCTATAGAAGAACGTCACTTATGAGTTCGTCCTTGCTTCTCCAGCAGTGTCCCGCAATTCCTGTTATCATTGTACATATATAGATGATACTAGTTTGCTGGGGCTGTAGAAAACGACAACTGTATCTCTGCAGAGGGGTTAGATCACCTCCACTCCCGATGAGTGCCCTGGATATGACACTAAACCATCTAATGACGAGGCTCCATTAATGCTGGAGCTTTGGGGAATGCGGAGTACCCTTTCATTGCCATCACTTCCAGGTCCACTTTGGCTCAGAGCAGTAGCACCTGCAAGAATCCTATCCATGGTTCAAATAAAATTGTTTCATATTCAAACTGAGTGCAAACAAATGACATGCTAAATTGAATTGTTTGAAATAGAACCGTTTGATCATTTAACTGTATATAAACAAATGACTGATGTTTATTTGAATTGTTAGTAATATATAGCAATACTTGGAACCGTTTCTAAGTTGAATTATTTGAAATAGAACTGTTTGATAATTTGATTGTGTGTAAACAAATGATTGATACTTAATTGATTTTTTAGTGATACATACCACAACTTGGAACCGTTTAACTTTATGTACTTATGTTTACACATCATACATATCTAATATAGATGTATAAACTGGATTTGGCATTAAATAACTTATTAGAGTTGATGTGCCATAAAACTAAACCAAACCAAATATATATCCAGACATATTTGTATATGAAAATAGTTGAAACTTAAGATTATTATACCATAATAAGCACAATAATAAACACTCTCCCTATAATCCATGGTGTATATCCGTGTGTGAATCTTTATTTCTGTAATTATGAATGATTATGCAATAGTAACGTATTCAAGTTTTAAACGTGTGCATCCTTTATTTCCTCCAGTTATCAGTTAAACAGCATCGCTGCTGTTATTCTACAAGAATGGCTCTGGTATGAAATAACCTACGAAGTTTGCTATGCCATTAAGATAAAGAAACCAAACCTCTTATTATATACGATTAGTAAGCAAACTAAATGTTTACATGTATACGCATATACATATTTAGCGTTGGTTCAGTCGGCTGAGGCTGTAGAATACACCGACTGCACCTCTGCTGAGGGGTAAGACTCCCCTCCCCAACGAGTGTCCTCATATGATGCTAAACAATCTGATGGTGAGGCTCTAGTAATGCTGGAACTCTGGGGAATGCGGAGTATCCCTTAATTGCTATCACTCTAAGGTCCTCTATAGCCCGGAGTGGTCAAATAGAACTAAACTGTGTGCTTATGCTAAACTGAATTTTTTGAAATTGAACTCTTATGTCAGTTAAACTGCGTACTTATGTTAAACCGAATTGCTTGAAGTAGAATTGCTTTGACATTCAAATTGCCTACTTACGCTAAAATTAATCTTTTAAAAAATAACTGTTTTGACCATAAAACTACGTACTTATGCTTAATTGAATTGTTTGAAATAGAACTGTTTTACATTTAACTGTGTACCAATAAATGACTGATGTTTAATCGAATTATTAATTGGAAATATAATTTTCTTGATTAAACTCAATAGCTTGAAATAGAACTGTTTTTGACATTTAAACAGTCTACTATTAAACTGAATTGTTTGAAATAGAACTTTTATATGTATAAAAATGGGTTTTATGAATTGAATTACCATGACCAGAAAATCCAGCAAATACTTGCGTGCGGCATATGGAACCACTGGACAGCTGTTTTGACCTAATTAGGTCACATCAGCAGTGTATACCGTGATCTCCCCCACTGGAGATCAAACTAGGAACCACAGAACCAAAACTCTACCACTGAGTCATGAATCCAAATCGCACACAAGCGATGGCAAATTAACTAGTCATGGCAATTGCGCAGCCAATTAACCTAAATGTGTCTTGTAAGTTACATCCGTACTCTTTTGAAAGGACACGGTCACCTCCAGGACGTCTTCCCAAGAGGTTTGGAAATACGCATCCATTTTATTATTATTATTATTATTATAGTACATTTTTTTTCTGGTCATTGTAATTCAATTTGGCACTAAATAACCTATAATGGTTGATAAGCCATAAAACCAAAAGAAACCACACTTAGCGTAACGGTTATCATAATAAATGTTTGGTTTTGATTTCGTTTAATGGCGTACCAAACCTTATGGGCTAAAGTAGTTAGTAAAGTTGGCGACCTTAGTCGGAGGTGACCAGAAGGCTCCCTTTTCAATAGCTACTACACTGAGGTGTAGGGGAGGGTGCTACTCCTTTCCCTGGATTGCTCCACTTTACCCTTGATACGTACCTTGTATTGCAGAGTGTTAAGCAAGGAGGTATAAAGTACAATTTCTAAAGTCTTTGGTATGACGCAACCTGGGATTGAACCCATGTCACCCGGACCATGTGTATCACTATATTGCAATGAATAATATTTCTTCAATTTCATGGATATTATATATTGGTTGAATAAATTTTCGTTAACTCTATGTACGTTAATAAGCTCGTACAAGTAATTTTCAATTACTGCTTCTCTCGACGAAATTGACCCTCAAACAGCAGATTCTAGCACTTATAATATTAAAATAAAAAAAAGTCGGGTGTTTTAACCTAGGTGCTAGGGCTTGACATGATCACCTGATTAATCGGATTGGGCTTCTTGGATCGCCTGTCTAGGTCCAGAAAGGGCAGAAGTGGAGTGATGCAGGTCACGTGACTACCCAGTACACGGGTCATGGACCGTTCAGCCACCAGATATTACGAGTCACCATATACACCCAATAAGTGGCCCATTTAAGGAAGGGGATTGTCCGTCAGACTAGCTGAGATTGGCGTATTCTACGGAACCAGCCGATAGGGGGTGGGGTAAGAAATTGAAATCGGAGACCCGAATTCGAATTCAAGACCAAACTGTTTGCGTTTTACTTCGCGCTTTTTTTCTCTAATGTTATGAATCCATGTCTTTTCTTTCCAGCTATTGTTAAATAGTAGGGCAGACTGACTGTTTTAGGCAACCAGTCCCGGAGAAGAAAAACTCTAAATTCGAACCAGCTTTAGAATGCTTTAAAAATTGGTATTTTGTCACTTCCTGCCAGTGGTGGAAGAGTTGGATAAGTACATACCCACATTCACACGCAACTATATATATATATATATAAACTAAAATAAATTGATGTATACTCACTTCTCAGTAGCTACCCCATAACTGTCAGTTTCACGTATTTTAAAAAAAAAATACAATCATCAGATACAATCAGCAAATAGGAAGGACGAAGGAGTCGAATAACAACTCCGTATTATTCGTGAGATCGAAAATGTCTTTATTGTAAGGGAAGGAAAGTAGGAGGAAGAAGGTAAGAGGAAGAAAAATAGTGCTCTTTAACCTTGATAAGTCAACCGGAAGAGCGTTGATGTGGCCCAGTAGTGCGCCATTTTTCTGTTATCAGCTCATCTACAAAATATAGCCGGCACTATACATCCCCACCACCAATTATGTGTTAAATAATACCACAACTGTTTTTCTACGAAGATGGATTTGGCATTAAATAACCCATGGAGGTTGATATTCCTTTAAACAAAGAAACTGAAACTACACAAGAAACAGATTAGGAGTGTTGTCCATTCACTAAGCTCCACCTTAATAAAGGGTTATCATTGAAGCGATCGACGAACATATATATATATATATATATATTATTCAGTCCAGATAAACCGGAGTCGGGAATAATTCCGTCGGGAATAATTTATTCCACTATGAACATTTAAATTTTTCCTGGTAAAGAGCTCAATGTAACTAACATCACAGAGCAATAATTTCTTTAAGAAAAACAAAAATCAGTCACATTAGGATAATAAATTTATTTCCATCCTGTTATGGGTTTTGATAAATATCAATAACGCAAAAAAACAGGACTTCTTCAGATCCAATGGATAAATTAAATAACATACAGAACAGACACAGGGGGGAAGGATGGGAGTGGGTAGAAAAGGGCTGAAGAGTTACCACCCCGTTTACCCACCTCCGGATTTTATTTTTTATTTGTTTATTTTTCTCATTGTTGGTTGGAATCACAGTAAATTGAATTTCAATTTTTTATTCTAATCATATTTCATTGTAAAATTCCAGATTTGATAATAATTTAGGGAAGTACGACATTCCCTAATAACCTTACGTAAGTATCCAGTATTACTTATCTTCAATTAATTTCAAAATTTAAATATATATTCAAAATTTATATTCGAGCCAATTAATTCAGTTACCTTTCCATTATATATATATATATATATCCACTGGTGTCTAAGTGATAGCAATTCTCGTCAGGTGTCCTAGACTCTTCAAAGTATCCTAACCTATTTTAGTAGTGATGTGGTCTGGATTGTTTCAATTCTTTCTTTAATCTCTTGTTCATCCAATCTTTTCCCCAGGTTCTTAGGGACTGTTCCAAGGGCTCCAAATACGATTTGTATCTCTATCACCATCAATCCAAATAGAGAGCTCAGACTCAGGTGGCTTCAATAAAATATTAAGGTCCATTGAAGACTCTTAGATACCAGATAATAATTGTCATTCAACGAATAGATATGGTATGTCACCAATTCAGTTTTCTTCACTTCTCTTATAGCACGCCAACTTAAAAAATGGTTTCGAAGAATAAAACAAAAAAATAACACTGATATGGCAGCTTTTGTGAGTGATGTAGACTATAGCTCAGTGGTAGAGTTTCGGCTCTGCATTCTGTGGAAGCTGGTTCGATCTCCACTGCGGAGATGCAGTTGGTGTATTCTACAGACTGAGCCATGAGAAGTTGGGTAAATATATAAATATATTCACCATGCGTAAGATTTAATTAAAATAATTAATAATAATATATCGGGCCTCATAAATTCCAGCCTTATTTACGTTGTGTGCATCTATGTGTCTGTTAGTGTACTTTGAGTTTGTGTTAGGGTTGTCAGCTGGGGCTGCATTTCTGTAGAGGGATACGACTCCTCCCCATGCAAGGAGTGTCCTTGATATGACACAAACAATCTGATGGTGAGGCACGGAGAATGTGGAGTACCCTTTCATTGCCTTCACTCCCATGTCCTCTCTGACAAGGAACCAAACCAAATGATTATGTGTGTGGGCTTGTATGTGTGTGTGGGTTACGTTTGTATGTGCTTACGTGTGCATTTGTGTTTATGTATGTGCGCTTGAGTATACGTGTGCGTGCTGAGTGTGTGTAGGGGTTCGTATGTGTGTATGTGTTTGTATGTGTGTAAATATGTGTGTGTATGTGAATGCATGTGGGTCTGTAATTTGTTACGTGGACCCAGACATTAAGCGGTTTATACCAAAGATTCTTGCGGCGACTGAGACAGGTGTTAATTTTTGGTTCAGAGACATTCCTTTTCGAAAATTCAACGAAAAAAAAAGGATCATTTTGTTTTTAACAAATGATCACTTGTCTTGTATTCGGCACTTAGACTTGATGAACTGTATTAAGAAAAAATGAAGTTAGAGGCTGAAATTGTTCTTAAATTCTAAATTATACTTGTAATCGTCTCTGTGTTATGTGTTGATAACCTGGGGCGACAAAATTTGCATTGTTACCGTACTATTCCCGTTGAGTAGTAGCCGCGTATACAAATGGCTGTTTGCCTTGTGATTCAAGGAATGTATGATGGATAGTCATTTCGAAGGCGACAAAATTTGCATTGTTACCGTACTATTCCCGTTTAGTAGTAGCCACGTATACAAATGGCTGATTGCCTTGTGATTCGAGGAATGTATGATGGATAGTCATTTCGAAGGCGACAAAATTTGCATTGTTACCGTACTATTCCCGTTCAGTAGTAGCCACGTATACAAATGGCTGTTTGCATTGTGATTCGAAGAATATATGATGGACAAAAACTCTTTCTTCAGCGACGGAGAAAACTACTCCATATGTTTTAAAATTCTTATTACCTGTTTAAAGAAATTGTAACATCCGAAATACGAGTCTGTCTTTTTCATGCTTGATAAAGGGCGTCTCATCGTTTCCTCAACTCTTTTTTTCAATAACCATCGTCAACCCCACCTCACAACACCACAGTCAGAGACTAGAAAAAGTCTTTTTCTCCTGTTTTTTTTTTTAACTAACCTCTACGTGATGCGACATAAGGTCAATCTTTTAAAGTGATTTAAATTCAGAGTTTTTCCTTCTAGGCCTGTTGTCATATCAAAGTTAAAGAGTCCAGTCTGCCGTAGTATTTAGCCAAAGATGACGGGGCGGTGCATGTTGTTGGATTCACACTCTTACCGTTGATTTGAACTCTGGTCGCCGGTTTTATTTCAAACGGCGATGGCTGTTACGTCACGTGAGCCTCCCTAGTTTCTCTCCTTATATATTATACCCGAAGAAGGCGAGAGAATATCGACCGCAGCGTCGCTGGAACATCCAGAACAAAGAATTTCACAGTAAGAATAACTGTTTAAATGTCTGGATAGTATATGCAGAAGGACACAGGAAGCACTAGGCATAAATACATCATAGTTGGTTGTAGAAATAGTTTACGACCTACCAAATGATTATTTTTCTAGTCACGTTAGCTGTGTCAAGTGACTACAACTGTACAACCGATGGACGTCAAAGTCTAAACGTTGTTACATTGTTGTACGTGGTGGTGGGGGTCCAGCACGTGTGAATACTATGGGTGATTACACGTGCTCGTATGTCAGAGCTTTTGGTACTATTTTATACAACTTTACAAACCAACAGTCAAATTCTAATTCACTAGCCACAGCCGACACGATTTACTAGTCACTAATACATCATGTAGTCATTTGAACGCTACACGAGCATGCGCAGACTGCAGAGGTGGGAATGGTCACTTACAAGAATGCGATCATTTGACTGCTGACCGTTCGCGGTTTTTTTTTCTCTACATATGTGGCGGTAAATTCGCCACCCACCCTCTTAGCTTTTAACGATGTAGATGACACCCGAGGGAGTAGACATTTTAGGAAAAGAGCAATAATAAGGTGATTCTGCTAAACTTCCTATTTTTTTTTTTTTTTTTTTGTAGGATTGTAATTCCGGCAAATTCAATGAGTTTCTTTATGTTTAATCAAACAATGTTTGTGTCAGCCGATTGTTCGCCTCGCTGACGAGCTGACTGGACAGTCTCGCCCTTATAGAAAAAAACAAAAAACAAAAACAAACAAAAAACAAAAAAAAAAACAAAAAACAAACAAACAAACAAAAAACACAATCATAAAAACGTGTCCCTGGCCCGCCCAGACGCTACTCCCATCGTCATTGTTCACCAAAACATTTTCGCAAACAAATATAATCGATAATTCTTTGATGAAACTGAATTGGTGGACATTGGGGTCTGGATTAATAAGATCACACATTTCTGACAATAAAGAATAACGAAGATTTACTGGTGTTGAATATTGACTTTCCTCCTGATCACAAGTGAATAAATGCGTATGTATGTATTTAAGGATGTATTTAAGTAAAGGGACCACAAGGTAGGTAGGAATTTACTGGAGGACTTTTTCTGTGGAAGGGGGAGGTATATATATATATATATACTAGAAAATGTGTATGGTGATTTATATTACATATATAGTTGGATAGACGTAATATATAAAATCTTAATACACATAAATAAGCATTCATATCTATCTATCTATCTATTAGTCAGTCAGTCTGATCTATCTATCTATCTATCTATCACCAATTCTATCTATCTATCTATCTATCTATCTATCTATCTATCTCTAATTCAGTCAGTCTGTTCTATCTATCTGTACGTCAGTCAGATATCTTACCCCCAAATTAACGTCCCTCCCAGCGTAAGTGAATGAATTTTACGTATATATTTATCTATATTCACGCTTATTGGCTACCGGAGTACTCAATTCATTGGAAGAGCTTTATGTCGTAAACGGCAATCCCACCCACCCACCGAAGTGCTTAACCCACAGAAGGGAGCATATATATATTTATATATATATATGACTATATGAGGTATTCACTGGTTCTAAAAACTTCTGGAGATTATCGTACATTTTTTTAAGGAAATGTAATTTTCCTTTTATAATAACATAAAACAAAAAAAACTTTTAAAGAAATTGAAAAGTCAATTTTAAAGGTCAGTACCCACCGAACTTTCAGATTGTCAAAACTAAAAGTAAAAAGGCTTTGGGGTTTGTCAGTGAGTTGACCCAATTTAAATTATAACATCTCTTACCCATCTGTTAGGGTTAAAAAAAAAAAAACAGATCTTTGATTTTTTTTTTTTTGTTACATTGAAAAGAAATACTCCCTTACACGACGTGGGCTCGGATCCTTAATTAACCAAGCCCCTATAGAGTGGTTTGATTGGATGACCAATCAAAATCTGATTCGAAGAAGGAATTCTCTTCCCACAGATGTAGATCAGCACATTTGATTGGTTGACCAGTCAAAAGTAGTTAACGTGTACAAAATGATCTATGATTGGTTAGACAAATCGGGAATGTTTGTTCCCAGGGGAATCCTTTATAAAAGTAGAATCTTTTTTTTTAGTTTTAGATGAGAGAAGAGAATTGACGTTCATACAAAAGACAAGAGAATAAGAAAAGAAATCTCTCCAAGAACTAAATCCTTTCCAGCAAAAGCTTCACGATCTGAAAAACAGCACCAGCCAAATACCTTAATTGTCTGGCTCTCAAACACAACAAAACCGAAATTTCTCTCTCTGTCTCTGTCTCTGTCTCTCTGTCTCTCTCTCTCTTTATATATATAAGTAAAGTAAAGTTTGCGACCATAGTCAAGAGCAACCAGAAGGCTCCCTTTTCAATAGCTACTACACCAAGGTGTAGTGGAGAGCGCTACTACATTCCCTGGATTGCTCCACTTTACTCTTGATATGTACATTATAATGCTGATTGTTAAGCAAAGAGGTATCAAGTACCATTTTTTAAGTCTTTTGTATGACTCGACCTGGGAGTGAAACCTAGTCTCCCGGGCCATTGGCGAACACTCTACCCAATAGACCAATGAGCCGGACTAGTGTATATATCATTGTTCAACCATTGTGTTTCAATAAATACTTGTTAATTGTTAACGAAGAGTTTTTTTTTAATTATTTGAGTTGCCAACACCCTGTCAAATTGTTCCAACAAATCACTCCGACCGTTAGATGAAGTTTCAGATAGATTGTTTCATCGCTAATCTGCGGATCTTTCAAACACAACGTAGACAGACGAGATCGACAAACAAACTACCTTGAAAAGCATATGGTAGTCACGTAACCAAGGCCATAATAGAGTACCGTGACAAGCATTGTAACACACACACACAAACACACACACATATATATTCACACACACACACACACACACACACACACATATATATATATATATATATACTCCCCTACCCCCGTAGGGTTGAGTTCTCCATTGCCATTAGCGTTTATTGCAAGCCTCTTCATATATGAATTGAGGTCTCGGTAGCCGTTAAACGGATGTATGTAAACAATAGTAATTGTGATTCAGCACCGTTTAAAATTTATTTCGATGCTACTATCTCCTCGTGGCTGAAGGGTTAGAGGTTTGGATTGGCGTTTGAGTCAACCGGGTTTCGATCCTAGCTACTGGAAGCTAATATGTCTAGCTGCACTGATGAGTTCTGATAGAGCGAAACAGATCTGTCTGTGGATGACTATATATATTTCTAAAGTAAATTGGGCGACACGAATGGTACTTTTTTGATAGCTACTCCACTGAGATATAGGAATGGGCGCCACTCCTTTCCCTGGATTGCTTCACTTTACACATTATACGTACCTTATAGTACTGACTGTTAAGCAAGGTGGTATCGAGTACCAGTCTTTGGTATGACTCGACCTGGGACCGAACCCCAGTCTTCCGAGCTATTGGCTAACACTAGGCTAGGAACTGAGAGTCACTAATTACCATTAACTTAATGTTTATTCTATCCTTAATACACCCCCATATATATATATATATATACATATATATATATATATATATATATTGTTATAACCTCCAACGTTTTGCGTTATCATTAGGTATATCATTATATATATATATATATATATATATATATATATATATATATATATAACAGATTTAGTTTATACTTCAATACTATTTCAATAATAATTATCTATACTTTTTCATTTATCATGCGTATGCTAAAATTACAATTACTGCTTCTAGCTTGAACTCTTGCATGGTATTCAAATTACAAAATACGATCATTAAATAATTCATAACAGATTAAGTTACTGAACCCATATTGATCGTTCACAATCGGACAATCTAGCATATATATATATATATATATATATATATATATATATATATATATATATATATATGTGTGTGTATGTATGTATGTATGTATTATTCGGTCCAGTTAAACCGGAGTTGGGAGTAATTCCATCAGGACAAAAAAACATTCAACCGTGAACATTTAAATTTTCCTGGTGAAGAGCTCAATGTAACTGACATAACAGAGCAAAATTTCTTTAAGAAAAAAACAAAACCGGTCACATTAGGATTATAAATCTATTTCCATTCTGTTATATGTTTTTGATATAAATCAAAAACACGAAAAAAAATTAACAGGACTTCTTCAGATCTTATGGATAAAATAATTCAAAATAGACACAGGAAAGAAGGATGGGGGTGGGATAGAAGAGGGGTGCATATATATGATCGAATTAAACTATGAGGAGAGTAGCCTGAAACAAAATAAAAGCCGGGTCATTGGTGATTAAACCGGTCAGCCATACCTCATCAGCTTGGCTGATGAGGAGGGTTGCCAGTGACCCAGCAAAACAAAAAGTAAGCTCTGTCGACGGGTGAGTGAACCCTCTCTTGGCGCCTCTGGTGGTGTAATGGTCAGCAAGCTCGACTAGCAAACCAACACGAGTGAGTTCGAGTCTCATTGGGTGCCCCTTTCATATGGCCTTGTTCCACATCTAAGTAAAATGCTTAGTAAATTACAACCCTTTCTTGGGGTCAACAACACCATCTAGGACCTGTTTGTGACCACTCTAACATCTGACACGTGCCATCGGGTGAACTTGAAATGTTAGTATAGAGAAGAGGGTGTGCATTGACCACACATCACAATTGACAAATGGGATGGGGTGTACCTGAAAGCGAACGTACATTCTGTTAATAGCTTGAACTTTTGCATGATACTCTGATTACAAAATCCTATCATTAAATAATTCATGGCAGATGAAGTTACTGAACCCATATTGATCGTTCACAATTGGAGAATCGAGCGCACACACACACACACACACACACACACACACACACACACACACACACACACACACACACACACATATATATATATATATATATGTATAAGTAAAGCTGGTGACTGGAGTCGAGGGTAACTGTCTGTCTTTCAAACACAACAAAAGCGACAATTTCTCACTCTGTCTCTGTCTTTCTTTATATATATAAGTAAAGTAAAGTTTGCGACCATAGTCAAGAGCAACCAGAAGGCTCCCCTTTCAATATCTACTGCACCGAGGTGTAGGGGAGGGCGCTACTATTTTCTCTGGATTGCTCAACTTTATCCTTGATACGTATCTTATATTGCTGAGTGTTAAGCAAGGAGGAATCAAGTACTATTTTTAAAGTCTTTGGTATGACGCAACCTGGGATTGAATCCGGGTCTCTCGAACCATTGACGAACACTCTACCCTATAGGTCAGTATAATGTTATAAAGCCTTTAGAGTCAGACCAATCTACCCAGGCTTCCCCAACAGGATATTCAAGAAGAGTCAAATTCATCCGAAAGATCTAGTAGTGAAACCTAGGTAGATTTTTCTGACTCTGTAGGCTTTAATACTTTAAATTCGCTCTACTTAGTGTATCGAGCACTTTTTACGTTTAGATTAGTTGTTTCTGCTGGTGTTTTTTTCTTTTGGCTAGGCATCGAAACTCGACTTGATTATTTTCTAAAAGTTCGGGTACGGTATTTATAATTAACCTATAAGGTTAATTATATATATGAACGAGCAGCCGCAGGCATAGGCATCTATGTCAATGCCCACAAAACAGAATATACGTGCTATAATCAAACGGGGGACATCTCCACTCTAGACAGAACCTCTCTTAAACTAGTAGACAAATTCACTTACCTAGGAAGCTGCGTCACATCAACCGAAAAGGACATCGACACGAGGTTAACGAAAGCATGGACAGCTATCAATAGGCTATCGATTATATGGAAATCAGACCTAACCGATAAAATGAAACGCAGTTTCTTCCAGGCAGCGGTCACATCGATACTGCTATATGGGTTCACTACATGGACTCTAACAAAACGGCTGGAGAATAAGCTAGACGGCAATTACGCAAGAATGCTGCGAGCAATCTTGAACAAGTCCTGGTTGCAACACCCCACAAGACACCAACTGTAAGGCCACCTGCCTCCTATCACGAAAACTATTCAAGTTAGACGAACCAGACATGCAGGACACTGCTGGAGAAGCAGGGACGAACCGACAAGTGATGTACTTTTATGGACCCCAACACATGGCCGTGCAAAAGCAGGACGACCAGCACGAACATACATTCAGCAATTTATGTGAGGATACAGGATGTTGTCCTGAAGACCTGCCTGAGGCGATGAACGATAGGGAAAAGTGGCGAGAGAGGGTCAGGGATATCCGTGCTACCAGCACGACTTGATGATATTTATATATATAATTAACCTATAAGATTGTGAGAAAAAAACAGAAATTTAAAATTACAAAATCCTATCGGAGATCAAATTTAAGTATCTGTTTTTTTTTTCAGTCTTATAGGTTAATTATGTATATATATATGTGTGTGTGTGTGTATATTTACTCACACCCATATATATTTATATATATATATGTATGTATTGTCCTCCACAGAGAGACTGTTTCGTTCTATCAGAACTCCTCAGTGTGGCAAGACATGTAGGACGCTCGAAGGCGGGATCGAAACCCATCCAACTTTACATTAGACTAAGTATCAGACCGCTCGGCCAACAAGCGTACCACGTTGGTTAAGGGAATTTTTAAGGTATTATGTAGCAACAGCAGCGGCAGCGTCCGTTTGTTTACATTTTTTATACCCTATCGGCTACCAGAGTGCTCAATTCGTTCAAAGAGCTTTGCATTATGCGAGCGGCGGCCGAAAATTCTTTCGCCAGAGTGCTCAACCCCCATAGGGGAGCGTATATATTGTCATCCACAGACAGACTGTTTTGTTCTATGAGAACTCTTCATTGTGGCTGAATATATATATATATATATATATATATATATATATATATATAATTAACCTACAAGACTGGAAAAAACCTAGATGGTTTAAATTTGAAAAAAAAAAAAAATTATACAAACTGATATTACACAATTTCGCAACAGTTACGCAAAAAATACCTACACCTCACTTTATCAGATATTTTTACTAAAATTAGATGAAAATATTTTGAAATACTACAGATTAAATTTGTTCAAAGTAATCGTCCTTGGTTTCAAGCTCTGCAGCCAGTAAACTTCACAATCTCATGAAAGCCTTTCCGATTGTCATCTAATTTAAATTAGTAAATTTTGCCATTATCCTTGCCTGCAGTTTATCTTTGATGCTTCATGGACTTTGGTTGATCTCTGCCATTAAAATATTATTCAAAGGAAATACAATCTGGATAGTTTGGCGGCCAGATGTAAGTCGTGATGTGGTTGCAGAAATATTATCACAACCAACCCTGGTTTTTTCTTGCTTGTGTGGCATAGTGCCAAATTCTGTTGCCAGACATAGGATCTTCCAGCTGCCAACTTCTCAATCCAGTGCAGCATTACTTCCTACCGGCACTTAATGTGGGCCTTCGTGTTGAGGCTGAGTCAATTTGGGAAAATGTGTAGAGATGTAATGTCACCATCGCAAGTGACCACCTCAAACACCTTGTTGTGAATTGGGTGTTTGGTTTTTATCAATATGAACATGAATCTATCCTCACATTGACACACAAGCAGTGATTTTCCGGCCTGAATGCCAAGGAGTACAGCTTGCTGTCTCCAGATTTCTTGGGGATTGAATTATCGCGGAGCGACTTTCCGCTCAAATAGTGCCCAACTGACGAGCTTACTGCACAGTCGACCAAATCTGAAAGAAATAAAGTGCATGTGTGAAATTGATAATTTAAAATCGTCAAATTTTCTCCTTCGCACTCTTCATATATATATATATATATATATATATATAGGAACATTGTGTTCTGCACATGTATATTTTCATCTTGTGATTAAAGCGTTTTGGGTGAAGCGGGGACTAGTTTATTTGTGAATCTGTTTAGATATATAAATTACGTATCGCTTTTTTCATTATTTATTATTATTTTTTTCGTTATGGAAAGAGTGTCGAATGGCCGAGACATAGTCACGCTTATAAGTTTTTATTAGTATCACGTGATTTGGGATGAAAATAATGACGAATGATGAAAGTGTATAAGTTGTTAAATAAAAAAGAGAAGAAAGGGAGAAGTGTCTAAGGAAGGCATCCTGGGACAGTGTGGTTAGAGAGGAGAGCCCCAGAAAGGCATTAGCCGCTTAAATATTCATCGATAGCCGAGAAATATAATCAATAAAATTTATAGGCCTGAAGAAATTAGCGGCGCTCTTTGATGTCAGTGACTTCGATACGCCTTCTAAGCAGGCGCGTTTCCTCGCTTTTTTTCGCCGAGCGACTAAGATCCGAGGTTGGCGTGCGCGTCGACGACGGCGTCTATTCAGCGCAGGAAATCTAGCGGACTGATGGAATGGTCGCGGGATAATTCAGATCAAGCGCCATCTATCGCATTCATTGGTCACTTTATCTGATAGCATCTGTTCACGCGGCAACACAACCAAGAACGAAGCCTCACTTGACTGAGTTTTATACCGTTTTTGCAATGGCGACTGACGGATGCCGGCAAGTTGAAGGTTTAATTTCAAGTTAAACTGTAAACTGTGTCGCAAACGGAAAACGAGTCACTTTTATGCGTCCGTCCGTTCGTTTATTCGTTTGCATGCAAATGCGCACGCGCGAACATGAGCTATGAAATGTGTTTCTGATTAAAAGGAATGAACGTGGTTTATAGTGAGAATACTGTATAGCCATGCTTTTCGTAGGGGACGCCTTTGTTGACTCCAGGCATGAAAGTGACTGCCTCGAAACACATCATCCATGCGTGACTTTGTCGCTTTTGTCAAATGAACATTGAACTGAAAAATATAATTTTGATACAAATGTTTGGCTTTTTCTCCCCGGAGACATTTCGAGAAATAAACACCGTAATTATTTGTGAATAACACACACTCATGTATAACACGCACCCGTTACTTTGGACTGCTAAATTCTGGAAAAAAATATATCTCGTATATAATACGCACTGAGTTTTAAAATTTGTAAGATTTGAATTTAAACTTAATTTAACATTTGTATTTGTTCAACATTTATCGGTTCGCAATGACGAAAGATAAAAGGAAATAACAAAATTTCCTTTAAGTCTTGAAACACAAAATTTGCACAGTATTTTGAGTAAACACATCGGATTGTTCACATAAGAATGTAACCAGCTTGTGGCGAAAATAAGCACACATTCGGAGAATCAAAATTATAAACAAACGCAGATTCCAGTGGATATTTCTCTGCTACGGCGTAATGTAATATAATGGCCGAGGGATTTCGTTTTATGCCTTTGGGTTTAGTTAGGCCGAGAACCTTTCGGCTCAGTGCATGGGTGCAACATTAACACAGGTGTTCACGCTCGCTCGGAGCGGACATGTCACTCAGAGATGTCACAATAGCACAAATGGGAAACAGGGCTAGCAAGTGCGAATGACGTCACGCATCGGAAGCGTGCGGAGGATTTTGGGATTTTGAAAAAGTCAGTTAGTGGAGTTGAGACCTGCCTCGGGAGAAGACGGTTGACTTTCGCTTGCTCGCAGAGGCCTTGGGCAGGTGTCGCACGAGATGGGAGGGGGGCAGATGAAAAAGTCAGAATAGAAAGAATGTGTATCTCTCTCCTTATGTCGAAGAACCTTTAAACTCAAAGGTAATAAAAAGTTTCGTACCTGAACTAAGAAGTCGTAAGTGTTTTTCGTGTTTCGAAATTCCTATGTTCGACGTATATGTTATGATCATTCTAATGTACGTTTCACACATAGCCGTATCTGGCTATGGTACAGTAAAACATATTTGTTTAAGTAAGTAAAATTGGCTACCTTCGTCGAGGGCAAACCCGAAGGCTCCCTTTTCAATAGTTACTACACCGAGGTGCAGTGGAGGGCGCTACTCCAACCCTAGATTGCTCCACTTTACCCTTAACTTATAATGCTGAGTGTTAAGAAAAGCGGCATCGAGTATCATTTTTTGAGTCTTTGGTATGACTCGACATGGCGATTGAACCCTGGTCTCCTGCTCTACTCATTAAGCCAATGGCCCGATCAATAAAAAATATGAAACGAATTTACTTGTCACCGTTGCACAGGGGCCATGCTAATCTTCTCTGTATCGAACCAATTTTAGTAAATTTGTTTAGACTATGGATATATTTTACTTTCGATTATCCCATTTTGATCATCCCATTTCGAATCCAAGTGAAAAAAATGTTAATTACACAGTTTTTGTATAAAATCCACTTTTGGGATGAAAAATCTAAAGAGATAGTGCGTTTATACACAAATAATTGCGGTAAGAGAGGTTGATCGATTGATTTTAACGTCATGTCAACTCGTATAGGAATACTTTTTTCCAAGAGTTTAAGAAATTACGTTTATTGTATATTAATGTCTACATATTTTGTGTTTTTTCTTAAGGTTGTTTTTTTTTGCATAGTTATATGATGTCAAGTATTCCTACATAATAATAATAATAATAATATTGAATATTTATGGAGGTGCCCGTGGTGTAATGGTTATCGTCGCAGGAATTGGACACAGCGACACGAGTTCAAATCCTGGACTGATTGCATTTCACATAGCACTAATACCCTTGGGAAATGAATCCAATTCTCTTTCCAGTTATGGGTAAATAGTAGGACAGACTAGGTTCTTCAGCCTTGGTGAGGCAACTAGTCTAGGAGAAGGAAAACTCTGAATTTAAACTACGCTTAAAAAATTGACCTTGTGTCATATCCTGCGCCAGCGGAGGGGTTGGGTAACTATGATAATAATAATATTGAAAGAAAGCGAAAAAAAGGTAAGTTCCTCGACCTTTATTGGGAATTGAAAAAATTGTGGAGTGTGAAAGTGACGGTGATACCTCTTGTAAATGGTGCACTCGATACAGTCATTAAAAGAGTAGTACAGGGACTGGAGGACTTGGATATAAGAGGACGAGTGGAGACCATCCAAACAACAGCATCAGTAAGGTCGACCAGAATACTGAGGATAGTCCTGGAGACCTGCAGTCACTCAAACTCCACAGAGAAACTCTCAGCTAATGTTGGTGTGAAAAACTCGAAAAGGAGAATATTAACAAGAAGTATAATTCGGTGATAGAGACGAAACGATCAATCATATAATAAGCAGATGCAGTAAAGAAAGGATAAAAGTACACATGGTTGGTTGGATTTTAATGGCATATCAACCTTTGTAGGTTATTTAACGTCAAATCGATCTTTATGCAAATAGTCAGCTCTATTTAAAACAATTCAATTTAGCATGAGTACATAGTTTAATGGTCAAAACAGTTCTAATTCAGCTAATTCAGTTTAGTATAAGTACAGATTTTGTTTATGCACAGTTAAATGTCAAAACAGTTCTATATTAAGCAATTCAATTTCGTGTAAGTACAGTTTCAATGTCAAAAACAGTTTCATTTCAAACAAGTAAGTTTAGCATAAGCAGGCTGTTTAAATGTAAGTAGAGTTTAATTATCAAAAACATTTGCATTTCAAGCTATTCAGTTTTGTCAAACAGTTCTAATTCAAACAATTCAGTTTAGCATAAGTATGTAGTTAGTTCAATTTAACATATAGATAGGGCCCTATCAGGTGCAACCATTCCGGGCCAGAGTGGACCTGGGAGCGATGACAATAAAGGGGTACTCCGCATTCCATAAAGCTCTAGAATCACTGGAACCTCACTATTAGATTGTTTAGTGTCATATCTAGGACACTCATTGTGGGTGGGTGATTGTTGGGTTCTATCGCTCTGCAGAGAAGCATTCGGTCTATTCTACAGCCCCAACCGACTGGGCGAAATACTAGACACGACTCTGTGGGGAAGGTAATCCACTAGGACCTGTGCAAAATTTTTTAGTTTGACCATATGAACAAGTGGTATATCTACAGCCGAGAATAAACCTTAGTAAGCAATTAGAGCAACAAGTACCTATTCTTAATACAAATAATTTGCATACATTTATATGCTTTCAAGTAACTTATAATAATCCTTGGTAAATACTAATACCTTCTTGTAACTATTCTGAATACAAATAATTTACAGTTTTATGGTATCATCTGTGCGCATCCAATACAAATGATAGATAGTCCTATATTGTTACTCGCCTGCAGTCAGGATTGAACCTTATTGTTACTTATAACTGTTACACCATGTGTCCTGCTGGAGATTTCAGATTTAATTTCTGGGACTTATAAACTTAATGTTCTTACATCACAATGAATTATCAATGAAAATCACATGTAATACTTACACTGAGTAATGACATTTAGTGAGAGGGGTGTGTTTGCCTTGCTTTGTAACATATTGGCCTTCGACCTAGCCGTCAATCGAGAAACAGGTGCATGTGGTCGAAGATATCAGGGTATAACCTTGACTGTGGACGGGTTGAATTGGGTACAGGTGTGACGCAGGTGGACGTCAAACAATAATATAACCCTGTGTGACAGTTCGAGTCAGTCGAGTTGGAGATTAGATGGTGTAGAGGGAACCAGCACCCGACAGAGGGATATAGGCCCTCAGGACCCCCGATTGAGCAACCCAGCTGAGCGAGAAAGAAGTGCTGCTAAAGACAGAGGAATTTGGGGGTCAATATGTTGCAGTCTTTGTTCAGTCTCCAACTCACCTCTCACTCTTAACCCTTTCGTAACCCTTTCGCAACCATTTCGAATAAAGTATGAGAGGTATATTTTTCAAAAGAAGTGTGTTCGTTCGTCATTATTGTGCTGACTATGTTTCCGCATGCATCTGTACATGTTACACCTTGACTCAAATTGTCAATTCTTGGTGATATTTTTGACAAAGATATACGTAATTTACTTTGCACAACAAGGAAGTCACTGTAATATTGTGGCTAATGTACTGAGCTGCGACAACCTTGTAAACGAGTTCGAACCCCAGATGTGCTATCATATTCACTTTTGGATTAATACTCCAAGGAATACTCTAGTATGAACCCCTTCATCTCCACCCCACAAGCGATCATTGTTCTTATACAAGAATATTTTTGGCATTATATTACCTACAAAGATTAATGTGTCATTAAACAAAGTAACAAATTCAAAATGTAACCAAATTAAACCAAAATGTCCACAGGTTTAGATCTGCTTTTGGTCATCATATTGGTAAATGCTGAAAATAGTGGTTCGCGTAAATAAATTTAAATAGCAGCTTTTTGAACGTTTTTGAAACAATTAAAGTTACTCGGAATCCATGCTTAACTAGAAGTTTTGAAGTGGTTGTGATTTAAACCGAATTTTATTTGATGTGTACAAGTAACTAGAAATACGATTTTACTGTTCTTTAGCTAATAGGATTATGTGAATTTTCAAGACACACTTGCAGCCTTGGTGAACCCCCATCGATGACATTGCGTACTTCCAGCGGTCTCCCGGGCAAGGTTTGAAAACCACTTGTTTAAAAAGCCTTTTCAGGTTCTAAATAATAATATTTTCAACAGGGGAAGAATTAGTTTGATTTTAAGACCATGCAATTAATGTGCATCCTAGCAAATACAATTTTAATGGAAAAATCAGTGAAATTTGAAGTAAATAGCCAAGTAAAAAAGATATCATTTTCAAACCTTTAAAAACAACGATTTTTTTTTTTTTTTTACCTCAAACTAGCAAATTGTTTTTTTGCGGAGGGTATAGCACATCAACCCTAGTAGATTATTTAATGCTAAATCATCTTTATACATACATATTAAATATATATGATTTGGTTTGGTTAGGTTTTATAGCATATCAGTTTGTTTGAGTTATATGTCCTCTCAAACATTGTAGGTTATTTAATGCCAAACCATCTTTGTATATAATACATATATATACATATATATGAATATATATATTTTATATAATATGTATTTATTAAATATATGATTTGTAAACACATTTTATAGATAACCTTTTATTATTAGCCTGAGCCTTTTTTGTTGTGCATAAATGTTTTCAAGTATTTCTATCTAACGGGAACAATTCTATTTGCTATAAATCATCTGTTTGAATTCTGTTCAATGGTTTCAGATGTTGCTATGTAACAGTCACAATTTAACATCAGTCATTCGTTTGCACACATTTAAATGGATATACATGTGAGTGAATTATTAAAACTCATTTTTTGGACACCAGTATTGCTATTGTTTCTACACAGATGGTTTCATTCATCATTTTCTAACACTAATAATTCTATTCAGTATTAATCATTTGTTTGCAGACACTAAAGTGGTTATGAGAATTGTCATTCAACAGAGATTATTCAATCCAAAATTATTCTACCCGACAGGATTCATTTATTTGCACACATTCAAAATAGTTCCAACAACTGCTATGAAATACCAATTTATCAATTTAGGCACAAAGTTAAAGAGTTTCAAGTATTGCTATTAAACGCTAATAATTCTGTATAATATTAATCATTCGTTTTCCAACAGTTAGATGGCTACAACGTGGGTAGAGTGTTCGCCAATGGTCATGGAGACCTGGGTTAAATCTCAGGTCCCGTCATACCAAAGACTTTTAAAATGGTACTTGATACATCCTTTCTTAAGATTCAGCAATATAATGTACGTATCAAGGGTAAAGTGGAGCAATCCAGGGAAAGGAGTAGCCGCCCTCTCCTACACTTCGGTGTAGTAGCTATTGAAAAGGGAGCCTTCTGGTCGCCCTCGACTACGCTGGCCAACTTTACTTATTGATATGTTTCATTAACAATTCAATTAAACATCAGCCATTTGTTTACACACAGCTAAATGATCAAACAGTTCTATTTCAAACAATTCAATTCAACATAAATCATGTTTTCACACAGTTTAAATGTTAAGCTGTTTTATTTGACCTATAGATAAAACCTCATCATGTGCAACCATCCCGGGCTTGGGTGGACCTGGGAGCAATAGCAATGAAGTGGTATTCCATATTGCCTAAACTGCTAGGACTGGAGAGTCAGCACCAGATTGTTTAGTATCATATCCAGGACAATCGTTGGTGGTAGTGGGGGGGTGCTAACCAATTCTGAAGAGATAAAATCGGTGTATTCTTTAGTTCCAGTCGATTGAGCTACAAACCAAACAAAATGTACGTCACGCCGGAAATATTTTCTGGTTGCCAGTACCATGTAACCCAATACAACTTGTCCCATGTAACTCGAGGAGGCAATGGATATCACCTACTAACCCCCGTTTTCCTGGGTTATGCCATGAAGTGAAATATTTTGCATGTCACGATAAAAGTGTTCTGCGCCCTTGAGGGCTTAGGAACACAGCCATACTATTTCTTTGATGGTGGAGTGGTTTCGTTACAAATAGGTCTTCATATCATTACCTAGGGGATTAGAGCAATGTTAACTGCCTCATCCAGGATTTGAACTTTGTGAGTCGAATCTATTTTCGAAAACGATGTCCGTTTCACCAAGCGCCTCCAGTAGCATTATACTGTAAAATAATATGTTGTCTGAGTCAATAATTCGGCAGGTAATGAATATTGGTTTTAAACGGTGTCGAAAAAACTTTTGGTTCATCAAGTGTGATAAACGGAAGTTCATTTGTAGAACATGTCTTTGATTAGACGAAAGGATCACATGGTTGGATGATCTTAGAAACTTAGAAATCAGATAATCAGTCAGTAAAAAATACTCGACCAGAGTTGTTGAAATGTTCCATTTTGGTTCATATCACTAATTTCCCCGTTTAGTCAGACGGGTGATTAGAATTTAAAAAGTCGTCAAGAAATAAAAGTAACCCATCTAAATGTCTGCGATGAAGCTTGATAATTTTGATTATTTAGAGTATTCATCTTGTTATATTCACAGCGTTTCGGACGATGTATCCTTTGGCCTTCTTCAAATGTTTCAGGTTGAACTTAGGAGCTTACAGGAAACTTCGAACAGAACACTTTATCTAATCCACGGTTTTGAATTGTTCTAATTCCATAAACCATAACCACAATTTTTATTTTAAATTGTTATATGTGCTAAGGTAAAAATCGTAAATAACAGTAAATTAAGTCAGCAACCTTAATCAAGAGTAACCCAAAGGTTTCCTTTTCAATAGCTACTACATCGAGGTGGAGAGGAGGGCGCTACTCCTTTCCCAGAGGGTGGGGCCCTCGAGGTGTAATGGTTAAAGCGATGGACTGCGGAATCATAGTAAGTAAGTTCGAATTCCAGCCGCGCTATTGCGTTAACTTTGGGATAAATACCTTTCGGAAAGGCATGAACCCCTTATCTTCCCAGCTATGCGTTAAATAGCATCAATGCTGTTCTTCTAGATGATGACTTTGGCATTAAATAACCTACAAAGATTGATATGCCATCAAACAAAGAAACCAAACCAAATCATCCATTCTATGGATTGCTCCACTTTACCCCTGATAACTTACCTCATAATGCTGAGTGTTAAACAAGGAGGCATCAATTAAATTCTGAGTCTTTGTTATGACTTGACCTGGGATTGAACACCGGTCTCCCAGACCTTTGGCGAACACTCTTCTCATAAGGCCAATGGCCCGGTCAATATGATTGTAATAAGTCGTATTTCGTTGGTTAATAAAAGCATTATGTTCATAAGTCCCAAAAATTCGATCTGAATTGTGAAGCAGGACCCATAGGCATTTGATTAAAGTACTTCAAAGCGAAATCATCAGGAGGTTGCAGGTTCAATCCTGACAGCAAGTAAGAATAACCTCGAATATTTACTGTAGCTTTGCACTGGTTATGGTTAACGGAATTAGAACAATGTATCTCCGTGGATTAAATAAAGGGTTCTGTTCAAAGTTCTGTGTAAACTTCAGAGTTCGAGCCGAAACGCCTGAAGAAGGCCGATGGACGCATCGACCGAAACGTTGTGAATACAACAATAAAGATGAAGACAATTGTCCGAATACTCTAAATGATGAAAATAATAAGTATCCATAAAATTGAGGTCGTTTTGTAATTCACCAGAGAAAATATTAGAACAACAAGAGATGACGACAAAAGTAAAAGAATAAAAATGGCACCACAAAAATTTGGATTGGTTTTATGGCATATCAACCATTGTAGGTTATTTAATGCCAAATTCATTTTAATCATAAAAAATAGTACTATTTCAAACGATTCAGCTTAGCATAAGTACATTTTTGGTTTACACACAGCTAAATGTAAAAACAGTTCTGTGGTGTAATGGTTATCGTCGAAGGAAATGGACGCGGCGACACGAGTTCAAATCCTGAACGAGAGTGATTGCATTTCACATTGCACTAATACCCTTGGGAAAGGTATGAATCCAATTATTCTCCCTCCAGTTATGGGTAAATAGTAGGGCAGACTAGGTTCTTCAGCCTTAGTGAGGCAAGTAGTCTAGGAGAAGGAAAACTCTGAATTCAAACCTGCTAAACTCCGCATAAAAATTGACCTTGTGTCATATCCTGCTCGAGCGGAGGGGTTGGGTAAATATGGTAAAAACAGTTCTATTTCAAACAGTATTCAGGTTAGTATAAGTACACAGAATGTCAAGAATAGTTTTATTTTAAGCTATTCAGTTCTGTCAACAAAGTTAACTGTTTCCAAGTATAGCTATGTATCAAAATTCAATTAACTATCAGTCGTTTATTTACACACAGTTAAATGTAATGACAGTTTTATTTCAAGCAATTTAATTTAGCATAAGTATGCCTTTTGAATGTAAAAACAGCTCTTTTTCAAATAATTCAATTTAGCATAAATACGGAGTTTAAATGTCAAAACTGTTCTATTTCAAATAATTCAGTTTAGCATAAGCACACTGTCTTGTTCTATTTGAACCATATATAGAACCTTATCAGGTGCCCGTGGTGTAATGGTTATCATTGTAGGAAATAAACACGACGATACGAGTTCAAATCCTGGACGAGACTGGTTGCATTTCACATAGCACTAATACCCTTGGGAAATGTATGAATCCAATTATTCTCCCTCCAGCTATGGGTAAATAGTAAGGCAGACTAGGTTCTTCAGCCTTGGTGAAGCAACTAGTATAGGAGAAGGAAAACTCTGAATTCAAACCTGCTAAACTCCGCTTAAAAATTGACCTTGTGTCATATCCTGCCCGAGGGGAGGGGTTGGTAAATAGGATCAGGTGCTACCACTCATGACCAGAATGGACCTGAGAGCGATGGCAATGAAGGGTACTCCGCATTATCCAAAGCTACAGCATGACCTGAACCTCAACATCTGATATCTTTAGTGTCATATACTGGACACTCATTTAGGGGGTGGAGTCTTACCCCTCTGCAGAGGTGCAGTTGGTGGATTCTACAGCCCCAGCCGACTGGGCCACAAAAAGGAGTGGTAAGAATGAAGTGAAGAACTGGATGTTGGAAAGTTATACTGAGTGGTTGAAAAAGTAATTGCTTATTTTACTTTCTTTTGACATTCATTTTTTTTTTGTAAAAATTATAGTTAAGAAATAAATACTGAGAATTTTAAAATCGGCAGTCACATTTCAATTACCCTGCGTAAGATATACCTGAATGAGCTATTTAGAACATATACCCTGAAAAGACTATTCAGGACACATATCCTGAAAGGGCTATTTATAACATATACCGTGAATGAATGAATAAGTAACAATACAACAATAGTAAACATATTTTTCGATATGAACAATTCTGTCAAAAATTCAGAAATTAAATCTAAAGCCTGAAAAAAGAAAATCGAAAATGTTTTAACAAGTATATATTAGCGACCATGCCATTGGTTTAATGAGTAGGGTGTTCGCCAATGGTCCGAGAGACCTGGGTTCAATCCCAGGTCGACTCATGCGAAAGACTCAAAAAACGGTACTTAATGCCGTCTTGTTTAACACTCAGCAATATAAGGTAAAGAGTCAAGGGTAAAGTGGAGTAATCTAGGAAATGGAGTTGCGCCCTCCCCTAAACGTCTGTGTAGTAGCTATTGAAAAGGGAGCCTTTGGGTCGCCCTTGACTAATTATTTTTCCCGATATCAGTTTGTAATACATTTTTTTAATTCACAAATTGCATTATCTGTTTTTTTTCTACGCCAGAATTATAGAAATAGTCATAAAAATATAAATGAAAAATAATATATATATATATATATATATATATATATATATATATATATATATATATCATCATGTCGTGCCACTAGCACGGATATCCCTGACTCTCTCTCGCCACCCCTCCCTATCATTCATCGCTTTTGGCTGGTCTTCAGGTCTACATCCCGTATCCTCACATAGCTGCTGTATGTATGTTCGAGCGGGTCGCCCTGCTTTTGCTTGGCCATATGCGGGGGTCCATAGGAGTACATCACTGATGAGTTCGTGCTTGCTTCTCCAGCAGTGTCCTGCGTGTCTGGCTCGTCTAACCTGGATAGTTTCCGTAATGGGAGGCAAGTGGCCGTATAGCTGGTGTCTTGTGGGGTGTTGCCGCCAGGACTTGTTCAATATTGCTCTCAACATTCTTGTGTAAGTGCCGTCTAGCTTCTTCTTCGTCCAACTAGTGCATCCATATAGCAATATCGATACGACCGCTGCCTGGAAGAAACTGCGCTTCATTTTGTCTGTCAGGTCTGATTTCCATATGATCGAGAGACTATCGATAGCTGTCCATGCTTTCGTTAGTCGCGTGTCGATGTCTTTTTCGGTTGATGAGACGCTGCTTCCTAGGTAGGTGAATTTGTCTACTAGTTTCAGAGAGGTTCCCTCTAGTGTGGAAATGTCGCCTGTTTGGTTGTAGCACATATATTCAGTTTTGTGTGCATTGATACAGAGGCCAATGCCTGCGGTGGCTCGTTCCAAACTATGCAGCAGTGTTTCGGCTTGGTTAGGTGTATTTGCCAGTAACGCTATGTCATCGGCGTAGTCGGCGTCGGTGATTGATTTGCGGGGTAACTTCTGCTTCTTTTCTTTGTCAGCTCGAAGCCATTTTCTCTGATTTTGTCGATTGACGTTCTAAGCACGTAGTCTAGACAGATGATAAAGAGGTATGGGGCTAGCGTGTCTCCTTGTAGTACTCCTGCAACAATGTCGAAGTGTCTCCGTCTGGTGAATGCACTTTCACTTTGGTGTTTCTGTATAGAATCGTAATTGCTGCTACGGTTTCTTTTGGTAGGCCGTATGCTTGTAGGATTTGTTCCATCTTCCTTCTGTGTATGGAATCGAAAGCCTTGGTAAAGTCGACAAATAGTAATGTCGCCAGTAGGATTTTTGCCCGTACGCCTTCGAGGATCCCCCGGATGGTCAATATTTGTGAGGTTGTGGATCTCTTTCTTCGGAAGCCATTTTGGTTTTTCCTAAGGATGTTGTCTATTTTGGGTTCTATGCGGTTTCGTAGTAGGGCATTGTAGATTTTGGCTGCTATGGATGTAAATGTTATACCTCGGTAGTTCTTGGCTAATCCGAGGTCGCCCTTTTTAGGGAAAGGAAGGATGCATCCCTTTATCCATCTTTCTATTCTATTTTGATTATAGACTGCGTTGCATTGTCGGGGCAGTATGTCGTCGAATTGTCTGGTCTTCCATACTTCTGGGGGGGATCTCGTCAAGCCCTGCAGCTTTCCTATTTTTTAATTTTTCTTAGAACCGAGTGGAGTTCTTCTTTGGTGAAAGGACCTTGTTTAATGTCTAATTGCTTACTGATAATTATGGTGATCGGTTCATTCGTTACTTTCGGTGGGTTTCCTTGTAGATTTTCGAAATGCTGTTTCCAGTTTTACTCATCTTGCTGGCTTGCAGCTTTCAATTTTGCTTTGGCTGTGCTCTTCCTTCTACTCACTTAGTTTATTGTTTGCCAGGCTATCCTATATTGCCTATCTTCCACCGAGTCTCTAATCTTATCAATCTAATTTTTTATGTATTCTGTCTGTTCTTTTACATATATGCCTGCTAATTGATATTGTGCCTTTTCTAGTTTTCGGGCATTAGTGTTTGTTGGGTTCTTCCGATAGCTTTTGGAGGCAGTTTTCACGAGTACACGGTTTTCTCTAACCGCTAAGTTTTCCCAAGGGACTCTATATTTAGTTCTTGGTTTTGTTGGAATACACTTTGATGCCGCCTGGAGGTGTGCTTCGACAAAATTCTCATATTCTTCATTTGGGGGACCTTTTTCTGTCTTCTCTTGTAATGTTTCGAATCTGCTTCTTAATTCTAATACATATTTGTCTTTAATATCTCTGTTTTTAAGTAGGGCCCAGTCATAGTGCTTAGTGGTCGCTGTTCGTGTGGCGTTTTTTCGTAGGCTTAGTCGTAATTTGGCCGTGACTATTCGATGATCGGAGGACACACCCTCGAAAGAGGAGTATGCCTCGCAATTCATCGCACTATTTTTCCATTTCTTGTTTATAAAGATGTAGTCTATCTGTGCTTTACTATTGTTCGCGTATGTGTAGGTCCATAATTTTCCCTCCCTTTTTTGATAGTTTGTATTGAGGCATGTTAATCTATTTTCTATCATGAAATCAGTTAGATGTTATCCATTCCTATTTGACGTGTTGTCTAGGCTGTATTTGTTGTTTCTGTTTTTCCCGATTTGGGCATTCATATTCCCGCCAATGACTAACAGGTTGTGTTTCGGAATGCTACGCACTAGGGAGGATAGCTCCTCGTAGAAGGTGACTAGTTCGGTTTCTTCACTAACATTAGTAGGACTGTAGCAGGAGATGATTGTTGCTTTGGGGTTGCCATTAAACGTAGCGGCCATCATCGTATGTTGTATTCTCTCAATGCTATTAAGTGTTTTTAACGCTCTTGGTCCTGTAAGCATTCCTACCCCTCCTACCGTGGCATTGACAGAGTATTTCTATGCCGATACAGTGGCTAGCGTCCATCCATTGCCAGTTTCGTGATATTTGATATCTTCAGTGTGAGCGTATCTTATGTAGTATGGCCGATGCAGTTAGCTCTGGTTGCTGACCTATTCTATTTAGGGTTCTAACGTTAAATGTCGCTCGTGTCCTCAGCACGGATATCCCTGGCCCTCCCTCACTACCCCTCCCTATCGTCCATCGCTTCCGGCATGTCCTCAGGGTTACACCCCGTATACTCACAGAGCTGTTTTATGTAGGTTCGAGCTCGTCACCCAGCTTTTGCTCGGCCATATAAAGGGGTCAATAGTAGTATGTTTCTTATGAGCTCGTCCCTACTTCTCCAGCAGTGTCCTGCATGTCTGGTTCGTCTAACTTGAATAGTTTTCGTGATGGGTGGTAGGTGGCCGTACAGCCGCTGCTTTGTGGGGTGTTGCACACACACACACACAAATATATATATATATATATATATATATATATATATATATATATGATTAATTGGTCAATTGATTTTAACGGCATGTAAGTTCATAAAATGGTTAGAGAATCGCGTTCATTTTAATATTTATTATTCCATTTTATTGTGTAGTTGTTTCTTAAGAGTTTTTTTTTTCTTTTTTTTACACTAAGTCTTATCGAATAAATTCTAAACCGATCAATTTGTCTCATAAATGGGACCTTAACAGGTCCTACCTCTCCGGGTCAGAGTAGATTTGGAAGTAATGGTAATTAAGGTATATTCTACTCTCTCCAGATCCTGAGAAGTAGAGCCTCACAACTGAATGCAGTCTAGTATCATACCCTCGACACCTCTTTTTTTGTGGGAATCTTATCCATCTGCAGGGGTTAGATTTAGCGTATTTTAAACCCCACTAACTAGGAGGATATATATATATATATATATATATATATATATATATATATATATTATGTAGTTTGTTATATTCAAAAATGAAGAGCATATAAAATTAAGATGGCGTGGTCTCTGAATCCTCCGTGCTTGGTAACTCTCCATTTCTGGCCTATTCATCCATCAAGCCAATGTCCACGCTACCTTATATATATATATATATATATATATATATATATATATATATATATATCATCATGTCGCGCTGGTAGCACGGATAATATATATATATATATATATATATATATACGTATTATTCGGTCCAGTTAAACTGGAGTTGGGATTTATTCCATCAGGACAAAAAAACCATTCAACAGTGTTTTTGATTTATATCAAAAACACATAACAGGATGGAAATAAATTTATAATCCTAATGTGACCGGTTTTGTTTTTTCTTGAAGAAATATATAAATTTATATATATATATATATATATAGATAGATAGATAGATAGGCAGATATTGGGCCGTATATGACAACTCTTTTCAGGGCTGCAAAAGAATCGAAATAGTTTAAAGACTCTAAAAAAAAAAAAAAAGACGGCTTGGTCATTTTTTAAACATTTTGTGTTCGTATATAATTTTTCGTATTCCATACTCTAAATGTGCAAGTGTGGCCGTGCGCTCGTGCATATGAATGTGTGTCTGTGTGTATGTTTACAAGATAAACTGGTTAACGCTTTGTATACAGTATAACAGCTGCCGGCTGAAAAAAAAAAAAAAGAAAAAAAAAAATTTACATCTCGATAGAAACATGTTACCATAAATATATGCGACAGGAAACTGTGAAGAATGAAATGAGTAAATAAAAGCAAAAGAAATAATTTGAATTATAAATATACAAGAACAATCTTTTTTATCCAATACAAAAAAATTAAATTGACAAAATAAAAAAGATAGTAAATTTCATAATATAAAATAGAACAAACTTCTTTTTATATTGAAGAAATTTTTATCACCCTACCCTGCCATCCCCTTAACCAACCAGCCCCACCTTTCTTTATCTTACTCCCTGTCTTTTTTCTCCTTTTTCCAGCACAATTCAGCGCCGTAGCTAAAAGCGCTGACCAAGTGCCTTAATTGTATTAACAATTTTCGCGCGTTTTTTGTCTTTCCCGCCACTCACGTCACGTTATTTCGCGCCATAATCCACTCAATCGTCACCGGCTACGATAATATAATCAGACCCTAACTTGATTAGCGTTTGTTTTAGCTGCAGTGTTTTGCCTTGATTGCCACTGAACAGACGGAACATATGCCAATATTTGCATATCACCTCTTTTACAAGCCGACATTCGTTTACACTTCTGCGCATGCGCCACGTCATCACTGTCTCGCGGGGCTCTGCACGAAAAAAATATAATTCTGATCTGTTAATCTATTTGTTCTATCTATCTGTTTGTGCTTTCATACCAAACTCTGCACATATATACGCATGTATATGCCTCCCAGCTTGTTTGTGTGTTTATCCTCGGTATATTTATTTACTTATCTACTTATGGCATTCTTTTTGTCAGTAATTTCTTGTCTGTCTTTCAGGTAGGATCTATGAATTTGTTGAAAAGTTTGTATCTTTTAGATCATAGAAAAGATGAGTTTGATTAACGACAATCATTAAGCCAGGCGATCTCTTTCTCTTTCTCTCTTTCATTCTCTCGTTCTCTCTCTCTCTCTCTCTCTCTCTATCTATCTATCTATCTATCTATCTATCTATCTATCACTATCTTTGTCCCTGTATATCTATCTATCTATCTATCTTGGTTTGCTCATATGTATACCAGTAAGATAGACAGATAGATAGATAGATAGATTCTACTTGGACAACAACGTAATACAAACTAACATATATATATATATATATATATATAAGTAAGTAAAGTAAAGTTAGCGACCATAGTCGAGGGTGATCCGAAGGCTCCCTTTTCGATAGCTACTACACCATGGTGTAGGGGAGGGCGCTACTCCATTCCCAGGATTGCTCCACTTTACCCTTGAACTGTACCTTATAATGCTGAGTGTTCAGCAAGGTGGTATCAAGTTCCATTTTTAAAGTCTTTGGTATGACTCGACCTGGGATTGAACCCAGGTCTCCCGGGCCATTGGCGAACACCCTATTAGTTTATATTACGTTGTTGTCCTTGTTATATTGTTATTATAATAATTACTATTACTACTTTTACATCTACTTCAACTACTACTACTACTACTATTATTATTATTACTCATTAGAGTTTTTCACATCAGCTTACACTGATGGTTTTCACTGGAGATTGAGTGACAGCAAGTCTCCTCAAGTCTCCAGGACTCTTCTCAGTATTCTGGCAGTTTTCAGTAATGCTGTTGTTTGGATGGTCTCCACTTGGCCGCCAACTTCCAAATCCTCTAGGCCCTTTAATAATCCTTTAGTTACCTTGCCAAAAGCACCAATCACAACCCAGAATGGGTCTTAGAAAATGAAATGCACAAAATTCTTTGAGATAAAAACGGATTATCTAATCTCAGCAGGACGACCACATCGAGCGATAGTCAACAAAAAAAAAAAATAAATAAATAAAAATAAAATAAAATAAATAAATAAAATAAAATAAAATAAAAGAGTGAACCTGCCGAATAGTGGATTTTGCCATCTTGCACACAACCGAAGGAAGGTGAAAAGAGAAATAAATACCTGAACCTTGCTTGAGAATTGAAAAAACTACAAAACATGAAGGTGACGATGATACCAGTTGTAATTGGTATGCTTGATACAGTCACCAAAGTATTTCAGAGCTCCTCGGATCTTTCCTCTCCAGTTGTTGGGTTGCATTCGGTAGGCTGTTTTATCTCTGGGCGGTTCTGCCTGGTGTGCCTCGGCTCTGGAGAGTTCCTCCGGCCTCAGGGAGCCATTCCCCCCAGGCTTTTACCCACTTC
>OY757917.1:30430223-30562723 GCA_963585895.1 Sepioteuthis lessoniana
ATAGCAGTCCGTGCCTTCACTAGGTGCATATTGATGACACTTTTAGTCGATGAGACGCTCAACTGAGGTACTTGAACCTGTCCACTAATTTCAGAGAACCACCATTGAAAGGGGAGATGTCTCCTCAATTAAAGCACATGTACTCCGTTTTGTCTGCATTTACAAAGAATCCAATACCTTCTGCTACCTGCTCCCGACTACCACGGGATTCGGCTTGGGTAGGTGTATTTGAAAGAAGCGCCATGTCATTTGCGTAGTCTGCGTCCGTAATAGTTTCTGCTGGGGATTGTCTGCTTTTTACTCTTTTTTAGTGTAAAGCTATTTTCTTTCAATGTAAACCTATTTCTCATCATTAGATCTATCGATGTTCGAAGTACGTAGTTAAGGCAGATTACGAACTGATATGGGGCTTGCAACAACAGCAACTATGTCAAAGAAGTCTGTCCCTCCATCCGGTGGGCAAACTTTTACTTTTGTGTTTTTATCGAGCATCATTTTGGCAGTGTCAGTCTTTTGGGGGAGTCTATTAGCTAGTAGTATTTGCTCCATCTTCCCTCTCCTCATGGGTTGTCTAATGTCGGCATCTGATTCATTTTTTTATAAATGAAGAAAAATGTGAAATAAATTTAAACAAAGGGTAAAGAAAAGATAAATTGAATCAGTAGAATGAAAGACTGCCTTTGGTTTTATTTGTTTAACGGTATATCAACTCCTTAAGGGTTATCTAATGTCGATATTTGATTCATTTGTAAATACTTGATTTTTATAGATTTATATTTTCTATTTCACAAAAAAAAAATCTTTGAAGACGATCAATCGATGTTATTGAAAGTGCTTGGTTGTAGTACCGAAGCAACTTCTCTATTAACTGGACCCCGTTACAAGGAACTAAGCAAGAAAGATAGGGGAAGAAAATAAAAAAAAAAAAAAAAAAGGAAAGAATAACAAAAGACCCCAAAGAACAACGAAAAAACAATACAATCATAAAAACGTAAGTTCGTGGGGTTTAACAAAACTTTTATAAACCATAAGGTTGGTTGATTGGTTTGGTTGGTTCTTTTGTTTTAGGTTGTATCAAACGGTTTCGGGTTAATTAATGCCGAAATAAGTCTTTTTTTTTTGTGGTTTGCTTTAGTTTTATGGCATATCAACCATTGTTGGTTATTTAATACCAAATCAATCTTATACATATAAACCATTCAATTTCAAACTATTCAGTTTAGTATAAGTACGCAGTTTAAATTTTCAAACTGTTCTATTTCAAACTATTCAGTTTAGCACAAACACACAGTTTAGTTCTATTTGACGCATTGATAGGACCCTATCAGGTGCTACCACTTCAGGTTAAAGTGGACCTTGGAACAATTGCAATAAAAGAGATCCTCTGGATCCCCAAAAGCTCCAGAATTATTAGACCCTCACCATCAGATTGTTTAGTGTCATATACAGGACACTCGCAGGGGAAATCTTGCAGTCGGCGTATTTTGCCGCCCCAGGCGACTGAGCCAGTATAAACAATAACCTATGGCCAATATATATATATATATATATATATATATATATATATATATATATATATATATATATATATATATTATGGCCAATATTATATATATATGTGTGTGTGTGTGTGTGTATTTAGAATTACGATTTATTTATTAGATGACCTTTGTATATATATATATATATATATATATATAAGCAGATTGCTTGTTTGTTTTGTTTTACGGCTCATCAACCTCATCGGTCATTTAGTGCCGAATCAAGTTCAGGAAAATAAGTGTGAAAAGAAATTCAAAGTGGAGGTCTTAGGAATTAATGATAAACTTTAGATATTTAGTTGGTTAATTGTTTTTTTAGGTGTTTATTTGTAGGGAATCATGATCATTAAAAAAAGACCCTTCCAATGTGAAACAGGTTTGTGAAGGGATGGGTATGTCAGAATATATCTAGTAAAGAAAGGATTTATAGAAGTAATTTGTTCTTATTGTAAATTTCTTTTGATTTTTATGTATGACTTCACTGTTTTTAAAAATGATATCACATTATTTATTTCAGTGTTTTGTAATAGTTCCTTCATATTGTTTGCACTATAGAAGGTTTTTCTTACATGGGCTAAGCAGATTGTAAACACACAAATATACAAGTTTCATCCAATAAATGGGAGTTTTAAATGTACACACACAAAGGCATATATATATATATATATATATATATATATATATATATATATATATATGCTTTTATGAGTACGTATATTTGAATAAACCATGTATTTATTCATTTATTACAAGAGTCATTCTGTAAATAAATGAATCACATAATTCAGTAAATAAGGAATCACATAAGCAAATTGTACACACCTGTTAAAACACACACACACATATACAAGAGTCATTCAATAAATGAATGGGAGTTTTAAATCTACGCACACACACACGCATATATATATATATATATATATATATAAATATATATATATGAATATATATATATATATATATATATATATATATATATATATATATATATATTTGTATGCGCGTATGTGTGTACATTTAAAACTCCCATTCAGTTATTGAATGACTCTTGTATATGTGTGTGTGTGTATGTGTGTACAATCTGCTTATGTGATTCCTAGCGGTTATTTATCAAACATTGAACCTGACACTATTGTTTAAGTCGTCCAAACATGACGTCAAAAGCGCTCGTTCTCTTTGATATTTATGTTTCTGATTCCGCTTGGACAATTTGGTACCAGAAAATTCGGTATCGGATGACTTGCTTTTGGAAAATTTATCACTGGACAATTTAGAATCAGATAATTTGATTCTTGGCATTTTGGTTCTGGCAAATCTTATACAGGACAATTTTGTACCGGAAAATTCGGTACTGACCAAATTGGTACGTGACAATTCGCTACTGGACAGACATACTCTGTTTAGTTTTTTAGAAGTAGACTATATAAACATGAGAGAGCGCCTCTGGTGGTATAACGGTTAGCAAGCTAGACTAGCAAACCTACACGAGAGAGTTCGAGTCTCATTAGGCACCCCATTTATTCGGCCTTGTGCCACATCAAAGCAAAGCACTTTGTAATTTACTGAACATGAGATTAAAAAAATAAGAGGATTAAGAAAATTTAGTTCATTAAGATATTTTTAGATTATATCTAAAACTTTTGTGACCTTTCTTTAAGCATTTAGCATAAGATAAATCGATTTGCATTTGGTAAAATTAGTTTTCTCTATTGATTAATTTTCCTTTTTCATTTTCATAATTTACTAAATAGCAAATGGCCATTCTTAAAGTGATAGGCGGAAAATTAAAATAGAAATTCAAAAAGTTTCTTTGTTAAAACTGCCTCTATAGAAATGAGAAAAATATCGATAACAGCAACAATTATATACCTTAAACGTGGAATAACTTCATTAAATAACGTTTGTTGACTGAAATGAGCAGTTTACTATTGTAAGCTTCATTCAAACGCGCAGAGAATTATCCGAGTACAAAATTGTCCTAGTAGTGAATTGTCTAGTACCAAATCGTCTTGTACCATGTACAATATCTCCCTCTTTAAATTTATATGGCGGGAGATCATTTACAAAGCAAAATGAATTTAACGTGTCGTTACATCTTGTACTGTAATATAAGATGGTAATACTATCCCAGCTTGTATTTGCAAAATATGTAATCCGATTTATACAAGAGAAATGTAATGAAGAGATATAATTAAAAGTCACGAAAATATACAGCTCTTCTACAAGGATGACTTTTGTTTGTTTGTTTGTTTGTGCGTTTGGGTTTTATGGCATATCAACCTTTGTAGGTTATTTAATGCCAAATCGATTTTTATAAAAATAAACACTTTTATTTCAAACAATTCAGTTTAGCATAAGTACACAGTTTAATTGTTGAAAAATATTTCTATTTTAAGCTATTAAGTTTTGTCAAACAGTCTTATTTCAAACAATTCAGTTTAGCATAAGTACACAGTTCAATTACTGCAAGCTACTCAGTTTAGTTAAACAGTTCTAATTCAGCTAATTCAGTTTATTAAAAGTATAGTTTTTTTTACACCCGGTTAAATGTCAAAGCAGTTATATTTCGAACAATTCAGTTTTGCGTAGTACTGTTTCAATGTCAAAAACAGTTCCATTTCAACAATTCAGTTTAGCATTAGTACGCAGTTTAGTTCGATTTGACCCATACATAGAACCCTATCAGGTGCTACCTCTCCGGGCCAGAGTGGACCTGGGAGCGATGGCAATAAAAGAGTACTCTGCATTCCACAAAGCTCCAGCATTACTGGAACCTCACCCTCTGATTGCTTAGTGTCATATCCGAGACACTCTTTAAGGTGGGGTTACCCCTCTGCAGATGTGCAGTTGGTGTATTTTGCAGCCCCAGCCGTCTGAGCCAGTATAAACAATAACTTATGGCCAATATATATATATAAATATATATATATGTGTGTGTGTGTGTGTGTGTGTGTGTGGTGTGTATTTAGAATTACGATTTATTTATTTATTATACCTTTGTATATATATATATATATATATATATATATATATATATATATATATATATATATAAGCAGATTTGCTTGTTTGTTTTGTTTTACGGCACATCAACCTCATCGGTCATTTAGTGCCGAATCAAGTTAAGGAAAAAAAAGTCTGAAAAGAAATTCAAAGGAGAGGTCTTAGGAATTGATGATAAACTTTAGATATTTTGTTGGTTAATTGTTTTTATTAGGTGTTTATTTGTAGGGAATCATGATCATTAAAAAAAAGACACCCCCCAATGTGAAACAGGTTGGTGAAGGGATGGGTTTGTCAGAATATATCTAGTAAAGAAAGGGTTTATAGAAGTAATTTGGTCTTATTGTAAATTTCTTTTGATTTTTATGTATAACTTCACTGTTTTTAAAAATGATATTACCGTTAAAATCAATCAAACAATCAGTCGAAGCCCGTGTTGATATAAGACGTAAGTTATTTAAAAGTTTAAAGTTCATGAGAAAAATCAACAAATTAATTATTATACTAAAATAATTCCATACATTTTTTGTGCTATTGTTGTTATGTCCTTTAGAAAAGGTTCTGCATTCAAGAATATATATGGTTATCCTTCTGTCGACATGAAAAGCCTCCATCATATATATATATATATATATATATATATATATATATATATATATATATATATATATATATAGTCATCCACAGACAGACTGTTATGCTGTATCGCAACTCTTCAGTATGGATAGACTCACGAGATGCTTTAAGCTGGGAACGAAAACTAGCTGATTTTACGTCAGTCGGACATCTTAGCTCGCAAAGGAATTTTTAGGTTTATATTCTCTCTCTCTCTCTCTCTCTCTCTCTCTCTCTCTCTCACACACACACACACACACACACACACACACACACACACACACACACACACACACACACATATATATTGAATAAAAACTGGGAAAGTTTCCTACAACTTCGGTTCATTTATTCAGATACTTAAACGTGAAAAAGTGAAATTAATTGCCGTATATTTGGTCCCTGCCTCCCAGCAGACAGGACTTGACACAAGGTCAATGACCCGAAGGTCGATTTTAGTGGGGATTTAAGAGAGGGGAAGGTGGGCACGAGCCAAGGCTCGAGGCCTGCTGGTCTATGCTGGTCATCACTCCACTTACTGTAATGTGGGCCTGATGAGCCTAGCTGGACTTGGACCAATGCCTGATTATAGCTAAAATTGGACAGCAAGGTCCAGTGCTATACAAGTTAAAATAATTGCAGCTTTAATTGCTACATGGTGCTGCTTAACTGTGTATTGATATTCTTGAAAATAGTAAGAAAAACTTGATGGGATTTTATTTTTTATATTTATTGTATATTGGTGTACTTATAAAATATTATACAATATTTTAGTTTTTTACTTTTTATTCTATTATTTTATATAATTTTAAGTTTACTCGATGTGAGTTTTTTTTACATCGGTTTTAACTGGTGGTTTTTGGAGAAGTTCGAGTAACATCAAGTCTTTTCAGCTATTCAGGAATTTTTAAAGTATTTATTCCAGGAAGGAGTAGCGCCCTCCCCTACACCTTGGTGTAGTAGCTATCGAAAAGGGAGCCTTCGGGTTACCCTCGACTATGGTCGCCAACTTTACTTTTACTTTTTTACTATTCCAGATGATTTGAAATGTTCCGCTGTTAGGATGGTCTCGATTCTTCCTCTGATCTGCAATTTCACCAGGCTCTTTTTCGAGGCCTTTGAGGGCCGTTCCAAATGCACCAACTACAATTGGTATCAGCTTCACCTTCATATATCACAGCTTTGATTTTAGCCCTCCAGCATTGATGTTAATGATTGCTAATCGTCTCGCTTTCTTTTGTTTTCACTGTAATCATCCGGAACGGCAAAATTAAAATTAATATTTTACTCTTTGGAGGGTTTTTTACACCAGCGTTAGCTGATGGTTTCTCACTGGGGTTTAAATGACAGCGAGTCTTCAGGACTCTTCTCAGTATCATGACCAATCTTAATAATGCGGTAGGCTGGATGGTCTGTACTTGTCCTCTGATTAATAAGTCTTTTACTTTTTTTATCAATCCTTTGGGTTTTTACCAGGCGTACCAACTACATTGCCCAATCGGCTGGAGCTGTAGAACCCCACTCCCCCAATGAGTGTCCTGGATATGATATTAAACAATCTGATGGTGAGGTTCCAGTAATACTGTAGCGTGGTAGCACCTGATAGGGCCCTATCTATGGGTTAAATAGAACTAACGACATACATATGCTACACTGAATTGTTTGAAATAGAACTGTTTTCTGACATTGAAACTGTACTTCACTAGACTGATTTGTTTAATATACAACTGTTTTGACATTTAACTGTGTGTAAAAAAAATCTGTACTTATACTAAACTTAATTAGCTGAATTAGAACTGTTTGACGAAGCTGAATAGCTTGAAATAGAAATGTTTTTCACAATTAAACTGTGTACTGATGCTAAACTGAATTGTTTGAAATAGAACTGATTATTTACATAAAAATGGATTTGGCGTTAAATGATCTACAAAGGTTGATATGCCATAAAATCTAACCAACCCATCAACAAACAATTACAATTGGTAACTCTATCACCTTCATGTTCCGAAGCTTTTTTTAGTTCTCTAGCAAGGTCTAGATCTTTATCCTTCTTTTCGCTTTCTTTTAATTTTCTTTTTAATTTTACTCTCTAGGCTACCGCGACAGTAAAGTCTACTATTCAGCAGGTTTTCTTTCTTTTCTTTTCTTTTCTTTTTTTTTTTTTTTTTTTGACTATCACTTGGTTTGGTCGTCTGGCCGTCTAGCCGTCTAGCTGAGATTAGGAGGTCCGTTTGTATCTAAAATCCTAGAAAAGATTATGTGTCTTCTTCTCAAGGATAGATTATGGGTTGTGCATATACCTCTCGTTCTTATGGTTAACTTAAGATTTCTTGCATAATTCCCAGTGGATCATCTTTCACATCCAGTCGTGTCTAGCCTTATACTCTTTTGGTGCTAATTTGTTGCATTCACTTATTATATAACTGATGACTTCGTCTCTTTCACCATATAACCTACAATAGTTCTTTTGTTGCGTCTAACCTATTCTTACTTTAACGTAGTTTGTCCTTATCACGTTGTATTTTACTGCTATTTGATTAAATTCAGTTTCTCTCTAAAGGTTTCCCTTTCTTAAACATTTCCAAGGCTTCTCATGTGAGATTTCACTTTTTTGTCGCTTGAAATATCCATACAATTACTTTTCTTCCCATTTTTGTTCTCTATATTATCAACATTATCTCTTGTGTGTTTTTTTCACACCAGCGTTAGCTGATGGTCTTTCAGTGGAGTCTGAGAGATAGCAAATCTGCTCAGGTCTCCAGAACTTTACTCAGTATTCTGGCAAATCTTAACATAGCTATACTTTGGATTGTCATGATTCATTCTCCGATTTCCCATTCTTCCAGCTCCTTTCCCAAGCCCCTGGGGAACGTTATAATCGCACAAATTAAAATTCATATCAGTTTTACTCTCTTGTTTCATAGCTTTTTATTTCTTGGGCAAGGTCCTAATATTACTGTCTCTTTTCGTTTTCTTTGGTTTTCACTGTCATTATAATTATAATTACTATAATTCTTTACTCATTGAGAGTTTTTCACACCAGTTTTAGCTGATGGTCTTTCACTGGAGAGTCTCCTCAAGTCTCCAGGACTCTTCTCAGTATTTTCTCCGTTATCAACAGTGGCGTAGTTTGGTTGGTCTTCACTTGGCCTCCAACCTCCAAGTCCTCCAGTCCCTTTAATAATTTTTGTTACCGTAACAAAAGCACCAATCACGATTGGTACAATTGTCACCATATGTTCCATAGTTTTTTCAATTCCCGAGCAAGGTCGAGGTACTTATCCTTCTTCTTACACTCTTTTAGTTTTATTCGGTGGCCAGCCCACCTAGTCGTGTCTTATCTGATACCCTTTCTTTGCTAATTTGCAGGTCAGATCATATCAAAGACTTTAAAAATGGTACTTGATACTTCCTTGCTTAACTCTCAGCATTATGAGGTGCTTATTAAGGGTAAAGTAGAGCAATCCAGGGGAAGGAGTAGCTCCCTCCCCTACACTTCGATGTAGTAGCTTATGAAAAGAGAGCCTTCAGGTCACTCTCGACTACAGTCGCCAACTTTACTTTTATATGGTCACAATTCTTCCTTTGATTCTTAATTCCTCCAGTCTTCTTTACAAGCTATTGGGAACTGTTTCTAGTGCTCCAACTACAATCAGTATCACCGTCACCTTCATACTCCATAGCTCTTTTAGCTCTCTGGCAAGATATAGATATCTGTTTATCTTTTTGGTTAATTTAATTTTCACTCTGTGGTCAACTGGAATTGCAAAATCCATATGATGACAAATTCTTCTTTTCTTGTTAATTAACATGGAATCTAACCTTTCTACCGGTGTTGAGTAAAGCGTTTGTATCTCAAAATCCCTGAAAACTTTATGGGTTTCATTCTCAAGGACAGATTCTGGTTTGTGCATATACCATTTGGTAGTCCTGTTAAATTTCAACTTCTTGCACAAATCCTTTCTAGCCAGTTTGCTGCATTCACGTTTTAGCTCTGTCTTCTAATTATCTTCTCTTGCTATTCTGTTACGTAAATACAGCCTCGCATGTTACATTACTAGGCTGAATTCTAACAGGCCGAAGTAATATAAACAAAACAAAAATAGTCGTCTATTTCTGGCTGCATATGAAATTAACCTAAAAAAATGAATTAACTTTCAAAATTGAACGGATGAAATAATATAATCCTATTGGTGGAATTTATCTTACGTTATTTTTATTCCTTTTAATATTACTCTTTGTCTTTTACTAATCCACAAATTATAAACGGCTGTGAGTTGCTTTGCTTTTATTATTTTCAAATATTTGATACTGAGAACAGAATTTTTTGTATGAAACCAGTGATTACGTTGAACAAATTTTATCCATTTCTCGAGAAGATCGGATTTTCCAAAGGGGAAAAGAAAATATCAATACTTTTTTCTATTGGTATGATATCCCCTAGAACAACTAAAAAAGGATCTGATAACACCGTGCGTAGCTGGCCTGAAGCAAGGTTGCAAAAAAATACAGGCTTCTTTCGCGACCCTCTTCTCAGGTCGTTTAACTATAAGTAAAGTTGGCGACCATAGTCGAGCGTAACCCGAAGGCTCTCTTTCGATAGCTACTACATCAAAGTGTAGGGAAGGGCGCTACTCCTTTCCCTGGAATTCTCCACTTTACCCGTACCTTATAATGCTGAGTGTTAAGCAAGGAGGCATCAAGTACCATTTTTAAAGTCTTTGGTATGACTCGACCTAGGATTGAACCCAGGTCTCCCGGGCCATTGGCGAAGACTCTAACCATTATGCCAATGTCCGGTATAAATTACAAGTAACAAAGACTAAACTGAGCTCTCCACTAGTGAGGAAGGTTTTTTTTATAACAAATGAACCTTCCTCTATTAGTATAAATAGCCACGGAGCTATCGTTCGTCTTGGACGTTAGAAGAGCCTCCTCAGCGGGGCCGTAGGCATTTTTGGGAAATGCCGGGCGTGTGTGGGCTACGGCCCTGCGCCCGGACCCACCAAAAAAAAGGCCTTGTGCCGCACTTTCACGTTTGGTGGGGCTTGGAACAAATACCAATTACCGAAGAGCCTCCTTAGCCCCGGCAGCTACTCTCTGGTAAGTTTGCCCATTATTTACTACAAAATGCAACTCATTTGTAAATCCTTTTTGTTGAACAAAATATCATGAAAAACTTTTAAAAATCAATATTGAAATGTAATTAATTATGCGTAAGCAAATTTACCAAACAGTGTCTATAGACCGTAGAGGCGATTGAAAATCATAAAAGCGAGGTAACTCACAGCCATTTACAATTTGTGGATTAGTAAAAGACAGTGTATAAATGTACATTTTAATTTTGAAAGGAATAAAAATAAAGTCAGATAAATTCTACCAGCAGAATTATATTATCTTATCTGTTTCATTTTTGAAGTTAATTTTCTTTTTAGGTTAATTTCATATGCGGCCAGATATGGATTACTTTTTTTGGTTTGTCTACGTTACTTCGGCCTGTTAAATTTCAGCTTAGTAAAGTAATATGCCGGGCCATATTTACTAGTTAGCCGCGGTATAATCGATTTTCGCTTGATATTATCATAATTTTACTTAATTCGAGTTAGCTCATGGTCTTTCACTGGAGTCTGAGTGATGGCAAATCTTCTCAGAAATCCAGAACTTTTCTCAGTATTCTAGCTGATCTTAGTAATACTGTAGCTAGGAGTGTCTCGATTTAACATCCGATTTCTAACTTACCAGCCCCCTTTCTTAGCCTCTAGGGACCATTCAAAGTTAGCCAATTCCAATTGGTATCACTGTCACCCTCATGGTCTACAATTTGTTTTAGTTCTCTGGCAAGATCCAAGTACTTATCTCTCTTTTCACTTTCTTTGATTTTTACTCTGTGGTCCGCTGGGACGGCAAAGTCGACTAAACAGCAAGTCCTCTCTTTTTTTTTTAATTATCTGGTCATCTGGTCGGGATCAGGGGATCCGTTTGTGTCTTAGAATCCCAGAGAACCTAGAGCGTCTCACCTCAAGGGTGGATTCTGGGTTGTGCAAATACCATTTGGTAGTACAGCCAAATTTCAATTTCTTGCACTATTCCATATGGAATTCCCCTTCACCACTCAAACGTGTCAAGTCTCGTACTCTTTTTGCGCTAGTTTGCTACATTTGCTTATCATTTTACTCTTTTGAGAGTTTTTCATATTAGCGTTTATTGATGGTTTTCTACTGGAGTCTGAGTGACAGCAAGTCTCCTCAAATCTCCAGGACTTTTCTTAGTATTCTGGCCGATCTAAAAAATGCTGTAGTTTGGATGGTCTCTACTAGTCCTCTTACTTCCAAGTCTTCCAGTTCCTGTACCAACCCTTTGGTGACCGAGTGCGCCAATTACAATTGGTATCACCGTCACTTTCATGTTCCATAGCTATTATTATTATTATTATTGATATTAATATCATTATTTCAGTCCTAGCGAGTTTTTCTCACTAGTAGTCAAAATAGGATAGAACGATGGACGAAGGGATGCATCCTTCCATTCCCTAAAAAAGGCGACCTCGGACTAGCCAAGAACTACCGAGGGATAACACTTACATCCATAGCAGCCAAAATCTACAATGCCCTACTACGAAACCGCATAGAACCCAAAATGGAAAACATCCTTAGGAAAAACCAAAATGGCTTCCGGAGAAATAGATCCACAACCTCACAAATACTGACCATCCGTAGAATCCTGGAAGGCGTTCGGGCAAAAAACTTACAGGCGACATTACTATTTGTCGACTTTACCAAGGCCTTCGATTCCATACATAGAGGGAAGATGGAGCAAATCCTACTAGCTTACGGCCTACCAAAAGAAACCGTAGCAGCGATAATGATTCTCTACAGAAACACCAAAGTAAAAGTACGTTCACCAGATGGAGACACGGAATACTTCGACATTGTTGCAGGAGTACTACAAGGAGACACACTAGCCCCGTACCTCTTTATCATCTGTCTAGACTATGTGCTTAGGACTTCGATCGACAAAATCAGAGAAAATGGCTTTGAGCTGACTAAGAGAAGAAGCAAAAGGTACCCCGCAAAAACAATCACGGACGCCGACTACGCTGATGACTTGGCGTTACTAGCGAATACGCCTAATCAAGCAGAGACACTACTACATAGTCTGGAACGAGCTGCAGCTGGCATTGGCCTACATGTCAATGCAAACAAAACCGAATATATGTGTTACAACCAAACAGGCAACATTGCCACACTAGACGGAGCCTCTCTGAAACTAGTCGACAAATTCACCTACCTAGGAAGCAGCGTCTCATCAACCGAGAAGGACATCGACACACGACTGACGAAGGCATGGACAGCTATCGATAGGCTCTCGATCATATGGAAGTCGGACCTAACAGATAAAATGAAACGCAGTTTCTTCCAGGCAGCGGTTGTGTCGATACTGCTATATGGATGCACCACATGGACGCTTACGAAGCGGCTGGAGAGGAGGCTGGACGGAAATTACACAAGAATGTTGAGAGCAGTATTAAACAAGTCCTGGCGACAACACCCCACGAGACTCCAACTATACGGACACTTGCCCCCCATCACAAAAACTATACAAGTTCGACGAACCAGACACGCGGGACACTGCTGGAGAAGCAAGGACGAGCTCATAAGCGATGTACTCCTGTGGACCCCCACTCATGGATGTGCAAGTGTGGGACGACCAGCACGAACTTACATACAGCAGCTATGTGAGGACACGGGTTGTAATCCTGAAGACCTGCCGGAGGCGATGAGTGATAGGGAGAAATGGCGAGAGACGGTCAGGGATATCCGCGCAGACGGCGCGACATGATGATGATGATTAGGTAGTGGCCTTTCACTGGAGTCTGACAGACAGCAATTATTATTATTATAAAACTTATATACATATCTATCTTTCCATCTATCGTGTCATCCACAGACAGACTTTTTCGTTGAATTACAACTCTTCAGTGTAGCTAGACACGCGAAGTGTTTCTAGCTGGGATCGAAACCTGGCTGATTTTACGTCAGTCGGATATATTACCCAGAATATATCATCATTCTCAACATAAGCTAAAGAATTTTTTTCGTATATATCTACGTTTACGCTTATCGGCTACCGGAGTGTTGAATTCATGAGAACAGATCTGCATCTACGCGTACGTGGTAGCCGGCAATTCCCTACTCGAGTGCTCAACTCATTGTGGGGAGCGTGTATATTGCCATCCACCGACAGACTGTTTCGTTGGATCACAACTCATCAGCGTGGCTAGATATCGATCAGGTTCCATAATTGTTTCTAACGACAGAGTAATTAGAAACTGCGTTGACATGATAACTCAAAGCTGATCCCCCCCCCAAAAAAGAGGTAGACCGATAGAAACAGAAAAAAAAGGGAAGCAGAGGAAGAATAAATATTCGACTTAATCTCCCCCACCTCTCTCTCTCTCTCTCTTTCAATTTCTTTTCCTTGTCTTTTTCCTCACTCACTGTAACTCTCTTTCTCTCTCTTCATCTGTATTTTTCTCACTCACTGTAACTCTCTTTCTCTCTCTTCCTCTGTCCTTCTCTCTTGTTCTTTTACCACTTTTTCCTTCTTCTCAGTAACTCTCTCAACGTCAGTGTCCTTTCTTCTCTGGATCATTTTTTGCGTCCCTTGTTTTTTTTCAATTTCTTTTCCTTGTCTTTTTCCTCACTCACTCTAACTCTCTTTTTCTCTCTTCCTCTGTCCTTCTCTCTTGTTCTTTTACCATTTTTTCCTTCTTCTCAGTAACTCTCTCAACGTCAGTGTCCTTTCTTCTCTGGATCATTTTTTGCGTCCCTTGTTTTTTATTCAATTTCTTTTCTTTGTCTTTTTCCTCACTCACTCTAACTCTCTCCCTCTGTCTTTCTCTCTTGTTCTTTTACCATTTTTTCCTTCTTCTCAGTAACTCTCTCAACGTCAGTGTCCTTCCTTCTCTGGATCATTTTTTGCGTCCCTTGTTTCTTTTTCAATTTCTTTTCCTTCCTACTAATTCCCATTCCAACTGTGCTCGTTTTTCTCTTTTCTACGGTAATTGTCATGCGCTCCACGTACGCCCGAGTATGGCACAAAGACTCTTTTAATGTGAGTACCAGGCGCAGGTCAGTAGCCCAGACACACCCGGTGGCTAGGGCCCCGTCGGTATTCCTCTAAAAAAGGAGTGCCTCTTGCGCCTGGGAATAAATCTAGCCTCTCTAAGAAGGGTTGGAACCTAGGGGACGGTCCCTTTGAAGCTTGAGGAGTATATAAGTGTCAGCCACGTGACGCAAATGCTAGGCCTCCCTGGCACCCGTGTCGGGTAGCCTCAACCGACTACCAGGACCAGAGACATGACACACCCTGCTAGACCAGCGCCGTTGTGCCATGGCCGGCCGAAGTGTGTCACGTTCAGTTTTTCTGCCTTTTCGAGAGTTTTGAAGAGATTTCTGTCGACCGATGCTACTGCGTTCCCAACTTGCCAGCCCGACAGTCGCCACCGCCTTAAAAACCCTAGACAAGAAGTGCCCGTCCCTATCTAAATAATCCAGTCATTTGTGACGGGAACTGTGCTCGTGAGTATACAAAATGAATGAAATATCAGAAAACGACTGATAACGATCGTGTTTTGTTCTACGAATGACAAGCTGGAGCCGACAAAATGTCATCTTGCCTATTCCTTCGAATTTCAACCGCCCATTTTCTCCTTTCTTTCTCTCTCAACCGCCCAAGATGGAACAATGTGTGTGTGTGTGTGTGTGTGTGTCTACCAATTAAGAGGCGCCTTTCAGTGGATAAGTCTGTGGAGTCTGATTAAAAAGCGTCCGCTTTCCACATTGACGCCGAAAGAGGTCCCGTTCCGTTGACCATTAAATTTCATTACAGCCCACTTTGCATGAAAAACATCTGTAGAGGAAAACGGTGACCATTAGAAAGTACTTGTGTTGCTATCTAATATGGACGAACTAATCAGTTCTACATCGGGCAGGTCAGATGACGCCGAAGCACAAATGAAATTTGAAATTCAAATTAATCACGTACAATTGCAGAATCAATTTGCTGGCGAACATTTTCGCTGGCCGAACAGGCATTAACTTCATGTTGTCTTGGGCATGCGCAAATGGAGTCAGGGCACGCGTCGAGAAACGTCACTCATCACAATTGGCTCTGTAGATCACCTCCTTCTTTCTCTTCCTCCTCCTCCCTCTCTCTATGTATGTATATATATACGTCACACAAAACTCTCACAGTATTTCATTCAGTTTTTATCTCAGTGTATCTCTCTTCACTCTTTCTTTTTTTCTTCCTATCTGTCGCTATCTTTTCTGTAGATATCGTCTGGAAGGAGTATGCACAAACATATTAATATATATATATATATATATATATAAAACAGAGCAAATTACACATATACACATATAAAGAGATGTGTACTTATCTTTATATACTTATATGATAGTGGGGATAGGTTTTAATATTAGCTGGATGTAATAAATGTAGAAAGTAAGAACCAGAAAATAAATACATTGATTTTCTTTTTCAATTGTGTTTCTTCCGGCCATCTTTCTTTATATACAGTTACCAATTGTCTTAATTACAACGGACTTAACTGGTAATTTTTCCTTCTTCTATTTATTCTTTATTCAGTGTTAAGTATATTTTCTTCTTCTTCTTCTTCTTCTTCTTCTTCTTCTTCTTCTTCTTCTTCTTCTTCTTCTTCTTCTTCTATTTGAATATTTTATTGTTCTTCAAAGTCTCGTTGTTGTTGTTGTTGTTGTTGTTATTGTTGTTATTATAGTTGTTGTTCTTCTTCTTATGGTCATTCTTCTCACCCTCTCTGATTTTAATAATTTATCAGTCTTGAATATGTCGTTCCTTTTCTTCCTCTTCCCATTTTCCTCCACATAACCGCTTCTTCTTCCTTCTCCTCCTCCTCCTCCTCCTCCTCCTCCTTCGTCTTCTGCTTCTTCTTCTTCTAGTCGTTCTCCTCGTTCTCTCACCTTTGAATATCTTCTTCTTCTTCTTCTTCTTCTTCTTCTTCTTCTTCTTCTTCTTCTTCTTCTTCTTCTTCCATATTTTATCGTCCGCCAACATCTTACTCTTACGAAAATATTTACAACTCTTTCTTTCTTTCTTTCTTTTAGTTATTCATCGCTTTCCTTTCTTTTTCCTCTCTTTCATAAAATCTTTTCCCGTTTATCTCCTTTGGATTTCCTCTTTTGTAGTTATTACTCTTTACCTTTCTTCATTCTCCCCATATGCATCTTCTTCTTCTTCTTCTTCTTCTTCTTCTTCTTCTTCTTCTTCTTCTTCTTCTTCTTCTTCTTCTACATTCTTTTCTTTTCTCTTTTCCTTTTAAAACCTTTGTTTCTATTCATTGTTTTCCTTTCCTATTTACTTTTAGTCGTCTTTGTTGTTATTGCTGCGGTTCTTCTTCTTCTTCTTCTTCTTCTTCTTCTTCTTCTTCTTAAAACATTCCCTTTCTCTGTATCTATTATCTTTGGTTTCAAAACCATCTCCTTGACTTTTCGAAAAGAAGGACCTGCCAGTCGCCCTGTCCTCTAGGTTACCTGATAAAGTCTCCTTACTGGACAAATTGACAAATACTCAATATACTTAACCGATGAACAACACAGCAGAGATGAATGTTTGGCTAGTAAATTGTTTGAATTTATTTCAGCTGCGCCGACTGGACTAGAAACGTTTGATACAATTTGCCTTTCCTCTCAAAAGTTATGACGACGAGCTACTTGGCTACAGTTGCCAAGAGGCGGCTTGTTGACAACTTAATCTGGTTTTTGGCAACAATCTCGGTTTTGACAGAACTTGGAAACGAACAGAGATTGAGGAGGATTCGCAAGAAAGGCGCGAACTGCCAGATAAAGTGATGTTTACCGGAGACTGAAGAGGTGTAGGTAATCTATTTCTGCTCTTCATATACACTATGCTTGCGTGTATGGATCGATAGTCAGGGATAGAGCCTAACGGCTTTAAAAATCTTAAGTTTTGGATATTTGCTTAACTCGACAGTAAATCAAAAGTGGGCGCCAATTGACCATGTTAGAGTTTTTTTGTTTTTTTTTGTTTTTTCTTTTTAGCACTTGGTTGTCCCATTAGCCTTTACCCTAAAGAGTATTGTCAATTTTACAATTGAAAGTGAATCTAGTTCAATTTCAGTTATGATAAGTTATAATTTCTGCTTGGATTTTTATGGTCAACCAAATGTGGAATAATAAGTTTTTGTTCGTTTTTTAACGGTCGAAAACTGCTAAATCGTAGGCTTACGAAAGCTAGTGGTTATTTCTTTATTGGCATATCAATTCTCGGGGATTATTTAATGCCAAACCTGCACACACACACACACACACACACACACACACACACACACACACACACACACACACACACACACACACACACACTCTCTCTCTCTCTCTCTCTCTCTCTCTCTCTCACACACACACACACATGCATATATATATATATATATATATATATATATATATATATATATATATATATATAGATGTTCTATCAGCGAATAGTTAGTTTGTAACTGTTTTTAAGCGTGTTACAGCTCATTCATTTACACACGGTTAAAAGGTTTCAAATATTACTATGTAATACTAATAATTCAATCTAACATCAGTCATTTGTTAAATGGTTTTAAGTAAAGAAAATGACAAAATAGTTCAGCTTGACCAATATATGGAACTCTTACAGGTACTACCACTCCAGGACAGAATGGACTTGAGAGTAATAGTAATGAAACACAAGTTCAGATTCCCTAAACTCCAAGACCCCCACCATCAAATGTAGTTTAATGTCATACTCAGGACACGAAGAAAAAGAATGTTCAGTAAACAGACGGGGAGGGTGTCCTCACGGTGCAATGGTTAACGTGATGGACAGCGGAATCGTAGTAAGCGAACTCTTGTCGCACTATTTCATTCACTTTCGGACAAATACCGTTGGAAAAGGTATGAAGCCCCTTATCCTTCCTGCTATGGGTTAAATAGTACCAGTACTATTCCTCTAAAAGGAGAACTTAGGCATTAAATAACCTACAAAGGTTGATATGCCATTAAACAACGAAACGAAACCGGCAAAGAAGAAAAATCTAAGAATCATTGAGAGCTGACTGAAAAAAAATCCAAAGTGGAAGGTAAATTCGAAAATAGATTTTTGTGTGTTTTTTTATTTTTTCCTATTTTTACATTGAAAAGGAGACAAGAAGTTGTTTTACTGATAGAATAACACAGGAATCTCAACCTATACAGAAGGCGTTGATATTCGTTTTTTTTTACTAGGGTGAATCAAAAGTTTTGCAATATTTTTGGTTACGCGAAGCACAGCTAGTTCGTTCCGGATGCTTTTGCCGAGTTTGTGAAGGTGATGAACCATACTGGACTTAAAGACGCTGAGTTCGCCTGATACTCTCCGAATGTGACTCACCTGATTTGCCTCGATGACTTGAAGCACGGCCTCGGAATCCATCGTTTGGGGTCTACCTGACCTTGTCTGACGGTCGAAGTCTTTGTAACCAGAGCGAAATTTCGTCAACCATCTGGTTACTGTTCTTTGATCAACTGCAGCGTCACCTTTAGCACAGCAAATGTTTTTGGCTGCTTTCGAGGGATTATGGCCCAGTTCGAAATTGTAAAGGATAAGTTTCAGAATTTGACAATGTTGTACATTCATCTGTAAAGCTTTCAGTAACACAGTGAAACAATGCACTACGTGTCAGCGCACCAACTCCCACAATACTACCAACCGCTGTGCATATCAAAATATGGCATCACTTGACTCACCCTCGGAGAAACTCATTGCTTTCAATAATTCAGCTTCCGGAGATAGTTTGGTTTCTTTGTTAAATGGCATATCAACTTTTGTGGGTTACTTAATGCCAAAGTCATCCCTCTAGAAGGATAGTAGTGATACTATATAACACATTTTTTTGGTGGGATAAGGGGGTTTATAACTTTTCTGAGAGTTTTATTCTGAAAGTGAATGTAATACCGCGACTGTAGCTCGAACTTACTACAACGTCTCAGTCCAGCATTTTAGCCACGGAGATTCTCAACTTCTGTATAGGACAATATTTTTAGATATTTTTCTTTTTTAAGTAGAGGAATTAATATTGTGAATTGAATTACCACGACCAGAAAATCCGGCAAACACCTACGCACGATATACAGGAACACTGGATAGCTGTTTCGACCTTATTAGGTCTCATCAGCAGTGTATACCGTAATCTCCACCACTTGCTTGCGATATGAACTGATGGCTCAGTTGTAGAGTTTCGGTACTGCAATCTGTGGTCGCTGGTAGGACAATATTTATCTCATCAATAATTTCCATTCTATTATATTTATTTTTATTTGGAAGAATATGAAATCTGTTTACTTCTCCCTTCTTTCCCAAGCCCCCCCCCCATTTCAGACTTCTTTATTCTCTGATCCAATTGGTATCAGCAAATAATATATTAGCTTGGGTTGAAGAAGAAGAGAGTAAAATATGTTGAGATTGATTTGTTTTGGTTTCTTTTTTTAATGGCATATCAACCTACTTTGGTTATTTAATGCAAAAACCATCTTTGTATAAAAAACACTAGCTTGGAGGATAAGGGAGGGTTTCATACCTTTCCCACGGGTATTAGTTCGAAAGTGAACATAGTATGACTGGAGTTCGAACTCGTGCACTTCAAGGCCACAGTCCAGCTCGTTAGCCATTACACCACAAAGACACCACTCAGATAATTGTGTGCCTAATAGTAAATAAATCAAAACTATTGTGTGTAGATTTAAGAAAAAAATGAAATTGTGTTAAGGCGATTTGATGCGATTAACTTCGTTCGGTATTTCAACAGTCTTTTTATCTTGTAGAGCCTGATATGCAAATGATTACTGGGGCACGAGTAGAGAGTTTTCATCTATCTTTCACTGTAATTGAGATGATACGCTTGATCTAGCACTCTGTGACTGATCATGCAGTGGTGACCATTTAAAAAGCCTGTTAAAAGTAATGATGTGGTGTTCTGTGAACCCCAGTATATATTACAAATTTCGTGATTCTTTTTTTTAGTGGCGGGGTTGCGAGGCAACAAACATTCACTGAGTACGAAACCAAAGTTACGAGATTATTTTAGTTTGGTTTTATGGCATATCAGGTTATTTAATTCCAAATCCATTTTTACGCATAAAAGCAATTCTATTTCAAATAATTTAGTTTACCACTAGTATACAGTTTAAAAGACAAAAACAGCTCAATTTCAAAAAATTCAGTTCAGCATGTGCTCACAGTTTAGTTCTATTTGACCCAGAGGTACGACCTTATAAAGTGCTACCACTCCGGGCCTGAGTGGATCTGGAAGCGATGGTAACGAAGGGATACTTCGCAATCCCCAAGAACATCACTATCAGATTGTTTAGAGCCATATCCAGGACACCTGTTGGGGGAGTCTTACCCCTCTGCAGAGATGGTCTGTGTATTCTACAGCTCCAGCCGACTGGGCCAGTACGAAATGGGACCTGTTCCTCGAAAAACGAAAAAGCTTATTGTCCACATGTTGACTGCTTGTCCATCTTATCCTGCTTCCACAGCCTTAGAGATGAAAGGATATGGAATAAACAACGAATGATCCATACGCTAAAAGAAGGCCTTCTTGGTGTGATGGATGCCGTTTTGAGAAATGGACACGGCGAAACGATTTGAAATGCGGAACGAGTCTATTTAGATTTAGTATCAATTCTAGCTTTTGTCAAGGAAGTCATAACTGATTATTTAATTTGCATTCCTAAAACAAATAAAGCCAAAATGTTTAGCTATTAAAATACAAATGTTTTACGTCTTATCTGTTATAAGATTATTTACCGGACATTGGCCTAGCGGTTAGAGTGTTCGCCAATGGCCCGGGAGACCTGGGTTCAATCCCAGGTCGAGTCATTCCAAAGACTCAAAAAATGGTACGTGATGCCTCCTTGCTTAACACTCAGCATTATAAGGTACGGATCAAGGATAAAGTGGAGCAATCCAGGGAAAGGAGTCGCGCCCTCCCCTACACCTTGGTGTAGTAAGCTATCGAAAAGGCAGCTTTCGGGTCACCCTCGACTATGGTCGCCAACTTTACTGCTAAATGGAAACTTTAAGTTAAAACTCTTTGAGTATGTTATTTCTAGAATTTTTCTCATGGGAAGTACATGCATAAATGGTGACAGTCATATATTGACGGATAATAACTGTCTTTAAAACTCAAATATTGACAGATAATAACTGTCTTTACTATCGGTCTTTACATCTCAAATATTGACGAGATTATTATTGAGATGATATAATTGTAATCATCATCAACTCGCGCTGACAGCACAGAATTCTCTTAAATTTCTCACAAAACGTCCCTATCATCCATCGCTTCCAGCAGGCCCGAGAGACCTCATGCAGTATCTACACAGAGCTGATGTATGTAAGTTCTTGTTGGTCAGCCAACTTTCAGAGATTTCCTTCTCCTTGACAGGTTGCCATCCCAAGGCTTAAGAGCCCAATATGCTCTATCATTTTACGCATAGCTGGAGGGAGAATAGTTGGATTCATACCTTTCCTAAAGGTGATAGAGTTATGTGAAATGTAAAGAGCTTTGTCTAGGATTGAACTCAAGTCACCAAGTCCATTTCCAAAGAGGATTACCATTTCCCCACGAGCAAATATATATATATATATATATATATATATATATATATATATATATATATATATATATATATATATATATATATATATATATATATATATATATATATATATATATATATATATATATATATATATATATATATATATATATATATATATATATATATATATATATATATATATATATATATATATATATATATATATATATATATATATATATATATATATATATATATATATATATATATATATATATATATATATATATATATATATATATATATATATATATATATATATATATATATATATATATATATATATATATATATATATATATATATATATATATATATATATATATATATATATATATATATATATATATATATATATATATATATATATATATATATATATATATATATATATATATATATATATATATATATATATATGAGAATTACGAAACCATCGTCTTCATAATACAACTTATACGAAAGAGAGCTGAAATGAACAATATATATATATATATATATATATATATATATACATAACGCAACTTTAGCGAAAAATTTTCAACGTAAAAAGAACTTGATTTCGGAAATCTTAAGAAAGGAAATATTTTTTCAACGTTGAAATCGGTTATATTCATATATATATATATATATATATATATATATATTATATAACCTGACTTAAGCGTTAAAAGAATATATGCTAATAATTCCAGTTCGAAATATATATATATATATATATATATTATATATATATTAAATAAATTTTTGACCATAGCCAAGGACGCTCCAAAGGCTCCTTTTTTATTAGCTACTACACCGAAGTGTAGGGGTGAGCGTTACTCTCTTCTCTGGATTGCTCGACTCTACGCTTGATCTCTACCTTATAATTGCAGAGTGTTAAATAAGGATCCATAAAGTAATATTTTTTGAGTCTTTGGTATGACTCAAGCTAGGATTGAATTCTGGTCTCCCGAGCCATTGGCGAACACTTTATCTACTAGGATATATTTCAAAGTATACGTGTTTGCAAGCAGTTCTTGCAGATCACTTATCACTAGGTAGTGAGATAGATCCTCACTGTGTGCTCCATACTTGGAGACACGTTTTGCGTAATGGTTATCGTCGTAGTTTAAAAGCAAAATTTTTTTACACGTGATTATAATCATTAGTTACTTGAAACCATATAAGTACTTGGAAAAAAAAACTGACTTCGGAATTAAATTATCCAATAAGGGCTGGCGTGCCTTAAAATGAATGAATTAAAAAATCTGAACATAATCTTTTCTACTAGCCACATAGTGAAATTGAAAGAGTGAAAAACTGGATCAGTGTCCTGAGTATGACACTTAACTGTATCTGATGGTGAGACTCCAATTCCGAAGATCTGGAGAATGTGAAGTACAACTTGATTGCTATAAATCCAGGGTCCACTCAGACCCGGAATGGAAATATCTGTTAGGTTCCCATCTATGGGTCCAAAAGACCTTTTAAAGAAGTATTCGTATTCGATAGGAGAGAATTAAAAAAAAATAAAACACTGAAAAAACAATTACAAAAAAAATGTAAACATTAGTGTCCAGTGAATGCGATTCCCTAACCTCTATGCGTAAAATAACCTGAGATGGGTTTACATGCTCTTAATCAATTAATCAATCCCTACTGTGCATTGATTAATGAGTCCAGTTCGAAATTCCCTGAATATTATTGACAAAGATAGAAAGCATCTGAAGAAGGCCAGAGATTAGTGCAACAGAGATGTTGTGAGCAATACAACCATGATGAGAAAAATAGTCCGACTCTTATAAATAATGTAAATAATAACTGTTTATCACTGAAACTTAAACCCTAATTTAAAAAAAATCATTTTTTAGACACGTAAAACTTACTTGAACTCTAGAGCCGATATTTGACAGTAATCACCTCGCACGAGGCGTAAATAACAGCGAATAACCTCAGAAAGTCAAGCAACTAGTTTTAATGTCACTCTCTTAGACGTGTTGCCTACCAAAGCTAGAGAGTTTTATTTTAATCTCAGGTAGAAAGAGAAATGTGTTTGTAATCATTAGTGCTATGTAAAAACATTGGAATAGCAGTGTTACTATTATCTTAATTCGCACTGTGCATCCCAATTGGGTATTGTTTTGCAAGGTCAATCTAAGCTCAGTTAATATATCTACATTTAAATGCTTCAAATAGGATATAGTCACCATGTATAAAAAAAACCACCTCGTGGCCAGCTTCATGAATCGTATCGGTATACGCTGTTCTAGGGTATCACTGGTCAAGGTTCGATCTCGGGGGGGGGGATCCGCGTGTTGTAATGGTTAAAGCGATGGACTTCGGAATCGTAGTATTCGAGTTCGAACTCCAGTCGCGCTATTACGTTCACTTTCGGACAAATACTCTTAGGAAAGGTATCAACCCCCACTTATCCTCCTAGCTATGGGTTGAATAGTATCACTACTGTTCTTCTAGAAAGCTGGCATTAAATAACCCATAAAGTTTGATATGCCACTAAAAAGAACCCAAACCAATCAATCAATCACAGGTCAAAAGTCATGATTGTGAGTTCTGATTTTTCAATCGATTTTTTGTTAGACTGATGCAAAACAGTCTTCCTACTTCAATTCGTTCAGTTCTGCCTCATTCCAAACAAAATCAAGTTTCATAAGTATCAGTGGTATTTATTTACTAAGCTTAGTTGGGCACAAGTTTCTTGAAAACATATAATTGTGTATAAATTATTAGGATTAGTTAAGAATACTTGAAACAATACAAATATGTCCAAATGATTTGTTTCAGGTTGTAATAATTGATTTGATATGTAACTGAGTGAAAATAGATGATTATTGACAAATAAAAAAAGATTTAATGAAACATAGTGACAATTGACATCAAACATTTAGAATTGAATTAAATTTCGGTAATCATCATTGTCATCATCAACGCATACCAACACTGGTGTGTCCATGTGTAGGAGTCCATTGGATAACCTCGTTCATGAGTTCGTCCTTACTTCTACAACAGTGCCAAGCGTGTCTTGATCGTTTTACTTCGATCGTTTGTATGATGGGAGGCAAATGGCCGTACAGCTAGTGTTTTGTTGGACGTTGCTTTCAGGATGAGTTCAAAACAGCACGTAGCATCCTTGTGGAGTTCATCTTCTATGCTTTTCGTTAGAGTCCAACTGGTGCAAGCAAACAGTAGTACTGACATGGCTACTGTTGGAAAAAATTATCATCTAATAAAATAACCTATAAAGAGATTGACTCTGATTGGTAATACTAGTCAGAATCCAATCTATTGGTCCAATAGATCTGTTTGAATTTTTTTTAGTATTAGGAATACAAAACTGTAAGAATCGAACTCTCTAACAATAGCCTGCAAGCCTAACTCGTTAACCATTACACCACGCAAAGTACCCTTTATAAATATCTGTGGTGAAATTCTTCGGTATTCGCTTAAAAGCTGACATCTTTTTTTTTTTTTGTCTTTCTAAAATAAGGCAGTGAAATCATAGAAATCATTGCAATTTTGTTTGTTTTCTTTCGACCAATCTCTTTTAATTTGAACGTCAAGTGCAGCGCATACAGTTTTCTTTCTTTTTTTTCTTTTTTTTTTTTGCGCTTTGATTTGCACCCAACAGTTGAAAACTTGTGATATGCACTGTACACTGGAATGCCCTGCAACTCGTGTTTAACAGCAAAATAATTTGGCTTCTTCAGTCAGCAAACGTTTACCGCCATAAGTTAAAATGAAAAAGGCTGGAAAAAGGAAAGAAATGTAGTGGCCATTCTTCCTCGTTACTGCGTAGAAATAAGAAGAAAGAAGGAAACAAAGAAAAAAAAATGCGGAGGTTTCCAATCGATTAAATGAAAAAGTAATGGCGGCTGATGTTTCGTGAGAGATCGACATCAGTTGACTTCTTTTACTTAAGTCGACAGCCATTATGGCGGCCAGGCATTTTCTGTTAAATCCGACGTCGTATCGCGACCGCTCAATTCGCGTCGGCCATTTTTTTTAAAGGCTGGCAATAGCATTTTCTTCAAATGAAAACTGTGAAGTTTTCGCTTGACCGAGGCTATAGGGGGGGTCTATATTAGTCTCATTTATTCAGACTCTCTTTTTCTCTCGCTACCCTCAAAGTGTGTGAGTCTCTACGCACGTGTGTACGAACATTTGTATGTATGTATCTATGTATACAAGTATCTACGCATCGATATATCTATATATGAGCATACTGATAGATGCACGGTAATATACGTCACCGTAGCGAAGAAGTTATCTAGTAGAAAAAGCTACAGAACGTTACTAATAAAGTGAATTGTATGAGACATGCTTGCTTTTCATTACAGTTAGGAAGACGCTTGCACTTAATGTGAGTGTGAGTGTGTGTGTGTGTGTGTGTGTGTGTGTGTGTGTGTGTGTGCGAATGCGTATGCACATACATGTGACTGCGTGAAATCTATATCTATTAACCTATCAACCTATTTATTTATCTCTCAACTTATCTCCTACAATCTAATAAATAGTTCGCTAGGTGGCTATTTCTCACAGTCCGTGGATAAAATAGATATGGATGAAGATTATTCGTAGAGGATAGGAAAGCTTGAAACTATATATATATATATATATATATATATATATATATATTGTATTTGCCGACACTTAGCACGAATCAGATGCGAGACAAGGTCAGTTTTTAAGCGGATTTCAACAGATTTTAATTCAGATTTTCCTTCTCTTAGATCAGTTACCAAATCCAAGTTTAAAAGTACAATATGCCCGACGGTTTATTCATAGTTGAAGGGAGAATAGCTGGATTCTTACCATTCCCTAGGATGTTCGTGCTATGAGAAATGCAAACAACCTCATCTAGGATTTGAACACGAGTCACTACGTCCATTAAGACGATAACCATTACTCTACGAATGCCTCCAAAACCGTATAACAGAACGCAAACAAATTAATAATTTTACTCCTTGAGAGTTCCTCGCATCAGCGTTAGCCGGTGGTTTTCACTGGGGTTTGAGTAACAATAAGCTTTCTCAAGTCACCAGGACTCTTTTCAGTATTCTGGCCGATCTCAACAATGGCGTAGTTTAGGTTGTCTCCACTCGATCTATTATTTCCAAGTCCTCAAGTCCTTTTATCAAATATTTGGTGATTGTACCAAGAGTACCAATCACAAATGGTATAATCGTCACTTTCATCTTCCACATATTTTTAAAATTCCCTAGCAAGGTCGAGGTATTTATTTTTTTTTTACTTTCTTTCAACTTTACTCTGTGGTCAGCTGGGACAGTAAAGTCCAGAAATCGGCCAGTTCTCTCTTTTTTTTTTATTGATTATTATAAGATCCGATCGTTCAGCAAAGATTAGGTGTTCCGTTTGTATGTCAAAATCCCAGAGGTGTTCGTGCGTCTCATTCTCTAGGACAGATGCTGGGTTGTTTGTTCGTAGGGTCAGATTCAAATTTCCAGCACAGTTCCTAATGGATCACCTTTCCCACCCAGTCGTCTCTAGCCTTCTTCTTCTTCTTCTTCTTCTTCTTCTTCTTCTTCTTCTTCTTCTTCTTCTTCTTCTTCTTCTTTTTATTATTATTATTATTATTATTTCATTCTTTGTTGGTTTTTCCCACCAGCGTTAGTTGATGGTCTTTCACTGGAGTCTGAATGACATTGTCTCCTCAGGACCCTCCTGAGTATTTTATCCGATCTCAGTAATTCAGTAGTGTAGATGGTCTCGATTCTTTTTTTGATTTTCCAATTACTCTAGTCTTTTTTTCTAAGCTTTGGGAACCCTTCGAAGTGCTCCAACTACAATCGGTATCACCGTCGCCTTCATGTTCCACAGTTATTTTGGTTCTCTGGCAGGTTCTATGATTTGTTTATCTTTTTTCTTTCTTTTTTTTTTTCACTTTGTGATCCACCGGAACTGCAAAATACACGTGACGACAAGTTTTCTTTTTTCTTGTTAATTATTATTTAGTCTCGTCCTCTTCGAGCTGGAATTATCCCAAAATCCGAGAGAATTTGGCGTATCTTATTCTCAAGGATGGATTCTGATTTGTGCATATAGCGCTTAGTAGAATGGTCGAATTTTAATCATTTGTATAATTTGCTGTGGATCACCTTTCCTACCTTGTCGCATAATCATTATTATTTTAGTCCTTGAGAGTTTTTCACATCAGTGTTAGCTGATGGTCTTTCACTTGAGTTTGAGTGACAGTAAATCTCCACAAGTCTCCAGGACTCTTCTCAGTATTCGAGCTGATATCAACATTGCTGTAGTTTGGATGGTCCACACTCGTCCTTTAATTTCCAAGTCCTTTGTCCTTTTACCAAGCCTTTGTGGACTGTGCCGAGAGAACCATTTACAATTCATATAATCGTCACTTTCATGTTCCACAGCTTTTTCAGTTCCTTAGCAAGGTCGAGGTACTTATCCTTCTTTTCACTTTCTTACAATTTTAGTCTGTGGTCAGTCGGATTAGCAAAATCTTCAATTTTGCAAATTCTTTTTTTTTTATGATAAGTTCTTTTTTTTTATGGCCAAAATTAGGTGATCCGTTTGCATATAAAAATCCCAGAAGAGTTTGTATGTCTCATTCTCCCGTAGAGATGCTGGGTTGTGGATATATCATTTGTTCGTAGTCGTGTCTAGTCTTATACGCTTTCTGTGCCAATTCGCTGCACTCGTAGACAGAAAGTCTCCTCAAGTCTCCAGAACTCTACTCAGTATTCTGGTTGATCTCAATAATGTAGTAGTTTGGATGGCCTCCACTTGTCCTCTTATTTCCAAGTCCTCCAGTATTATTTTTATTATTATACATCTCGCAAGTTTTTCCACTTGCGTTAGTTCACGATTAGTGAAAGACTATCAAAAAACGCTGGAAGGAAAAATTATTATTATGATTATTCTTCGAGTGAGTTTTTCACATCATCGTTTGCTGATGGTCTTTCACTGGAGTCTGAGTAACAGCAAGTCTACTCAGATCTCCAGGACTCTTCTCAGTATTCTGGACTCTGGAGTTAGGATGGTTTCGATTCATCCTCTGATTTCCAATTTTTCCAAGTCCCTTCCCAAACCATTAGGGACCATTCTAATATGTGCTAATTACAATTCATATTACCGTTATTCTTATGTTCCAAAACCTTTTTAGTTCTCTGGTAAGACCCAAGAATTTGTCTCTTCTTTCGTTTTCTTCGATTCTAACTCGTGAGGGTTTTTAAAAGGAGTCTGAGCGACAAAAGGCTTTTATAGATTTTCAGGATTCTTCTTAGCATCCTAGCGAATTCTAGTAACACTTTGGTCTGTATTGTTTCAATTCTTTTCAATTCAATTGTTCGTATGAGAAACAGTCACAGTCAAAACGCGTATTGAAGAACAAATCTGGTTTGAGAATAAATAGTTTTCTTTATTCATGATAGTTTTGCAAACGGTGTAGGGAGGGATCAGGACTTCATTATAGCGGCTGTTAGTCCCTAAAAACCAACTATTCTAATATCCGACCTGCAATGTTGCAAACTGGATGATTAACGTCTGAAAAAAAGGGGATCAGGTCATTGTTGATTTTCCGCAACAATAGATTTTCACGACTTTGTAATGATTGATTCCTGTTTGTCTTGTTGAAAACGTTGTATTATGACAGATTAATCTTTGGTCTTTTACTCAGCTCTAGAGAGAGAGAGAGAGAGAGAGAGAGAGAGAGAGAGAGAGAGTCACATTTTTAAGGTCTTTTCTTATTTGTTTTATTTTATTCAATTTGCATTTGTTAGAGTTTTTTGTGGATTGGACGGGTGCGCGCATTTGGTGCGTAAGTGCCGGACATTAGAGGGCAGTTGCTGGCATTTTCACATATGTCAAGGGACCCTGATAACTTGCAATGAATATATTTTCGTTCCATTGCCACATCGAATGAATTACCTCCCCTTTTTCTTTGGTAGTTCTGGTGGGGAGCAGCACACTAATTAAAAGTAATAAATTGATATAAAATAGCGCTATAAACAACATGGGTGTTTGTCAGAGGCTGGTCGATTGGTTCAGACATCGCTATAGCTGCTCACTTACCACACTCACAAAGATCCTCTCCCCTCAAAAAAAAAAAAAAAAAAAAAAAAATGGCAGCCTTTTCTGACCTAGCCAAGACCAGTTGGATGGAGCGTGGCATTTTTAGACCCCATCACTATCGGTCATGTCAACGGACATCACCCCAAGGGAATAGTCTGGAAGGACTTTTCGACGTCAGTCATATAATTCTTTACCGTCTGGCCTCTGTCTCTTTCTCACCCCCATCACCACCACCACCCTCTGCACCACGGGAAACACGTGCTTATGCACACGTCTCTGCTGGCGGATGACGCGTTCGCATCTTTCGAGGGTTGGTGGGTCACGTGATCGTGCAATCAAAGGGTGACCTTACGCATCTAGCCATCTTTGCATTTTAGCGAGATAGCACAATTGTTCCATTTGTCCTCACCCTTTCCTGTCCGATGTCAGTGGTCAAGTAGCAAATGAAAAAATCTGGAAAAAAAAGAGGGTCCAATCAGGCCCAATTAACACATGACTGCGAATGGGGAAATTACTGACTTTGCTGACATCCTTGATGTTAAATACCGTTAAATATGAACGAAAACATAGAAATCATTCACATCACGATGGACAAATCGAAAAAACGTAATTTGCAATCTCTTTTCAGATTTTTTCAGCCGATCAGTGAGACTTGGAATAAGCTGTAGAGGGGTAAGACCAATTCTTTCACCAAATAAAAAATTGTGTCCTGGGTGTGACACTAAACTGCATCTGATGATGAAGCACCAGTTCTGGAGATTTGGGGAGTGTGTAGTATCCCTTCAAGGCAATTGCATCCAGGTCCATTCTGACCCGGAATGGAGGTATATGTAAGAGTACTATCTGTGGATCAAATAGATCTGTTAGAAAATGATCACCATCAGATGTAGTTAGGACTCAGTACACACTTTTTCTGTGAGGTGGGAGGGGGTCTTACACTTTTACAAGGGATTTAGTCAGCGTATTCTAAGCTCTGCTGGTAGGGTGATAGGAATGCAAGGATAAAAGGAGAGTAGGAGAGGGAGTGTGGGAGAGAGAGAGAGAGAGAGAGAGAGAGAGAGAGAAAGATATGTCTTAAATATGATTTCACGATGAAAAACGTTGAGTGATTGGTTTTTATGGCATATCAAACCATGTAGGCTATTCAATTCCAAATCCTGTTTATAGTCAGCCGGGTTTCGATCTCGGCTTGAAGTTTCTCGCTGGTTTTGCCACACTAAAGAGCTGTGATACCACAAAGCAGTCAGTGGGTATATATATATATATATATATATATATATATATATTGTCATCAGCGTAGGATCGAATCCCAGCTGACTTTACGCCAGTTAAATATCTTACCAACCCAGCGTAAGCGAAGGGATTTAATGTATACGTATTATTCTTCTTTTGTTTACCTATATGTTTAACGGCTACCGAGTGCTCAATTTATTTGAGGTGCTTGGCATTACGCAAGTAGCAACCGGTAATTCTTTCGCGAGAGTACTCGACCCCTGAGGTAGGAGAATATATATATATATATATATATATATATATATATATATACTCTGCAAACGTTTAAATTTTAAAAGATCCAGAGCTCATTTGTTTTCTCATAATCAAATAGTTTCTAGTTTTGCAAACAGTAATAGTTAAATTTGTACGCAGTTAAATGGTTTCAATATCTAATAGCAATGACTCAATTTGGTTGGGTGGTTGTTTTGTTTTACGACGTATCAACCTTTTTTGGGTCATTTAACGCCGAATGAATCACTTTGGTAAGTTTCAAACAATTCACTTTAGTATAAGTATAATTTTTTGTTTACACACAGTTAAATGTCAAACAATTCAGTTCTAGATTTCAAAACAGTTCTATTTTAAGGAATTCAGTTTAGCATGAGAATAATTTTTTTATTTACACACAGTTAAATATAAAAAAAAATTCTATTTCAAACAATTCTGTTCAGCATAAGTACGCAGTTTAAATGTCAAAACAGTTCTATTTCTAACAATTCAGTTTAGTTAAAGCACTTAGTTTAGATCTATTTGGCACATAGATAGGACCCTATCAGATGCTATCACTCCTGGCCAGATTGGACCTGGTAGCGATGGCAATAAAGGGTTTCTCCGTATTCCCCAAAGCTCCAGCATAACTGGAACCTCAGCATCAGATTGTTTAGTGTCATATCCAGGACACTTGTTGGGGGAGTCTTACCTCTCTGTAGCGATGCCGTCGGTGTATTCTATTGCTCCAGCTGACCGAGCAAATTCAATTTGATATTAATCATTTGTTTGCACACACTTTTAATGGTTTCAAGCTTAGAAAAGGATTAAACAGTTCTATTTGCCACATAGATGGGATCTTAACAGATAATACTACTCCGGGTCAGAGTTGGCCTGGGAGTTATGGTTAGGAAGCATTACTCCACATTTTCCAACGCTCCAAGAGTGGTGCCTCACCATCAGATGCAGTTTTGTGTCATATCCAGAACACTCGTTAGGGATGGGTCTTATTCCTCTACAGCCGACGGGACTTTTGTATCAGGGAGAAAAAAGAGGGTAAAAGATTTTGCGATTGTTTTTTTTTTGTTGTTGTTTAACGCCATATCAACCTGCGTGGGTTATTTAATGCCAAAGCCATCCTTGAAGAAGAACAGCAATGATACTATTTAATATTTAACAAGGGAAGAATAAGGGTGTTCGTGCCTTGAAGAAGAACAGCAATGATACTATTTTATATTTAAGTAGGGAGGAATAAGGGTGTTCATGCCTTTTTCGTGAATATCAAATTAAAAGTAAGCGTAATAGCGCGACTGGAGTTTGAACTCATTAATTTCGATGTCCTTGTCCTCTACTTTAGCCTCTACGTCACGGGCACTCCTCCCAAGGAGGGTGAAGAAATAAAAAGAGGAATGAAAGAGAGGCTCTAGATTGTCATTATATGTGAAAGTACAAGACTAAAATTTATTTAAATGAGTTTATTGAACACATTTATTTGATATTAAATATTCTTACTTTAGAAAATAATTTTCCATCAGATCTATTTGACTCATAGAAAGGATTCGAACGGGGGCTACAACTTTGGGTTGGATTGGACTTGGGAGTAAGGTCACCCCTTTTGGGGAAGGGTCTTACCCCTCTGCAAGAAATACAGTCAGCGTATTCTAAGGTTGATGGAAAGGGCGAACATGACACGATGTAGTTGTGTGCATTAAGTTACGTAAGTAAGTTGTTCGACCGTAGTCGAGGGTGACCTGAAGGCTTCTTTTCATTAGTTACTACACCAAGGTGTAGGGAAAGGCGCTACTCTTCTCCCTGGATAACTCCATTTACCCTGGATCAGCACCTTACAATGCTGAGTGTTAAGCAAGGAGACATCAAGTACCATTTTTTGAGTCTTTGGTATGATTCGATCTAAGATTGAACATCCGGTCTCTCGGACAATTGACGAACCATTGTGCTAAAGAGACGGTATATGTCTCCAATACTCTCTGCTTTGTCGGCAGGGGCTGTAAAATGCGCTGACTGCACGTCGGCAAAAGTAAAACATCCCTCAACGAGTCTCCTGGATATGACACTACCCAGCATATGATCAAGAGCCTGCAGCCCTGAAGATTCTGGAGAATGCGGGGTACCTCTTTATTGGCATTACTCCAAGGTCGACTTTATCAACATTATTATCATCAAGTCGCGTGGATGGCATATATATATATATATATATATATATATATATATATATATATATATGCCATCCACGCGACTTTTAAATACATTTGGGTTATTTATTGCCAAAGCCTGTTTATATATATATATATATATATATATATATATATATATATAAACAGGCTTTGGCAATAAATAACCCAAATGTATTTATATCCCGTAAAAACAACCAATCAACTAACCAATTTTCTTTCTCCTTCTCCATCTCTTTCTCCCTCTTTCTCTCTCTCTCTCTCTCTCTCTCTCTCTCTCTCTCAATCTATCCAGAGGGGGTGTCCTCGTGGCGTAATGGTTAAAGCGACGGATTGCGGAATCGTAGTAAGCGAGTTCGTATTCCAGTCGCGCTATTACGTTCACTTTCGGGAAAATACCCTTGGGAAAGGTATGAACCCCCTTATCCTCCCAGCTATGGCTTAAACAGTACCACTACTGTTCTTCTAGGAGAATAGACTTGGCATTAAATAACCTACAAAGGTTGATATGCCATTAAACAAAGAAACCATCAATCTATCTATCTATCTATCTATCTCTGCCCCTCACTCTCTCGCCTGCTCATTGCACCCATCCTCCCCCCCGCAAAAAAAAAGATTATCTAATTTACCTTTGGAACACCTTTACTAAATAAGTGTAACAGTTCAATTGACATATTTGCTTTCGCTTTTGTTGCTACTACTACAAGTTAGTTACAACATATTTTTTGGAGACACTTTTTTCACACAAAGTGAAATGTATGATGATAAAAAAAAACATACATTGCAGTTTCTTGCTGTCTTTTGCTATATATACATTTACATAACCCAGCACAAGCCGTTTTCCAATTCAAATCTCCTTCTTGTATCATTCGCTTCCCCTTGCCATTTTTTCCCAGTTTTTTGGTTGTTTTTTTAAGATTTCTTCCTCTAAAGCCATGTCTCGCTTTCTCAAGGGATAAATATTGAACATTGTGCCAAATCAGATAAACGTTAAATTAGAGCAAAAGTAAATTGAAAATCTTAAAACGGAGTAATCCAAATTGATGAACATACAATAAAAAAAATAGTTTCAGTAGTTAAAGTTATTTCCTGTGTAATGTCCGCTCGTTTCTTTCTTTCTTTCTTTTTTTTATTGTTTTTATCTCCTCGACATACATTGCCTCAACCCATACCCCACTTTCGTCACTTTTTTGAAAAATAGTATTTATTTGGAATTTAATTAATTTCTTCAGACTTTCTTTCTTGAAAAAGTTAATTAGTTCTTGTATGTGTATCAAAGTTTCTTAAGTGATTTTTCTTCTTTTTTTTTTTTTGTTTGTTTGTAATTCGTATTTTTCTTTTCCAACTTGTTTGGTGAAATCTTCCACCCATTCGATATGAGATTATTGGAGGTTAATCTCTTTGGGCGCCAAACACGGTCTGGATCTGTTTTATTTTTTTTTGTTTTTTGTTTTTTGTTTTTTTTGAGAAACGGCACTGCTAACGGTCACGCGGATGTCCGTTAATCAGAATTAGAACACCCCAGGCAGAAAGATTCCCCCCACAAGCAGAAAGGCCCCAAGCCGAGACACAAACAATCCGAAAATAAAAATAGATAAAATGAAAAACATTTTCAGTGATATCGCTTAGAATTTCGGTTAACCTCCAGGAAAATGGAATCGGTGAGACGAGTTCAAATCCTGATTGCGTTTCACTTCACTCTAATGCTCTTGGGAAAGCCCTCATTTAATCTGTTCCCATACAATTGTATGTAAATAGTAAAGCAACCTGGGCTCTTTACTTATTGGTAATTTGTTTGACTGATGTTCACGGCAAGTCAACACGTCCGGCGTTGTTTTATGCCCTCAGGTTAGGGCATACATTTTACGAGTACATTTATATATTTATTTTTAGATAGTTTCTTAAAGTTTTTTTTGCTTACTGTTATATATTAGACATTCCTGCTAGATAATCTAACTCAATAGGGTCGGAGAGTAGTAAGAGAAATTTTTCTAAACAAAGGAAAAAAAATTGGATTTTGGAAGAATAGAGTAATACATTTCAAATATGTAATGGTGTAATTTTTGTGGGTAAAAATTATATTGTTTTGATTAGAAGGTATTTGAAAACAACGAATTGTTATAGAAAAAGAAAACCAAATGTAAACTTATTTATTAAACAGAGGATAGGTGAATTGTTTTTGACAAATCGTTGTTTTCCGGACGGTTTGAAGTGAAAGTATGAATTCAGATCAAAGCCCGGATCTGTCAATCAATAAAAGCTACTGATCTAAAATTGGAATGACCTATTTCTTAAAAATTTGGGAATGGAATTTTTTTTTCAAAAAACCTTGAAATAATAAACGGTAGTGAAAATTATTGGATTCCAAATTAGGAGGCAATTGACATTCTTTATTCTCCCTACCCCTCAGATGAAGGTATACATGAATTGATTGGGTTTGTCCTCACAGAAGTAGACCATCGAGAGACATGGGAAAGAGCAGTAAATCGGTAAGCAGTTTCCTCGAAGCTCTGAGTCTTTGACCTTGTACCAAATTACCCCGAGAATAGAAAGCGAAGAAAGCCTACCATAACAAAATGCTGTGAAAAAAGCAAAGAAGCTTAACGTAATAAGCTCCTGTGAAGTAATACGAAGACTTGGGGAAAGCAAACTTTTAAGGTTGTCTTGCGCCAGCGAAACTACAAAAGCATAATACTTATTCGAGCAATTGACGAACTGTTAATTCATGAATTAGTATAGAACGACCATAAAAATCTCGCAAGCACCCATTTTGTGCGGTCACTGGATGTTGTTTAGAAGACATGCTAGGGCAATGAACGATAGTAACAGAGGTAAAGTAAAAGTTACGCACGACTTGATATATATATATATATATATATATATATATATATATATATATATCAAAAGGAATAGATCTGCAAACGTTTTTGAATTTGGTATGTAGATTTTTATTATTTCATATACCTGCAGAGAAATACATGAAATAATAAAAATTTCAATACGTAATCCAAAATCATTTGCAGACTTATTCATTTAAAAATATTTACTTTTCTCTCGTTGGACCAATCACGATCTTTATATATATATATATATATATATATATATATAGTGTCATCCACAGACAGACAGACTGTTTCGTTCTATCAGAACTCTTCAGTGTGGCTAGACACGCAGGACGCTCGAAGTCGGGGTCGAAACCCGTCAAACTTTACGTTAGACTAAGTTCCTGACCTCTCGGCCACCAAGCGGACCACGTTGGCTAAGGGAATTTTAAGGTATTTATTATTTTAAGCAACAGCAGCAGCAGCAGCCTTTGTTTACATTTTTTATACCCTATCGGCTATCAGAGTGCTCAATTCTTTGCTCTATAAAACATGAAAGTAAAAGTTCACTCACCGGATGGAGACACAGACTTCTTTGACATTGTTGCAGGTGTTCTGCAAGGAGATCCATTAGCCTTATATTTGTTCATAATCTGCCTAGACTATGTACTTCGAACGTCGATATGAAAGAAAATGGCTTTACATTGAAAAAGGGAGGTAGCAGACGATACCCCGCATTGCCCTCCATGTGAATGCAGACAAAACGGAGTATATGTGTTTTTATGAAAAAGGAGACATGTCCACACTAAATGGTGGTTCTCTGAAATCAGAGGACAAGTTCACTTATCTCGGTAGCAGCGTCTCATCTACTGAAAATGACATGGACAGCTATCGATTGGTTATCAATCGTATGGACGTCAGACTTATCCGATAAAATAAAAGGTAATTTTTCCATGCAGCAGTCGTGTTCATACTACTATATGGATGCCCCACTTCGACGCAGACTAAGCGTATAAAGAAAAAGATCGACGGGGTTTGCGCAAGAATGCTACTAGCTATATTCAACAAATCCTGGAAGTAACACCTTACAAAGCAGCACCAAATTCCCATTTGCAAATCTATTGGGTATCACCCACCTTTTCCCACACAATGAACTAGTCCATCTGCCATATATAGCAGTAGCTACTAATACCAAGGCAGACTAGAAGGTGAAGAGCAGCTTTTTATAGGAATAGTATTAGAGCGTTGGAGACTGGAGATCGCACTATATCACCTTACTTGCTACCGTAATAACGGAAGCCAATACTATCGTTGGACTATGTCTTTATTCTGTATTCCCTAATCCTATGTTCTTGTCCACTAATAGTCTCTCTATTATATATACTTTTTCCTGAGAATATATCTCTATTTCCTCTCATATCGTGGTTTGTCCTTTATTTGATATTACAAGCATTCACTAATCCTATGTTCTTGTCTACTAATAGTCTCTCTATTGTATATACTTTTTCCTGAGAATATATCTCTATTTCCTCTCATATCGTGGTTTGTCCTTTATTTAATATTACAAGTGTTCACTAACCAGAATGCAACAAAAACATCCAAATAAAACGAACAAGACATACCGAACACAGCTGGAGAAGTAAGGACGAGCGCATAAGCAGCGTTCTCTTACGGACTCCTTCACACGGACGTGCAAGTGTTGGGCGACCAACTAGAACTTACCTGCAACAGCTCTGTACGGACAAAGGATGTAGTCTAGAGGACTTTCCGGAGAAGAATGACGAGAGAGAGTCAGGGAAGTCAGTACTCGCAGCACGACATGATAATAATGATATATTATATATACGTGTTGCATATATACGTGTTGCATATATATATATATATATATATGTTGTGTCCTGGTTTGTGAACACAAGTAGTAGTAATAATAAGACAAACCACGATATGTGAGGAAAATAGTTATATTTACAGGAAAGAGTATTTACAAGAGAGAGACTGTTAGTAATAAGAACATAGGATTAGTGACAGAGTAATGATATACTTCAACAATAGGAAAGTCTCTTCTGGTCTGACTTGTAGGTTAATCTCCAGACTGATTTCCGCAACTGCCATATATGGCAGATGGAACAGCTCATTATGCTGAAAAGGTAGGTGATACCCAACAATATATATATATATATATATATAAAGATGAACAATAGCGATAAAACAAATACGAATATAACTTATATTAATTTTTTTATTCTTCTCAACTATTTCCGACCTTCGGGTATCGTCTGGAGAAAAAGGTTTTGTGAAAAAATAAAGGTAGACTTTTAAAAATTCAAAAATGAAATTTAAAGGAGTCTTTATGTTCTATGAAAAGCGATCACTTCCTCATTACTGGTATGCTTACCTCTTAAACCCCCTTTATGGGCCGAAGAGATGATAGTCTGAAGGTGCTAAATCTTGCCAACTAATAATGTCTTTCTACATGCTAGACCCCACAAAGGCAACGGTGGGGGGATTTTCCTTGTGGTGTAATGGTTAAAGCGCTGGATTCCAGGACAGTAGTACGCAAGTTCGAACTCCAGTCGTGCTAATACATTCACTTTCGGATAAATACCCTTAAAGAAGGTATGAACCTCCTTATCCTCCCAGTTATGGGTTAAATAGTACCACTATTGTCCTTTTAGAAGGATGAATTTGGCATTGAATAACCTAAGAATGCTGATATGCCATTAAAAACTACAAAAAATAAACAAACAAGCATCAGGACAAAGGAGACATTCCCTTCATTCGAATGGACAACTTTACCGCATCCTCCATACTCACCAGATTTAGTACCTTCAGACTATCATCTCTTAGCTCTAATGAAAGAGGATCTAAGAGACAAACATTATGCCAGAGATGTAACATAGCCATATACGGATATGCGAAACGTACATAGAATGTTCATGACATATATACATAGAACATAGGAATCCCGAAACACGAAAAACACTTACGACTTCTAAGTTCTGGTACGAAACTTTTTTTTCTTACCTTTGAGTTAAAAGGTTTTTCGACATAAGGAGAGAGATGCACAATCTTTCTATGATGACTTTTCCATCTGCCCCCAAAACAAGTGCGACGCACGTAGCGCACAAATTTGTCTGGCCTCAGCGAGCCCCTAAAGTTGACCCTTCCCGTTCGGAGTCTAGTTCTCAACTAAACTGACTTTTTTCAAAATCCCCAAAATCCTCCGTGCACACTTCCGGTGCATGACGTTATTCACATCCCCAAGTCCTATCTGGGATTTTTATTTTGACATCTGTGAACGACACATCCTCCCCGCACGCGCGTCAACACCTGTGCTCAAGTTTGCACCAAACTAACCCATGTGCTGAGCCGAAAGGTTCTCAGCCTAACTAAACCCAAAGGCAAGATATATAAAGCGAAATCCCTCGGCCATTATATTATAGAGACAAGGAAGAGAAAATTGCTGTGATGAAGTGGCTCAAAGATTACGATGCAGAGATAAATGCTCTCAATGGAAAGTGAAACATTGATATTAAGAGAAACGGTTACTATGTTGAGAAATAGGGATGTAATCTACAGAGGTCTAATTTCTTTTTAATGTAAAACACAACTTCCTGTCTCCATGATTATTACAGTATTTAAGAAGATGGCATTACTTTTTTACTCACCTTTATATATATATATATATATATGCTTACATATAATTTTATGTGAACCTAAATTTTCAAATGAATATCTTTCACTATAAGCAACCACTCTTGTCTTTTGGAAACAAGTATGCACATAGAGGTGTCTGTGGTGTAATGGTTATCGTCATAGGAAATGGACACGGTGATACGAGTTCAAATCCTGGACGAGACCGATTGCATTTCACATAGCACTAATACCCTTGGGAAAGGTATGAATCCAATTATTCTCCCTCAAGCTATGGGTAAATAGTAGGACAGACTGGGTGTTTCAGCCTTGGTGAGGCAACTAGTCTAGGAGAAGGAAAACTCTAAATTCAAAACCTGTTAAACTCCGCTTAAAAATTGACCATGTGTCATATCCTGCCCGAGCGGAGGGGTTGGTAAATATGAATATGCACATAAACTAAAACATAGTGCATCTATAGATTATAAGTCATTTGCATTTTCAGAAAGAAACTAATAATGGAAGACTCACTCAATAACTATCGACATACTCTTCTTCTGTTTATCTGCAAACAAAAAGCTAAGATTAATTAAACAGATTATCTTCTAAAGATGTTTCGTCTTAACGTAACCTTTATTGCCTGCCTAGGCTACATATGTCTTGGGGAAATGTTTCTCATCTTATTATATTTGCTTTCGTAAAAAAAAAGTGTGGCATTTAAACATGGAGCAAGAGTCAGAACAAAACCTATAGGTCTTACTGACTATATTTCATCATTTAATACAAGCAATAATGATCAAGTACAGTGTCTCAAAATAGATGCAACCCATTAATATGATAATTCATATTGCATCAAGTCATATTTCATCTGAATATTAAAAAGCAATCATATTATTTCAGAAAATTCAAACGAGATGACAAGGGGCACGTGAAAGACCAAGCTCTTGAGAACGTTTTCAAAGGGATTTTTTTGGGCTCCAGTCGATAGAATCTCTCACCACGTCCAGATTGTTAAAACATCTTGCAGTCAATTTCCTGACAGATCTGGGATTTTCTGCCTTCTTGTTGAGGTTGTTTACAGACCCTGTGGCATGAAATGTGTGTACCCAACGATAATTTTGGCTTTTTTGGTGATAATTGTTAAAGTTAAACTTCCTGCGAAATTTTGCCTCCAAATAAATAGTGACGCAAAATATTTTTTTCTTTCTTGTCCAAGGCATTGTGATCGAGGATAAATAGTTGTTATTGTATATCATTTTCAAATTTGAAACAAAAAAGAACACAACATTATTATTAGTAGAGTTAATTGCAGTCATATGGGTCCCATGCAGAGTGAGACACCCTATAGTTGGACGTTGCTCTGTAGTTCAGGAATTGGATCTGAAGGCGTGAAACCGCAACTTCATTACGGTTGGTCCTATCTTCTGAATATTGATTAAAACTATAAATGTTTCGAAAAGAAAAATTGAAGTCAGTGGTTGGTCAGTTGGTTTCTGTTTTTATAGTATATCACTTATTGCGTGCAATCTAATCCCAAGTTGATTGATTAGGTTTTATGGTATATATATATATATATATATATATATATATATATATATATATATGGGGGGGATTTGGAAACAAAGTATGTTAGGAAGATTTTAAACAAGTCATATCTCATGTGTTTGTTCACATTCAAATGGTTTAACATATTTCTATCTAACACGAATAATTCTATTTACGATTAATTATCGTTTCCTCATAATTGAAAGATTTCAAGTATTTCTATATAACATTAACGATTTTAATTAGCATCAGTTATAAATTTGCATATTATTTAATGGGTATACATTTTATTTGAAAGTGAGAAGTTTCTAGAAAATCTTTTTTTTTTTAAAGTTAAATTTAATTTGTTTGCATACAATTAAGTATTGCTACTGTTTGCACAAAGTTAAATAGTTTAAAAATTGCTGCCGAATATTAATTATTCCATTTATTATTTAGCGAAGTGGTTACAAGTGTGTCTATTAACAATAATAATTCTATTCAATAAAATTCATTCATTTTCAGAATCAAATGGTTCCAAGTATTGTTATGTAATTCAAACAATTTCGAAGAATTTCAAGTATTTCAATTCAACACTAAAAATGCTGTTCGGGATACTCATTGTGGGTTGGTGGGAGGTGCTTACAGCTTTGCAGAAGTGCAATCAGTGCATTCTACAGCCCCAGCCAATACGGTGGAAATTTACTAAGCTTTTTGCTTAGATGTGGCACAAGGCCATATGAAAGGGGCACCCAATGAGACTCAAACTCACTCGTGTAGGTTTGCTAGTCGAGCTTGCTAACCATTACACCACCACAGGCGCCTCCCAGCCAATACGGTGGGATCATTGCTATAACAGTTACCGGCAGGTTGAATCAAATTTGTTGTATTTTTTTATCTCGTATGGTTTATTTGCTCAACTGCATATCAACACCTCATGGGTTATTAAATGCCAATAATAATAACTATATTTTCAATTTTCTCTGGTATATGATAATTTGATTGCACGCAATTCTATGATTTTTATAACTAAGAGTATTCGGACTTTAGTCTTCGTAGAACTTTGGCTGTTGCGTCCTTTCTCTGACGTTTCATATCGAGCTTGGGAGTCCACACAGAACTTCGAACGGAACCCATAATTAAATAATTGCTTTAATTCTATTTATCATAACAAGTGTTAAGCTACATTAATTATTCTTTGTTATCTACATGCAGTTGGGTTTGAACCCGTAAACTCCAGATGATTTCATGCCGAAGCCTATATCCGTTGCGCCACCTGTCCTGTTAATTGATAAAGAGTGAATTTTGAGGGCATGCAAAGCTAATGTCTCCATCAAACTATGAGATACGACTCACAAGTATCCAGGACGATTTTTTTTACCTTAGCTCATATTGCATTTTTTTTTATCGTGGCTTTTTGATTATTGGTTCCCAGATCGTATTTTCCCAGTCGGTTAGGGCTGTAGAATACACCGAATGCACCTCTGTAGAGGGATAAGACACCCCAACGTGTGTCCTGTATATGACACTAAACAATCTGATGGTGAGGTTCCAGTAATTCCAGATCTTTGGGGAATACAGAGCACCCATTCATTGCCATCGCTCCCAAGTCTACTTTGCCCCGGAGTGGTAGCAACTGATAGGGTCCGTCCTATCTATGGGTTAAATAGAACTGAACTGCGTACTTATGCTAAACTGAATTATTTGAATTTGATTTGTTCGACTTAACCGAATAGCTTGAAATAGAAATGCTTTTAACAATTAAACCCTGTACTTAAATTTAAACTGCGTCCTTATGCTAAACTGAATTGTTTAAGATGGAACCGTTTTTTTATGCTAAACTGAACTGTTTGAAATGGAACTGTTTTTGATGTTTAAACTGTACTTACACTAAACTGAATTGTTTGAAATAGATCTGTTTTGACATTTAGCTGTGTATAGACAAAATATATACTCATACTAAACTGAATTGGTTGAATTAGAACTGTTTGATGAAACTGAATTGCTTGAAATAAAAATGTTTTTGACAATTTAACTGGGTACTCAAGCGAAACTGCATTGTTTGAAATAACACTGATTATTTGTATGAAAACGGATTTGGCATTAAATAGCCGACAATGATTGATATGCCAACCAACCAAACCATATGGTATACATCTCTATACTTTTTCTACTGAACAGGTCACTGTAGCCCAACATATGCGCTGCTTCTTTAAGACGTCTTATTCTCCCATATTCAATCCTGTCTAGGATTTTCACTTCATCTCATAAGAGCAGATGGTTTCCATTTTCTTTCACTATATGGTCAGCTATATCCAACTTTTCGACACCACTTCAACATACTGCTTTTTAGATATTCATCTGAATTTGTTTGAACACAGTTAAATTCTTCAACAGTTCTATTTGATCCATTGATGGAATCCGAACAGGTACTAACACTCTGGGTCAGGGTGGGCCTGGGAGTAATGGCAATCAAAGAGCACTCCACATTCCCCAAAGCTCCACTACTGGAGCCTTACCTTCAGATGCTGTTTAGTTTCTTTTAAGGACATTCAGTGAGGGTGTCTTACCCCAATGTAGAGATGCATTCTGTGTATTCTACTGCCCTCAGACGAATGGGCTATATACTATCACGTATTCCTATCTAATACAAATAAGTTGTCCACAATTATATGGCTTGGTTTTCTTTGGTTTTATGGCATATCAATCTTTGTAAGTTATTTAATGCCAAGTCCTGTTTTTACATATATATTAAATATACGATTTGTAAACACATTTAGTTGATTCCCACAGTTCTATTTCTAACAGTTCAATTTAGCATGAGTTAAAAATGGTAAATAGTTCCAAGTATAGCTATGTATAGCTAACATTTTAAATAAATATCAATCATTTGCTTATAAACAGATAAATGATCAAACACTTTTATTTCAAACAAATAAACTTAGCAGAAGACATTTGTTTGTACTCATTTTAAATATCAAACAGTTCTATTTGAACCATAAATAGGACTTTATCATGTGCTTCCACTCAGGGCTAAAGTGGACCTAGGACCGATGGTAAAGTGGGGATACTCCGCATTCCCAAAGCTCCAGAATTACTGGAGCCTAGCCATTAGATTATTTAATCTCATATACAAGACACTCGTTGGTGGTGGGGTCTTACTCCTCTGCAGAGATGCAGTCTGTGTATTCTACAGTCCAAGCTGACTGGGCTGACAATTCCATAGTTTAGTAAGTAAAGTAATGTTGGCAACCTTAGTCAAGGGTAACCCTAAGGCTCCCTTTTCAATAGCTACCACACCGAGGTATAGGAGTGGGCGCTACTCCATTCCCTGGATTGCTCCACTTTACCTTTGATTCTTACCTTATAATGCTGAGTGTTAAGCAAGGTGGCATCAAGTACCATTTTTGAGTCTTTGGTATGACTCGACCAGGGATTGAACTCAGCTCTCCCGGACCACTGGCGAATACTCTACTCCTTAGACCAAGTTTAAAGTAACTATTCCACAAATAACCAATTCTTTGCACAAAGTTTTATCAAATATTTCTATCAAACACTAATAATTTGCAATCTAGTAAAATGTTTCTGATAACTTGATAACAATTATCCTTAGTAAATATGAATGATATTCCCACACTAACGTGGTATCAGATATTTCTATCCAATAGGAATAATTTTCAAGCAATATTATTTCGCCTATAGATTGTAACATAACTGGTGCTTCCATTATGGATGATAGTGAGCCTGGGAGTTGTGGCAATAAAGGGGCGACTTTACACTCCACAGAACGCAAGAACCGAAGCTTCAAAACCAGGTACAAGCCTGGAGGACTTTGTTAAATTTGTCGCTTTTTTGAATAGTATGGAAAAAAAAAAATCTGCGAGAATAAATGATTTTTGCTTTTAACCAATTCCAAAGAATGCTAAGTCTACATTCATGAAAAATAATTTCTGAAAAAGTTATGTTTATTCACCCGCCCCCTTATCATACAAACTCTCGTATACACGAGGTTTGATTTGATTTAGTTTTATGGCATATCCATATTTACCAACCCCTCCGCTCGGGAAGGATATGACGCAAGGTCAATTTTTAAGCGGAGTTTAACAGATTTTGAATTCAGAGTTTTCCTTCCCCTAGACTAGTTGCCTCACCAAGGCTGAAGAATTTACCCATAGCTGGAGGGAGAATAATTGGATTCATACCTTTCCCAAGGGTATTAGTGCTATGTGAAATGCAATCAGCCTCGTCCAGGATTTGAACTCGTATCGCCGTGTGTATTTCTTACGACGATAACCATTACACCACGGGCACCTCCAGTTTTATGGCACATCAACCTTTGTAGGTTATTTAATGCCCAATCTTGTTTATACATGTATATCAAATACATATGATTTGGTATGTTTGCGCTTATGGCATATCAACCATTGTAAGTTATTTAATGCCAAATTCTCTTTACGCATATATATATATATATATATATATATATTCAATATATATGATTTGCTTTATTTGGGTTTTATGGCATGTCACCAGACGTCGTCTAGGCTATCTATAGTGATATATATACATATATATATATATATATATAGTAAATAAATTGGCCGACTGTCGTCGAGGGTAACCCCAACGCTCCCTTTTCAATAGCTAATACACCACCATGCTAATGGGATATATATATATATATATATATAAAGTTCTTTTTAGTTACGTTCTTCTTCTCCCTTCCGCTTGGTGGTGACGGCACTGTGGGTAACAGCTGGTTGTTGACACACGCCTGACAGATAGGTCGTAGCAGACTGGGTTGCACGGGTCGGGGCCTCGGAACCTTTTGACGCGCCTGTTTTGAAAGCTGCCTTCAACTCTCTCCTGACTTGTTTTCTTACATAGAGATTTTAGGGAACAAATCGAAGATCCCCGAATGTTCGATGTCACCTGTGAAACTGTCGTAAAACACGTGATAATTCATCTGTGATTATTTTAAAATCACGTCTAACTTTGCAGGTCATTCAGCCCGCACGCGCTAGTCTCGTGACACCTTCACTGATTGACGACAGCACCCGTCCGTAATATTACATTATGTCCCCTATCAAAAAAAAAATATCTTTAGAAGAATTTAATTATTTAGGAGGTACATATACAAGCAACATTCGACAAATGTGAATTAGTTCAATAAATAAATATAAATTAATAAAAAATTCCTCACTGACTTTGTCGAAGTATAGTTCGTGTTTATTTCTTCCTTTTTTTTTTCTTTTTTTTTTCAGTTCCCTATCTGTTTTTTTCTTTTCTTTTTTTACAATGCCATAAATAATTTTTAATTAATTTCATTTTTTTGATGAGTGTGTAAACACACAATTAATTCAGCCTGAGTTCCCCCAAATTTGTGCCCACAGGTGTATTATCATTCATTTTACATATTTTACCTCACCCCATAGGGGTTGGGGCTTAGAATACGCTAACCTTATCCCCTGCTGATGGGTTCGTCGTGGATCTGATGGTCAGACTCCAGTTCTAGAGATCTGGGGACTGTGGAGTACCCCTTCATTGTCATTATTCCCAGTCCACTCTGACCCGGAGTGGTAGTAGCTGTTAGGGTCCCATCAATGCGTCAAATAATTATGTTAAAAGATATTTCGTATTTAATCTGACTGTGTACAAATCTAATAATAAAAGAAAAACAAATGCTCAAAAATGCAGATATGAACGCGATTCCCATACATCCAGACCATGAAATATCTCTAGGCAGTTTGACATCCATTTGAAATCATTTAATCAACCAAATAATTAATCATTCTCTCACTTTCTTTCTCTCTTTATATATATATATATATATATATATCTTAATAATTAGGTTTGGTTTCTTTGTTTAATGGCATATAAATTCTTTTTAGGTTATTTAATGCCAAAGCCATTCTCCAAGAAGAACAGTAGTGGTACTATTTAACCCATAGCTGGGAGGATAAGGGGATTCATACCTTTCCCAAGGGTATTTGCCCGAAAGTGAACGTAATAGCGCTACTGGAGTACGAACTCGCGTACTACGATTCCGCAGTCCATCGCTTTAACCATTACACCACGAGGACACCCCCCCTTTAATAATTAGGATATGTAGTAATTGTCCGTGTGATATCTTGTAAATTAGTACGAAATACACATCTTTAAAAATTGCCCTCTTCTCATTTTTACAGTCCTTATATTCATACCCTCTTTTCTTCCTACAGGGAGGAGTTCTCCAGGCCTAGTTGTTAATGTGTTGGACTGCGATATCGTAAAAGTGAGTTCGAAATCCACTCACGCTATTATATTCCCTTTTGAACAAATATCCTTAGAAAAGGTATGAACCCCTTTATCCACTCCAATTATGTGTTAAATCGTACAAATATTGTTCTTTTTCAAGAAAGGTTTTGTCATTAAATTATCTACGACCACCCACCTCCAGGCTATGATAAGCCAGATTGTTATTGCACACAATAAAGTTGGACTTATTTCTGAAGTTTGGAAGTAACATTATTCAGACGATCTTTTGAATAAAATTCGACAATATTTTCTAAAGTACCGTATACTTTTAGAAATCTAATAAAATTTGCACGCGTCCCGATAATATATAAATGTATTTACCAATCCCACCGCATGAGGAGGATGTGACACAAGGTTAAATTTTAAATGGAGTTTCAAAATTTTCCTTCTCCTAGACTGGTTGCTATAGCAAGGTTATAGAGCACATTTTACTTTGTTATTAACCCATTGCCGGATGGACTTTACCAACCCCTCCTGGTGAGGAGGATGGGATACAAGTTAAAAATCTAATCAGATTTTAACAGGTTCGAATACAGTTTTCCTTCTCCAAGACTGGTTGCCATACCAACGCTAGAGAGCCCAGTCTAAACTGCTATTTACCCATAGCTGGCAGGATAACCGGATGCATTCTAATCGTAAGAGTACTAGTGCTATGTGAAATGCAATCAATCTCGTCCAGGTTTTGAACTCGGGTCGTCGTGTTCAATTCCTACGACGATAACCATAACCTCGACGATAAATAATTTGGCTTAAACAACTATTTAGACTAAACTATACAAATCAGAAAGCAGACGCTGAGAAAATCACACTATTGTTCTGCAAATAGAGGAGGAAAAAATCGTTTACTTAAATAAGGTTTTTAAAATGTAGTGTGTACATTTCGAACAAATAAAATGCAAGGATCTTTCTCGCATGTCTTAACAGAAACAACGAAGCTACGACAACAAACGAGCAGAAAGACACGAAAACCAAAGGCTTCAATCTTGTTACTCTATGCAGCCGTAGAACAAATTGATGATTTTTACATACGTTCAAATAACGTTCTTACACAACTATTAACATAGCCTAGCGTATAGCACCTGAGGAGAACAGAGGTTTCGAAACACCCTGCAGGCCATTGTCGATTGAAGTGGGATTTGGCAGGGACCAGTCAAAACCGCCATGTTTGTCCGACGTAAGAATTTAAAGAAAAATTCTCATAATTCTCTTCTTGCGCCATTCAGTATTCGATAAGAAGATTTTAGTGATTGATTTATTTTCATTCATTTGGAGTTCTTTTTCTTTCTGTCTTATCTTTTCTTTTTTTCTTTTTTTCTTTTTTATTTTTTGCTCTTTCATATTTTTTGCCTTTCATTCCTTAATCATTTTCCACTTTCTGTTTCTTTTTTTTTTGTCTTTTAAAAAAGATATGTTCATATTTTTCATTCCTATTAGAATGCTTTCTTTTTCTTTTTTTTTATTCTTTTTTTCTTTTCTTTTTCTTCTCCTCTTTATTCTTTCTCTTTTATTTTCTTTCTTTTTAGCTATTTCTTCTTTATCCACCTGCTTTTTCCCCTCCTTTCTTTCTTTTTTTCTTTCTTTTATTTCGTTCTTGATTTTTGCTTATATTTTTCTTTCTTTCTTTCTTTCTTCTGTTATATCTCATGAGATTTTTTTCTTTTCCTTATTTATTAGGTACTTTTCTTTTAACCTGACTACAGTTTCTTCTTCCTTTTTTGTTTATTCTTTCTTTCTTTCTTTCTTTCTTTCTTTCTTTCTTTCTTTCTTTCTTATTCATTCCATTTTTACTCTGCTTCCTTGTTTCTTTTCTTTTCGACGACATCAATGACCTTTAATTACAAACTGTCAACATCTACATTGCATCAACTTTCTTTTTATTTCCTTCAATCCCTCGTTTGCTAATGAATATCATAACAATTTCGTCGTTTGGCGGGAAACAAATGGAAAAAATACTATTGCGATTGAAACCTCTTACAATCAACGGGCAAATAAACGTGAAAGCGAATTTATTAAAATGTCCCTGGGCGTTAAGCAAGCGAATGAACGCTTACCTAAGAAGAAAAAATACGCAAAACACATCATAGAAAATAGAAAACAAGACTAGTTGAAAAGAAAAAAAATAAAGAAAAAAGAAGCATCACTTTAAAAAGAAAAAAAAAGAAACTCCACGGAGAATGAGAATAGAGAGCAAGGATGGAGAGTATATGGAGAGAAAAATTGGAAATCAAGAAAAAATTTAAAGAACGATGAACTATCACTTGAAAAAGAAAAAAAATGCAGAAACGGACATTAAGGAAAAAGAGCAAAGATACAGGAATATTAAAGAAGGAAGAAACATTAGTTTAAAGAGGAAAAAACGAAACAGAGACTAAAAATAAAGACGCAGGATAGAAAGTGTATGGAGAGCAAGGAAAGAAATGACGGGAATAAAATGGAAATGACGGGGAAAAAATTGAAGAGAGAAACGTCATTTTAAAAAGAAAAACCGAAATGAAGAGTAAGGATAAAGAGTATGTATGTTAAATGTACGGAGAGCAAATATGGAACGTATATGGAGAGCAATGATGAAAATGAAGAAGAAATTAAGAACAAAGAAACATCACTTTAAAAAGAAAAAAAAAAACGAAATAAAGAGAAAGAATAAAGTGTAAGGATGTGAAATGTACGGAGATGAAGGATGGAAATGAAGAGAATAAAATTGAGAGAAAGTCAGACGCTGGGAAATAAGCATGGAGGAAAAAAAAGGGTGTAAAGATGGAGGATGGAGTTAAAGAAGAGAGTGGAAAGGGAAAGACAAAAGAAAATGTGGCAATAGTGGAGGAAACAAAAGAAAACTTAGAAAGAAGGCAAAGAGCGCAGGCGCAGTTGTGGGAACCCGTAGCCCGGCGAGGGAAGAGCGTGGGTAGAAACGGGAATTGGCAAAAATAATGTGTATAAAATTTTAATTACATGCTGATGAAGAATATGCTGATGTTTGTCAGAGTTGACAAACAAACCAGTCTTTGTATGTGCTGTACGTTTCGTATGACTTTGAGGAGAAGATGTTTCCATTTTATGATGTATGTGTCTGGCTGATGGATACAGTAGGCTAGTGCAGAGATGTGTGTCAGTGTGCGTGAAACCTCAATGGATACATGTGTATCTAACTTTTCGAGTTTGTTTTGGGGTGCGTGTGTATTCGTACATGTATGCATGGCTCATGTGCATAATGCGTCCCTAGACTGTGAACTTGGCCACGGTTACATATTACGCAGACATCTTGAATGGAAGCTGTGGATGTATATTCATATATAAAATAGTTTCTCATGTAATAAGCTTCGATGCATACCTTTGATTATTTACGTTCTGGGTGAGCTGATATCACTTATCATATACATACATATTGTCATCTACAGACACACTTTTTCTTTGTATAAAATTCTTGTGTGGCTAGACCCACGTGATATTTCGAGCTAGGATGGAAACCTGTCTGAATTTACGTCAGTTGGACATCTGAAACCAGAACCATCGTTATTCTATGTAATTATGCATAAATATGTATCCATATATGTATCTATTTTATATATATATATATATATATATATATATATATGTGTGTGTGTGTGTGTGTGTGTGTGTGTGTGCGTGTATGTATGTATATATATATGTACATATATAGATGTATATATTTATATGTATATGTATATATATATATTTATATATGCAATTATATATATATGTATATATATTTACGTATGTATATATATGTATATATATGTATACATATGTATATATATGTATATATATGCATATATATGTATATATGTGTATATATATGTATATTTATCTATACATGTATATATATATACATATATATATATGTCTCTCTCTATATATATATACATATATATATATATATATATATATATATATATATTATGTAATATTTTCAACGTCCATACATCTTACTTACGGTTCTCAATTCACCTGATTTATTTCCGCTGTCCTCTTGTTTACACAGGTTCATATCCTGTTTAGAAATCCACTACTAACATACTGTCAAAAGCCAATATGCCATATTTGACCCATATATGCTACCCTAACAGGTACTATCATTCCAGGTGTGAGTGGGCCTGTGAGTAATGATAATGAAGAAGTACTCCACACACTCAAGATCTCCAGAACTGGAGCCTCATCATCAGATGCAGTTTAGTGTCATACTTAGGATATCCCATTTTAGGACTGAGGGGCTGATAACTCGTTCATATGAAGCATCAAATTATATATATATATATGTTTGTTAATGAAAATATATACATATATATGAGATATTATTCACTCCAGTAAATAAAGAATAGGGAATAATTCCAATCTGGACCAATAAATACACAAAAATAGAATACTAAATTTAAATAATCCTGGTAAAGAGCTCAATGTAAATAAAAATCCACGGAGCAAATATTATTTTTCAAAGAACCAACAATTGGTCACATTAAGATAATAAATTTATTTCCATCCTGTTAAAAGCTTTAATATAAATCAATACTCTAAAAAAATTAACTGGACTCCTTCAGATCCAACAAGAAATAAAAATTGATTTACATCAATGCTTTTAACAGGATGGAAATAAATTTATAATCTTAATTTGACCGATTGTTTTTTGTTTGTTTTTTTGCTTTATATATATATATATATATATATATATATATATACTGTTTCCACTCTCAAATTAAGCGTGAATGTCTTCTGAAGAGGCAAAGATTATATTGTTCGCCGAAATAAATTTATATTGACAATTTAACCGTGGTTGCGTTTTCTTCCAGTTAGATTATATATATATATATATATATAAACAAAATTTGGCATTAAATAACCCACATGTGTTGATATATCTTAAAACACTAAACAACCCGTCAAAATCAGGTATACAAAAAAAAAGTCATGTTTTCAAAGACGATCCTAAACCTTCAAAGCATTTCTTTTTGAATTTTTTTTTCTCCAATCCTCCACCCTACCTTTCCAGGCGCGTAACGGGTCCTGTCTGACTTATTTACCAAGCATAAGCGAATGTCTTGTGAACTAAAGAATTTCAATATGCTTTTATGAGAATCGTGAAAACAGCAAATCTGATAACTGAATCTTTTTTCGCTCCGATGCCTTCTCACCTCAAGATATACATTTGCACTCTTTTCAGAATTCTATTTCTCCCTCGTTCTGCCTTCGCACATGTCTCTCCAACCTTTTTACGACTAGTTCCGATTAGAGAACGTATTAGCGCATAACATCGCCCCACGAATAATTCGCAACTCTTCAAAAGACCTTAATTCACAAATGCGATTGCCGACAAGCAAAGCCTAATAAGCTAATATGTCTCAACGACAAACAACTGTTGTCAAGAAGAACACACAAATACTGTCTGTCTAGCTGTCTAATTTTCCACGAAACTAAAATGCTCTTCCCCTCATGCATTGCGGTGAGTCATAAATAATTTCCATTTTTTAAGCAAGTTGTAACAACTTATCTTAAAACACCAAATGTTTTAAATGCAAATGGAAATTACCTGATTCATAAGTCAGTTTTATTTCAGTAATGAAAGAGAGTGTATCATAATTCATTTTAGATCACACGCTCCTAAATTGGAGGAATTGAAAGTACATATTCAAATTGTAATCTTGTAGAAATTTAAGAATAACAAAAACGCTAGTGAAACAGCTAAGTAGTCGAGATATCCTTACTGACCGTCAAGTTCAAAACTGTTTTTTTTTTATAGTTTCATTCTGGCGGGTTTTTTTTGTTTTTTTTTTGTGAGAGATAAACACAGACCAGGATGCTCATTAGACCTTGATTGGGAATGCTTTAAGAATATAGGTGGAGAGCAATTCGTACAAAAGAACTCGAGAATTAACCCTTGACCACAGTACACTCGGGCTCACAATATGAAGCATCTTGTAAAAGATAAAAAAAAAGAGAGTGTAAAAATCGTCAAACAAAACGCTCTGCTCTCCTCAACGGGAGAAACGTTGTGCTTCTACCTGATAAAGCAGAACCTCATTTTGCAAAAATCCCAGGGGAAAAATATTGTATGTAGGCTGATCTGTTCGACCCTCTCTCCACCATATACACCAGACTTTGCAACAAGTGATTTCCTTAGTTTTTCATTCTCTACAAAATGATCTGAATGACAAAAAAAAAAAAATGTTGAAGATCAGTTGAAAATATTTTGCAGGAAACTTGTTGAGCTTGAAACCAGCTAAATTTTTAATTGAGAAGAACCAAGTTCCCTGATAAAAATGGCTATAGGTGATTCAAAATAATAGTGAATATATTATTGATTGAAATTAATATATATATATATATATATATATATATATATATATATATATATATATATATATATATATTATTGATTGAAATTAATTCAGTGTTAAGTTATTCATAAATTACATTAAGTTATTCATGAATAAATTATATTTCACGAAAGAAAAAAATTATCGTGACAAAACCTAAAAAGGTTGGTCTATTAAGTATTGAGACTGATTATGTTGTTTTGGGTGACTCAAATATTTTGCAATATTCTAGTAGTACGTCCTAGTTTGCCTAAATACTACGTTGAGTCAAAGGTTTTGCTATATTTTAGTAGTACGAGCTTGTTTGCATAAATACTAGGTTGAGTCAAATATTTTGCAATATTTTAGCTGTACGTGCTAGTTTGCAAGGTTGAGTCAAAAGTTTTAGTATACTTTTGTCGTACGTGTTAAGTTGCCTATGTCGTACGAGGAGTCAAAAGTTTTATAATATTTTAGTTTTACGTGCTAGTTTGCTAAATAGTAGGGTGATTCAAATATTTTGCAATAATTTTAGTAGTACGTGCTTGTTTGCCTAAATACAAGGTTGAGTCAAAAGTTTTACTACATTTTTGTGGTACGTGCTTGGTTGCTTAAGTACTAGGAAGAGTCAAAAGTTTGGCTATGTTTTTTGAAGTACGTGCTAGTTTGCCTAAATACAAGATTGAGTCAAAAGTTTTGCTATATTTTTGTCGTACGTGCGAAGTTGTCTAAGTACTAAGAAGACTCAAAAGTTTTGCAATATTTTAGTAGTACGTGCTAGTTTGCTAAATAGTAGGGTGACTCAAGAGTTTTGCAATATTTTTGTCCTGCGTGCTTGGTTGCCTAAGTACTAGGAAGAGTCAAAAGTTTTGCAATATTTTTGAAGTACGTGCTAGTTTGCCTAAATAAAGATTGAGTCAAAAGTTTTGCTATATTTTAGTCGTACGTGCTGGGTTGCCTAAATACTAAGTTGAGTCAAAAGTTTTGCAATATTCTAGTAGTACGTGCTGGATTGCCTAAATACTTGGGTGAGTCAAATGTTTTGCAGTATTTTAGTAGCGTGAAGCACAATTTGATAGTTCCGGATGCTTTTGCTGAGGTCGTTAAGGTATTATTTACCAACCTCTCCGCTCGGGCAGGATATGACACAAGGTCAATTTTTAAGCGGAGTTTAACAGGTTTGAATTCAGAGTTTTCCTTCTCCTAGACTAGTTGCCTCAACAAGGCTGAAGAACCTAGTCCGTCCTACTATTTACCCATAGCTGGAGGGAGAATAAGGGGGTTCATACCTTTCCCAAGGGTATTTGCCCGAGAGTGAACATAATAGCGCGACTGGAGTACGAACTCGCGTACTACGATTCCGCAGTTCATCGCTTTAACCATTACACCAAGAGGTCGTTAAGGTAATGAATCATACTGGACTGTGTGATGTAGAGCTCGCCTGATACTATCCAAGGGCTACTCGCCGAACTCGCCTCTACGGCTTCGGGGGAGAGTCTCTGGATCCATGGTTTTATTCCTACTTTAACTTGCCAAATCTTCAAGGGTCTTGCAACATTGAGCGAAATTTCTTGAACCATCTGGTTACTCTACTGTGATCGACTCCGCCTTTCGTACAATAAATGTTCCGAGATTAAGTAACTATATTTGTTTACAAGTTGCTGGCACGGCGTTGTAATAAGCTAGCTTGTCAGTAGATCTGCTGCCGATTTATCTGGCTTTCATCTTTGTGAACGCAGGGAATTAACTGAACTGTCGGTGCTTGCCGTAGAAGATAAATTGTTTACCGGTTGCTGTCTTCAGTATTGATCAATGCCTTGGCGTGTGTGAAATGGAACGGCTCTAAGCTCACACGCATTGCTGCAGTAAGAAGACTTTTTATGTTTCGCTGATCTCACGGAGTTTATTTGCAAGTGCGTCCTACTGAGACCAGCTAGTTGAGACACACGTTTCTTGTATTAACCCAACGTGTTTTCTCGTTGACGAATGATAACCAGTCATAATTTGCTTCAGGGCACTTCCGGGAATTTTGGCGATACATCCTGTTACGTTTGGCTATTCACACACACACACACACACACACACACACACACACACACACACACACACACACATATATATATATATATATATAAATATAATTTGTTTCATCTATATTTGTTTTATATTTATGAATATGTATATAAATAAATGTATCTCACTCAATATATGTTTACATATTCACACACACACACACACACACACACACAGATATATATATATAAATATAATTTGTTTCATCGATATTTGTTTTATAATTATGAATATGTATATAAATAAATGTATCTCACTCAATATATGTTTACATATTCACACACACATACACACACACACACATATATATATATATATATACTTTACACACATAAGTACAAATACAGATATATTTATATGTGTGTGAGTAAAGTATGTATACATATATTGAGAGAGATTCATTTATTTATATACATATTCATAAATATAAAAGAAATTATATACTTCATATATATTATCTACTTTACAAATATACATATGTATACATATATATATGTATATATATATAAAGTTATAGTTAAAAGCTATCAATTAACAAAGAATTATTATTCCTGTTCAAATTATTCCATAAATTATTCATCTACACACACACACACGTACATACACAGAGACAGCCACACACACACACACACACACATATATATATATACATATATATATGTGCATCTATCTATCTCTCAATATATTCATATACGTATATATTAATTATATATATATATATATATATATATATATATATATATGTATTTTACTTCTCTCTTTCTACATATATATATATATTTATGTGTATATATGTATATGTAGAGTTATAGTTTGAAAAGAATTATTACTGTTTAAATTATTCTATTGTTTCATCTACATTCACACACACACACACACAAGCGCGCGCGCACACACACACATACACAAAAAAATAAAAAATCACACACACATAGCGTGTTTTATATTTCAAAATAAGCATACACATATCTGTACGTATTTAATATGTCAATATCTATACATTCTCTATCTCTCTCTTTCTCTCATATATATATATATATATATATATATATATATATATATATGTGTGTGTGTGTGTGTGTGTGTGTGTGTACACGTTCAAAAATAAAACGAGTAAAAACTAACTTAAGTTTCTGTGCAGTGGAGGCTCTTATAAAAGTGAGAAGTATGCGAAAAATCTCAAATCTGGGTGAGATTTACAACTTTTTCAACGGGTTAGGGTTACTATGTTGAAGTTTTAAGGGAGTTCAGGAAGAGATTACGTCGGAAGAGGCCAGCACTCTTCAAATCGGGTCAGTGGTATTTCCACCAGGACAATACACCAGTCCCAACTCCATCCTTGTCACAGACTATTTGACCAAGATGGCCATCAAGACAGTTCCTCAACCTCCCTCTAGTCCAGACCTTGCTCCCTGTGACTTTTGGTTATTCCCAAAACTCAGAGGCTGTCGTTATGAGACAATTGAGGAGATGAAAGAGGCTTTGGCGAAGGTCATTGACACGCTCACACAAGAGGACTTCCATTGGACCTTGCAGAAGTTGTTGGAACGGTACAACAAGTGCTTTGCAGCCGGAGGAGATTCCTTCGAAGGGGACTACAGTTTCATGTGTGTACTATCAATAAAAGTACCCATACAAAAAAGTCTAGAAACTTATTTAATGATCCTCGTATATAGATATAGTCACACACACACACACACACACACACACACACACACACACACACACACACACACACACATATATATATATATATATATATATATATATATATATATATATATATATATATATATATATATATATATATAGCTGTTCCATGTTTAGTTTTAACGTTACTGAATATAGATGAGTATCTGGAAGTTGTAGTAAACCTGTGTGCTATCGATTTAATGGATATGATTTTTTAACGAACATGCCTTTCCATACACATCTCACATTCTTCGGCAAATTGCATGTGGTTTGCACTTCTTAACCTGCATAAATTAGATGACAGACCTCTGTTCAAGTTGGAGCTCTCTGCTTGATTTGCCACGATTTTTGAATCGCCTCAAAACAAATATTTTTGCTGCATTAAAATAATTTTTGATTTAAACCCCTTCCAAACAATGAAGAGTTTATGATTATAAAAAAAAGGTTAATATTTTTCAAAAAATATTCTCCGTATTTACTGATTGACCGTTGTGAGTACGCGAGTGCGCGTGCGCACCCCCCCACACACACATAAATAAATTTAAAAAATACAAATCTCTTCGTGGAACTTCCTATTTTAAAATATAACCTCATTAGTTCTTTGGACCTATAACAACCATCTTTAAATATACCCTTTACAAAGAAAGAAAGCCACAAGAGAACAAAACAATGAATAAAATAGAAAAAAAGGATAAAAGAAGTACTCGAAAATTTAGAAGATATAAAAGAAAACCAAAAACGTCTGGAGGAAGAAGTAAAGGAAATTCGTTCATATTTTAAAAAGAACCAAATGAATAAATTAAAAAAATACAAATATTTTCGTGGACCTTCCTATTCTAAAATATATCCTTATTCTTTCTTTGGACTTTCAACAACCATCTATATAAATATATATATATATATATATATATATGTGTTCTTTTTGGTTTGGTTTGGTTTGGTTTTATGGCATATCATTATTGATTGTTTAATGCCCAATCCTGTTTTTACATATATATAAAATATATGATTTGTAAACATATTGCAGATACACACGGTTAAATGATCATATCGTTATATTCTAACAATTCAATTTAGCATAAGTCAACAAAATCGAAGCCAAAGAAAATAAGAGATTCAAAGCCAAAGTTATGTTGATCCTATTTTTCGATGTGAGGGTCATCGTCAACAGCAAGATCTTCGTAAAGGGGTAAGACAATCGGCAACTTTTAAAAGAGATCCTGCGGTGTATACTTCGCTCTCAGTGCGAGAAGAGACGAGAGTTGGGACAGGACAAACCGAAGCTGCTTCACCACTGCAATACGCCTGCTAACAATGCCCTGAGTATTTCCTGGTGGAAATAAACACCACAGAATCGGAGCAACCTCCCTACTCACCTATCTTGACTTTTCTTTTCTCCAAGCTTAAAAGGACAATGGAGAACGGCAAAGCGTCAGGATGAAATGTAGTATATTGACCTCCGACCTGGCCAAACATGCCATTCCAAAGACGGTTGAAGTGCATATTCCATTGGCGTGGGCAAGCTTGGCTGACAATATGGGACAGGGTTAAAATCCCACGGTACAGTCACAAACTGATGCACCGGAAGAGAGTGACCTGTGATCTGCATGACAGTTATTTCCGCTCGATGACGATCAAACATGTCATTCCAAAGACGGCGGAAGTGCATAAGAGATCGAGTGGACGTTGAACTATTATGTAACTCAGTGCACAGGAAATTCAAGGAGTTTGGAGACAAGATGTGGTAGAGAAAGCCAGCACCCAGCAGAAGGGGCCCTCGGGACCCCCGATTAAGGAGCAGTTGGAGATCAGACGAGTTGGAGACAAGATGGGTAGACGATCCAGGCGAAATGTGTTGTCCGATCAATGGAGATCAGAGAGATGGAGAAATGATGCTGTAGAGAAAACAGCACCCAGCAGAGAGCTGGACCCCGGTTGGGCAGCCCAGGAGAACGGGAAAGTAACGCTGACGGCCATAAGAGTGGGGGTCAATATGTTGCAGTTCTGTTCGGTCTCCAACTCCCTCTCACACATAACCCTTTTAAATAAAGTGAGAGGTATATTTTTCTTCTGTCTTCGCTCATCTTTATTATTGTGTTGAGTATACAATAGAAATACTTTAAGCAATCTGCCTTGAAAAAAAAAATATACCCGTCGAATTCTGGAAGGTGGTCGACCAAAAAACCTCAAAGCAACACTATTATTCGTTGACTTTTCCAAGGCATTTGACTCCATACACAGAGGGAAGATGGAGCAATTTTTTCTCGCGTATGGTCTCCCCCAAAAAACCATCGCAGCCATAATGATGCTATATAAAAACAGGAAAGTAAAAGTCTGCTCAACGGATGGAGACACCAACTACTTCGGCATTGTAGCAGGTGTGCTGTAAGGAGATACATTAGTCCCATAACAGTTTATTATCTATCTAGACTACGTACTTAGAATGTCAAAAGATTTAATGAAAGAAAACGGTTTTAAGGTGGCAAAGGAAAGAAGCAGAAGATATAATATATCTCTGGCGAACTCCTCAGTGTAATACCATCTTCACTGACTTTTACAATCTTTTCCATAGTTAAGCTTAAAAGTTATTTTGCGGGAGCCGTGTTTCCTTTCAAAAAGGGAAGGCCAACTTGTTACTGAGGTCTGCCAGAATTGTCTTTTAACTCTAGATCGATATGCATATCAAGGCTTTGGCAGGTACTTGTTTTAGGATATTTATGAACTTTACCCATTGCACAAACAACTATCATCATCATCATCATCATCATGTCGTGCCGCTAGCACGGATATCCCTGACCCTCTCGCGCCACTTTTCCCTATCGTTCATCGCCTCAGGCTGGTCTTCAGGACAACATCCCGTATCCTCACATAGTTGCTGAATGTATGTTCGTGCTGGTCGTCTTGCTTTTGCACGGCCATGTGTGGGGGTCCCTAAGAGTACATTACTTATGAGTTCGTCCCTGCTTCTCCAGCAGTGTCCTGCATGTCTGGTTCGTCTAACTTGAATAGTTTTCGTGATAGGAGGCAGGTGGCCGTACAGTTGGTGTCTTGTGGGGTGTTGCCGCCTGGACTTGTTCAAGATTGCACGCAGCATTCTTGTGTAATTGCCGTCTAGCTTCTTCTCCAGCCGTTTTGTTAGAGTCCATGTAGTGCATCCATATAGCAGTATCGATGTGACCGCTGCCTGGAAGAAACTGCGTTTTATTTTATCGGTTAGGTCTGATTTCCATATAATCGATAGCCTATTAATAGCTGTCCATGCTTTCGTTAACTTCTTGTCGATGTCCTTTTCGGTTGATGCGACGCTGCTTCCTAGGTAAGTGAATTTGTCTACTAGTTTAAGAGGGTTCCCTCAAGAGTGGAGATGTCACCCGTTTGATTATAGCACATATATTCCGTTTTGTGTGCATTGACATAGAGGCCTATGCCTGCGGCTGCTCGTTCCAAACTATGCAGTAGTGTTTCGGCTTGGTTGGGTGTATTTGCCAGTATCGCTATGTCATCGGCGTAGTTGGCGTCGGTAATTGTTTTTGCGGCGTACCTTCTGCTTTTCTTTGTCAGCTCGAAGCCATTCTCTCTGATTTTGTCAATCGATGTTCTAAGTACGTAGTCTAGACAAATGATAAAGAGGTAAGGAGCTAGCGTGTCTCCTTGTAGTACTCCTGCTACAATGTCGAAGTATTCTGTGTCTCCATCTGGTGATCGTACTTTTATTTTGGTGTTTCTATAGAGAATCGTTATTGCTGCTACGGTTTCTTTAGGTATGCCGTACGCTAGAAGGATTTGTTCCATCTTTCCTCTGTGAATGGAATCGAAGGCCTTGGTAAAGTCGACAAATATTAATTTCGCTTGTAGGTTTTTTGCCCGTACACCTTCAAGATCCAAGACCTCACAAATATTAACCACAAACAACTGTAATGTTAAGGAGCTCTGTTTTGGTTTAGTTTGGTTGGGTTTCATGGTGTTATATTATTAAGGAATTATTTCTTTATATTAATAATTTTCCGTTAATAATATTTTACCATTTAGTTTGGTAAGGCTTTGAACTATTCGAGTCTCTTAAGTCCAAGCGCACAGTCGTTTGGTGCCGTTACGCACGTGCGTAAAGGATATGACAATCACCATTTGTCATAATAAACCTCCTGACAGGAAATAGGACTGGGGTGTGGATGACGTCATGCCCAGAAGAGATGGTCTTGAGAATTTGAGGATTTTGAAAAGACGAGTTGCGATTGGACCATCGAGGCGAGAGTTGGGCATTCGGTCGTTGAGAGTTGTATTTTGACTGTTGAAAGATGTAGTTGGGTTTTTCGGATCTCTACCGACAGAGATCTTTGACATCACAAGATGCACTGCACGTTAAGGTGGAGTCAGCATTGTATGGTCAGCAAAAACTTTTAAGAATTGTGTCTCTCTCCTCGTGTCGCCATGGACCGAAGTCAAGAAATTAACAAACCGATCTTACCTGAAACAACAGAGTCCGCCTGTGTTTTGTATTTGTGTATATATTGTATTACATTTGTGATTTATATCATTATAGCTGTGGCACACAACAATGGCGTATCAACTTTTGTAGGCTATTTAATGCCAGTGCTCTTTATACTTATATATTAAATATATATGATTTGGTTTGCTTGGTTTTTATGGCATATCAACCATTGTAGGTTATTCAATGTTAAATCCTCTTTATACATATATGTTAAATATAGGATTTGATTTGGTTGGGTTTTATGGCGTATGAACCATTTTAGGTTATTTAATACCAAATCCTCTTATATATGATTTGGTTTGGTTTGGTTGGGTTTTATAGCGCATCAACCTTTGTGGGTTATTTGATGCCAGTCCTCTTTTTACATATATGTTAAATATATATGATTTGGTTTGCTTGGGTTTTATAGCGTATTCACCATTGTAGGTTATTTAATGCTAGATCCTCTTTATACACGTATTTATTAGATATATATGATTTATAAACATATTTTGTTGATAACATTTTTTACGAGTCTGAGCTCGTTTTTTGCACGCATTTAAATGGTTTCAAGCAATTATTTCTATTTAATGCTAATTATTTAGTTCGACACAATTTATTCGTTTGCACGCAGTTAAATGGTTCCAAGTATTGTTATGTATCCATATTTACCCAACCCCTCCTCTTGGGCAGGATATTACACAAGGTCAGTTTTTAAGTGGAGTTTAACCGGTTTGAATTCAGAGTTTTCCTTCTCCTAGACTAGTTGCCTCACCAAGGCTGAAGAACCTAGTCTGCCCTACTATTTACCCATAGCTGGAGCGCGAATAATTGGATTCGTACCTTTCCCAACGGTATTAGTGCTATGTGAAATGCAATCAGTCTCGTCCAGGATTTGAACTCGTATCGCCGTGTCCATTTCCTACGACGATAACCATTACACCACGGGCACAGTATTATTATGTATCATTAACAATTCAATTAGAGATCAGTTATTTGTTTAAACACAGTTAAATGGCCAAACAGTTTTGTTTCTACCAGTTCAATTTAACGCAAATCATTTGTATACATACAGTTTAAATATCAAACTTCTATTTGTCTCATAGATAGGATCCAATCAAGTGCTTCCTCTCCGGGCCAGAGTGGAGCTGGGAGTGATGGCAATGAAGGGGTTACTCTGCATTCCCCAAAGCTCTAGCATTACTGGACCCTAAACATCAGATTGTTTTGTTTCATATCAAGGACACTCGGTGAAAGGGAGGCAGGGAATATTACCCCTTGAGTGGGCTTAAGGAACTCTGAGATTTAGAATTTTAACTCATGTATTAACATACGTCTCATTTCTGGAAATCAATGAAAATGTATCTAAAAACGTTCTTGAAGGCATGAATCAGTCAGTTTCCTTATATCAGCAATGAGTGTCAAGATGAATGAACAGTGTTCTTTAGCGTAGCATTGTAAGCTAATGTTGTTGGGGCGTAAGTTCAACATCTTTTTCCCTGGACAAGGTAGAAGTAGGTTGGGGTGTTCCGTGAACACCAGTCTATTTAAATACCTCGGCAATAATATCTCATCAACTGAAAATGATGTTAACATACGCCAAGTGACAGCGTGAACTGATATCGATAGGTTATTGATCATATGGAAGTCAGATCTATCCGATAGAATAAAACGGGATTTCTTACAAGTTCTGGCTGTGTCGGTAATCCTGTATGGATGCACCACATTGACGCTAACAAAAAGCACAGAGAAAAAGCTTGATGGGAACTACACAAGAATGCTACTAGTTATTTTGAACAAATCCCAGAAGCAACACCCCATGAAACAACTGCTGTATGACCACTTACCTTGCAACTCATAGACCATCCATGTAAGATGAATAAGACATGTGGGACATAAGGTACGGATCAAGGGTAAAGTGGAGCAATACAGGGAATGGAGTAGCACCTTTTCCTACACCTCGGTGTAGAAGCTATTGAAAAGGGAGCCTTCGGGTCACCCTCAACAAAGGTCGTCAATGTTAGTAAATAACGCATAAGGGTTTCATTTGTCGCTGCCTCCCATCAGACAGGACTTGACACAAGGTCAAAAGCCCGAAGGCCGATTATAGTGGGGATTTATGGGAGGGGAAGGTCGGGCACGAGCCGATGTTCGAACCGAAATCTAGGTCCGGGTTATAGCTTGAACTAGACCGCAAGGTCTAGTGCTATACATAGGGAACAAAGGGGTCAGTGTTGCAGCTCGCCCACCCGAAGGTAGCCCAGCCGAAACTGGGGGCCTTTCGGCCTCGAATCTGCCATTGATTTCGATACCCCATCCGGCACGAATGCCCGACAGCCCAGCCAAGGCTGGAAAATAATGCATGAAGGTTGACATACCATTAAACCCCAAACAACCAACCATTCAACCAACCAATTCTCCATCTGACGATTAGCCCTCACAAACGCAGCAGACATCGGTGACCACGCTACAATTTAGCCTTAGAATGGCATCTGGTCTAAGAGAAGGAAATCTCTAAATTCTAAACGTCTGAAATCCGCTTAGGTTTGCTTCGATTTGGTTTGGTTTCTTTGTTTGATAGCATATCAACTTTTGTAGGTTATTTAATGCCAAAGGCATCTTTCCAGAAGGATAGCAGTGGTACTATTTAACTCATAGCTGGGAGGATAAGAGGATTCATACCTCTCCCAATGGTATTTCTCCGAAAGTGAATGTAATAGCGTGACTGGAGTTCGAACTCGCTTATAACCCGAAACCCTGCTTAAAAATTCACCTTGTATTGCATTCTGCCTGTGGCAGAAGGATTGGGTATAATGCATTCAACCTTCCTGAACTTGTGTTTGTAAATGTTAATATATTTATTTGACCTTTATTGGGGAATACTCAGTATTTGAGGAGTTTCCATGGTGTCGTGGCTTACGTGCTGGATTGTGACATCGTAGTAAGCAAGTTCGAATTCTAGTTGCGCTATTACGTTTATTTTCGGACTAATATTTTGGGGAAAGACATTTACTTCCTCTCCTCTCCGCTTAGCTATGATAGTACCACTGCTATTCCTCTATAAGGTTGGCTTTGGCATTAAATAACCCACGAAGGTCGATATGCCGTTAAACATAGAAATCAAACCCAACTAAATCAATGTTTAGTAAATGAATATTTTACGGCTAGGTCGTCATTAATACTCTCCATTGCACGCAAGCTTGCTTCATCGAAAGGGCTGTAGAATACGCCGACTGTATCTATGCTGTGTGGCAAGACTCTCTAACATTATAGTGAATGTCCTGTATATGACACTACTCTGCATCTAATGGTGAAGATCCTGTCTTGGATTTTTGAGGAATGTGGAGTACCTCTTTATTGCCGTTAGTCCCAGGCCCAGTCTGACCTCCAGTGTTAGTGCCCGTTAGGGTCAGAGAGGAATATCTAATCATTTTCTATGCTTGAAACCACCTGTGTACAAACAAATGACTGATAAACATTTTCTTTTTTAAGTAGAGGAATTCTATTGTAAATTGAATTACCATGACAAAAAATTTGATTTTCGGATCATGGTAATTCAATTCACAATATGATTCCTCTACTTAAAAATGAAAATGGAGATCTATATCTCCTTGAGATCATAATAATTACGCGAATGCGTATTTCTTATCCTCTTGGGAAGACATGGCCCTGGAGGTGACCGTGTCCTCTGTAAAGAGTACGGATGTAACTTACAGGACACATTCAGGTTAACTGGCTGTACAATGACCATGACTAGTTAATTTGGCGTCACTTGTGTGCGATATAGACTGATGGCTCATTTGTAGAGTTTCGGCTCTGCAATCTGTGGTCGCTGGTTCGATCTCCAATGGCGGAAATGACAATATGCACTGCTGATGAGACCTAATAAGGTCGAAACAGCTGTCCAGTGTTTCCGTAAATCGTGCATAGGTGTTTGCCGAAATTTCTGGTCATGGTAAATCAATTTATTACAGTTGAATTGTAATACTTGAAACTATTTGACAAATGAGGTTTGGTCCGTTAAAAATCTTACAAACGACTGAATAATATTAAGAACTATTTAATATATATATATATATATATATATATATAAACCAGATCTAGTATTAAATAACCCACATGGGTTCAGGAAACGAATCTATTTCCACAATACTAGTAACCAAATAATTCCTTAGGAGTAGTTTAACGTATTTAGCAAACAAGATTTCCGAAAAAGATGATTATCGGGCTCAGTTTCTCTTTATTTTTTCTATCATTTTTTTTATAAATGAGCTGAATATAAACAGTCTTTATTGAATTTTGAAAAGAGTAAACACAAGTATCACAGATGCCAACCAATACGTTCATCGTCTTTTTTTTTTCTTTTTGCCTTTTGCTGGTGGTCGTCTGCCATAGACAATTTTGCGCTGTAAAGAATGATCCGGAACACTGCGCATGCTTGGAAAGAACAAAATAAAAGCCATCGGAACTAAAGCGGAAGAAAGTCTTGCGCGTGCGCGAGACCTGATAATGTTGAATATCGGTCAGAGGCTTTTCTTCTCCTTATGATCGATATTGGTGTCACTTTTTTTTGTTGTTTTACCTAAATAACACTAGTCTAAATCTAAAAAAAAATTCTAATAAATATTTTTTGTAATGAATAGATGAAAAAATAAAAGAAATAATTATTGGAAGAGTATTTGAAGAAGTAAACGAAGAGTCCTACGACCGGCGTCTTTTTTTTGCAAGCATTTGTCTAAAAAACGTTTGTTTCTATGTTTTCCTTTTTTTTTTTAATTCTTTCTTTTCACAGTTATATGTCTCTTGAGACCGCACTTAATCCTGGATCTTACCTCCGTTTCAAGTGACTGTTTGAACTTTCGAGAGGTTTTTAATGCAAAATAGTTTTTATGGTTCATTTTCTGAATTGCTAATTCTGGCGACAAGCGTAAGCTGAGTAGTTGGGCTAATTAAACCGTTCTCGTCTGTTTTTTTCTTTTCTTTTTTTTTAATATATATATGTATATTTGTTTTTGTCCTTCCGTCTTTGTAGTGTTTCTTTCATTCTTTCTTTCTGCCTGTCTGTCTTTTTTTATTAACTTTAATATTAAAAAACAGACAGAAGGAAAGAATTCGTTGTTATGTACCATGAATCTTAAATCTGCGTCGGCTTTTCCAAACAGAACATTTGCAGTTCAATAAATAAATAAATGAATAAATAAATAAATTAGATTTTTAAAAAATGATGACAGAAAAGAAATTTTAGAAATGTACTAAAACCTCACGAAAAAAAAGGAAAAAATATAGATTCATGTATAAATATGGGTGCACCAAAAAACACGAACGAATAGTATCAGTTACCAGCGACGACGACGAACACGAACAATAATATTTAAACCTTATTGTTGTAGTTGTTGTTGATGGTGATGGTACTGATGGTAGTGTTGGATTGGTTTGGTTTGGTTTCTTTGTTTAATGGCATATCAACCTTTGTAGGTTATTTAATGCCAAAGCCATTCTCCTAGAAGAAGAGTAGTGGTACTATTTAACCCATAGCTGGGAGGTGGTGGTTCTGATGGTGGTGTTGCTGGTCATGGCATTGATGGTGTTGGTGGCAGTGATGGTACTGATGGTATTACTGGTAATGGTATTGATGTTTGTGTTGTGGTCATGGTATTGATGGAGGCATTGGTGGTCATGTTATTAATGGTGGTGCTGTTGGTCAAGGTATTGGTGATGGTGTTTTGGTCATGGTATTGATTGAGGCTTTGATGGTCATGATATTGGTGATGATATTGTGGTCATGGTATTGATGACGGTGTCGTTGGAAATGGTATTGATAGAGGCGTTGGTGATCATTCATGGTATTGATGGTGAAGTTGGTGGTCAGGATATTGATGGTGGTTTTGGTGGTCAGTCATGGTATTGATGGTAGTTTTGGCAATTCCCTTGGAACAGTTCCGATCGAAAATGTGGAAACTGTAAGTTTAAAAAAGAATCGAGAATATCGAGACCATAGCATTGTTGAGAACAGCAAGAATACTTAGGAGAGTCCTGTATATTTGAGAAAGACTTTCTGTCATTCACACTTCAGTGACTGGTTTGTTGTTTGGGTTTTATGGCATATCAACCTTTGTAGGTTTTATTTAACGCCACATCTATTTTTATACAGATAGTCTGTTCTATTTCAAACAATTTAGTTTAGCATGAGTACACAGTATGATTGTCAAAAACATTTTTATTTCAAGCTATTCAGTTCATTCAAACAGTTATAATTCAGATAATTCGAACTATTATAAGTACAGATTTTGTTTATACACAGTTAAATGTCAAGACAGAATCTATATTAAACAATTTAGTTTAGTGTAAGTCGAGTTTTAATGTCAAAAACAGTTCCATTTCAAACAATTCCGTCTAGCATAAGCTTGCAGTTTAAATATAAGTTCGGTTTAATTATCGAAAACATTTCTATTTTAAGCTATTCAGTTTAGTCAAACAGTTCTAATTCAAACAATCCAGTTTAGCATAAGTATGTAGTTAGATCTATTTAACTTATTGATAGGATCCTATCAGGTGTTACTATTCCGGGCCAGTGGGGACCTGGGAGCACTGGCAAAGAAGGGATACTCAGCATTCCCCAAATCTTCAGCATTACCGGAACCTCACCATCAGATTGTTTAGTGTCATATCCAGGACTTTCATTGGGGTGGGTGGAGGGTCTTACCCCCCTGCAGAAATGTAGTCGGTGTATTTTACAGCCCCAGCTGACTGGGCAACTGACTTCAGTGGAAAACCGCCAGTTGAAACTGACAGTGATTGATTTTAACGGTATGTCAACCCATCTGGTGTTACTTTATGCAAAGTGGTAATAGAATTATGGGGATTGTATATTCATATTTACAATTTTTGTGTACTCGTTTGTTTCTTAAGGGATTTTTAAAAATTTATTTTTATTTATTTACTTTTTTTTCGCACAGTCCTCTAGAGTGTAACTAACTTTTAAACAGATCTATTTGACCGATAGATCAAGCCCTAACAGTAACAACTTGCATCCATTTAACTGTGTGCAAATAAAAGTATCAGTGTTAGATAGCAATTGTTGAAACCATTCAACTGCGCGCAAACAAATGAGACATGGTTCGTTTGAAAGTTGTCACTAACAAGCTATTCATTTACAAACCATATATATCAAATGTATTTGTATAAACAGGATTTGGCATTAAAGAACCTACAAGGGTTGATATGCTGTAAAACACAACCAATAAACTGATGTAACAGTTACTACGGTAATATATCACCTGGAGCTATTATAAACCCAGCGGATGATGTTGACAGATACATCCCATCGTAGATAAAATCAACAAAGTGATCACCGCAGAACAAGTAATGCGTGGGTGTAAGCTGTTACCAATGGAGAATTAGCATTGCTTAGGTGTAAATGATGACCCATGAAAAATAAGCATTGGGTGAGTATAAGCCGTGATCAATGAAAAATAAGCATTGCCTGTGGGTCGCGTGGGAATTTTAAGACTATATAAGGTCTAGAGGTGCCCGCGGTGTAATGGTTACCGTCGTAGGAAATGGACACGGCGACACGAGTTCAAATCCTGGACGAGACTGATTGCATTTCACATAACACTAATCATCATCATGATGTCGTGCCGCTTGCACGGATATCCCTGACCCTCTCTCGTAACTTTTCCCTATCGTTCATCGCCTCAGGCTGGTCTTCAGGGCTACATCCCGTATCCTCACATTGCTGCTGTATGTATGTTCTAGCTGGTCGTCCTGCTTTTGCTCGGCCATAAGTGAGGGTCCATAGGAGTATATCACTTATGTGATCGTCTCTGCTTCTCCAGCAGTGTCCTACATGTCTGGTTCGTCTAACTTGGATAGTTTTCGTGATGGGAGGCCGGTGGCCGTATAATTGGTGCTTTGTGGGGTGTTGCCGCCAGGACTTATTCAATATTACTCTCAAATTCTTGTGTAATTGCCGTCTAGCTTCTTCTACAGCCGTTTTGTTAGCGTCCAAGTAGTGCATCCATACAGCAGTATCGACACGACCGCTGCCTGGAAGAAACTGCGTTTCATTTTATCGGTCAGGTTTGATTTCCATATGATCGATAGCTTATCGATAGCCGTCCGTGCCTTCGTTAGCTGCGTGTCGATGTCTTTTTCGGTTGATGAGACACTGCTTCCTGAAAGAACAGACAGAATACATACAAAATCAGATTGATAAGATTAGAGACTCAGTGGAAGATAGGTAATCTAGCATAGCCTGGCAAATAATAAACGAAGTAAGTAAAAGGAAAAGCACAACCAAAGCAAAATTGAAAGCTGCAAACTAACAGGAAAGAATAAAACTCTGGAAACAGCATTTCGAAAATCTACTTGGAAACGCACCGAAAGTTACGCATGAACCAATCCCCAGAACTATTAGTAAACAATTGGACATTAAACAAGGACCGTTCACGCAAGAAGAACTCGACCCTGTTCTTTAAAAAATTAAAAATAGGAAAGCTGCCGGGCTTGACGAGATTCCCCCAGAAGTATGGAAACCAGACAATTCGACGACACACTGCTCCGACACTGCAACGCAGTCTATAATCAAAATACGATAGACAGATGGATGAAGGAACTCATCCTCCTCTTCCCTAAAAAGGGTGACCTCGGATTAACCAAGAACTACCGAGGTGTAACACTTACACCCATAGCAGCCAAAATTTACAATGCCCTACTACGAAACCGCATAGAACCCAAAATCGACAACATCCTTAGGAAAAACCTAAATGGCTTCCGAAGAAAGAGATCCACAACCTCACAAATATTAACCATTCGTAGAATCCTTGAAGGCGCACAGACAAAAAACCTACTGGTGACATTACTATTTGTCGACTTTACCAAGGCCTTCGATTCCATTCACAGGGGGAAGATGGAACAAATCCTACTTGCACACAGCCTACCAAAAGAAACCGTAGCAGCAATAACGATTTTCTATAGAAACACCAAAGTGAAAGTACGTTCACCGGATGGAGACACAGAATACTTCGACATTGTAGCAGGAGTACTACAAGGGGACACGCTAGCCCCATACCTCTTTAACATCTGCATAGACTACGTGTTTAGAACATCGATCGATAAAATCAGAGAAAACGACTTCGAGCTGACAAAGAAAAGAAGTAGAAGGTACCCCGCAAAAACAATTACTGACGCCGACTACGCCGATGACATAGTGATCCTGGCAAATACGCCCAACCAAGCCGAAACACTACTGCATAGTTTGGAACGATCTGCCGCAGGCATTGGCCTCCATGTCAATGTACACATAACTGAATATATGTGTTTTAATCAAACAAGCGACATTTCCACATGAGAGGGAACCTCTCTGAAACTGGTAGACAAATTCACCTACCATAGCACTAATACCCTTGGAAAATGTATGAATCCAATTATTCTCCCTCCAACTATGGGTAAATAGTAGGACAGACTGGGTTCTTCAGCCTTGGCGAGGCAAATAGTCTCGGAGAAGGAAAACTCTGAATTCAAACCTTAAGTCCGCTTAAAAATTGACCTTGTGTCATATCCTGCCCGAGCGAAGGAGTTGGTAAATATATATAAGGTCTAGAATTTTGGCCTAAGTCAGTACTAGCTGGTAGTTCCGACTCTTAACAGCTCCTTCGTGTTCGTGAACTCTCCCCGGTTGCTCTTGGAAGAATAAAAATGTAAGATTATATTTTTATATATACAGTAGTGAGCATAAAGATCTGAACGTGGGTTAAGAAAAAGTCTAAATGTGAAATAATGTTTTATTTCAAAGCTTCATTGAACATTTTATCAAGGAAAAATGAGGATATAAAGGCAAATCATATAATTCCAAAATATGAATTTCAATATACTTATTTTCATAAAGTTATAAGAATATATATAACATTCGAAAAAATAGATGGTCAAAAACGTCCGCACGATTAACAAAATCATACTATTATAATAGATAGATCATATCTAAATTAGAATAGCTTTCATAATTCATTGATATTTGATGTGTAGACATTTTCTTTTAATAACAGCTTGACATTTTTTGCTACACGAACGAATTAATGTCTTGCATTCATCAACGGATATGTTCTCGTATTGCCCTTTCAAATTTGTCCATAATTCTTCGATGTTTCTTGGATTCTTTTCCTTAGGTCTTTTATTTAGTAACTTTCAAGCATTCCGACAGGATTCATGTCTGTCCTTTGAGCAGGTCACTCCATAACAATTGCATCCCCACTCAGAAAGAAATATTTTAACAGACTTTGCTGTGTGACACGGAGCGTTATCTTGCATAAATACAGTTGGTTGATTAATTGCAGTTCTCAAATTAGGTACATGTTTCTTCAATATCTCTTTGTATACACTTGCATTAATTTTACCGTGTAGCCTGACAAGAAGTCTTATACTAGCAGCTGCAATCATGCTAAACACCATCATACATCCTCCTCCAAATTTAACGCTGCTTTTAGCGCACTGAGGCGAATATCGTTCCTTAGTACTGCGTCAAATGAACCTTCTCCTGTCACAACCGAACAGGTTAAACTTTGGTTCATAGCTGAAATGAATACAAACCCACTAATCTTCAGTTCATATGACATGTTCAGTGGTAAATTTCAATTGGCTCATTTTGATCTTATTAGAAATATAGGGCTTTGTAAAAGCTACTCGACTGTTCAAATTTATTTCATTAAGTCTTGGGGAAATAGTGTGCCTTGATATTTTAATGCCAAGGTTTGCATTTGTTCTTTTAGAGATAGCGGTTGCTGTCGCAAATCGATCCTTTTTTTTATTCATTACCAATCCATCTGTCTTCCATTGCAGTAGTTTTCCAAGGCCTGCCAGGTGGTTTCTTGGCTTCACATGACCCAGTTTCCTTAAGTTTTCTTAAAATACTATGAATAACACTTTTTGATTTCCCCACTGTCTTTGAAATATCCCCAATTGAGAGTTTATCTTCGTTACGTAAATTGACTCTCAGTTTTCTAAATTTCAATGAAGTTAGATTTTTTCACCATGTTTACAATGCAAGAGCCAGTGAAGAGCCGGTGTAATGTAGAAAAATACCCTACTTTATATTCTTACCCTGAACATTTTTTGATAATACAAAATAATTATTAAATTTTACGGATTTATTTAAACGTTCTGATCTTTTGAGCATCTATATTTTTTCGAATTTTATATAATTATTCTTATAACTTGATCAAAATAAATTTATTGAGCTTTATATCTTGGAATTCAATCATTTACCATTATTTTTCCAGGATAAAATGTTCTATGAAGATTTAAAATAAAAAATTATTTCACATTTAGACTTTTTCTTAGCATCGTTCTGATCTTTATGCTCGTTACTGTACATACTCCTTGTTGTTTGTCAAGACCCAGCAGTAGTATACTATACGACTACTCCAAGGCAGAAGGGAAAAGGAATTAACCGGAATGAAGAGATACGACCATAATTCCCAGATATTCACAACTACAAGAACAGATGCTGTGTCATCTCATATTAAGTACAAAATTACGTAGAATATGAATAAAGTAAGTAAAGTTGGTGACCTTAGTCGAGGGTGTCCCAAAGGCTTCCTTTTCAATAGCTACTACACCGAGATGTAGGGGGAGCTACTCCTTGATTGCTCCACTTTTGCTTTGACCCTTACCTTATAATGGTAAGTGTTAATCAAGGCGGTATCAAGTACCATTTTCTGAGTCTTTGGTATGACTTGACTAGGATTGAAACCCGGTCTCCCCAAACATTGGCGAATACTCTACTTATTACGCCAACGGCTCGGTAGGATATGAATAATAATCATTAAATATTGTTGTTATTGTTGTTAGCAGTGGTGCTCGTGGTATTCATGGAACGATTTTTAAAAAATAATTTGAAAATATTAAGGAAAACTGGAAATCATAAAATGAATTGGAACTATTTAGACCACATCACTGTTAAAAAGTGCTGGATTACTTAGAAGAGTCCTAGAGACCTGTTGCCCTGTCGGCTGGGGCTGTAATAGTGAGGTTTGAGTAATGCTGGAGCTTTGGGGAATGCGGAACACTCCTTCATTGCCATCGCTCCCAGGTCCATTCTGGCCCAGAGTGGTAGCACTTGATAGGAACCTATCTATGGGTCAAATAGAACTAAACTGTGTACTTATGCTAAACTGAATTGTTTGAAATAGAACTATTTTTGACATCGAAACGTCATACTTATGCTTAACTAAACTATTTGAAATTGAACTGTTTAAAATAGAACTAAACTCTGTACATATGCTAAACTGAATTGTTTGAAATGAAACAGTTTTTGACATTAAAACTGTGTACTTATGAAACTGTGTACTGTGTTTGAATAGTGTTGTTTTTAAATAGGACTAAACCGAGTACTTTCGCTAACCTGAATAGTTTAGAATAGAACTGTTTTGTCATTTAAATGAATTGTTTTAACATTTAACTGTAAACAAAAACTATACTTATACTAAACTGAATTGTTTGAAATAATTCGGCCTTAAATGGCCCGAAAAGTGTTAATATACCGTAAAATCAACCAACCAACCAACCAACCAACCAACCAACCTGGAGACCCAAGGTGACTTGCTGCCACTTAAATTTCTGCGAAAAAACACCAGTGAAAACTAGTGTAAAACACTCGCATTGAGTGGGAAATAAAAATTATTGTATTATAGTAAAAACAATGATCCAATAAAAAAGCCTGAAGCGACCGTTTCAGACGGCGTTGTTTGAGTTGACAAACAAACTAATTAAGAAACAAAAGCTGGACGACGCACGAACACTGTTCAGCCTGAGGAGAGGGAAAAATTCAGGCCGTGAATAACTCGATACAAAAGACACAAAATATAGGACATTATCAGCAGAGAAAGAGGTTCAGGAAAATAAAGAGAAAATCCCTCTTAATCATTTAAGATTTCAATTATTATTATTATTATTATTATTACTCATTAGAGTTTTTCATATTAGCGTAAGCTGATGGTCTTTCACTGGAGATTGAGTGACAACAATTCTCCTTAAGTCTCCTGGACTCTTCTCAGTATTCTGGCCGTTTTCAATAATGCTATTGTTTGGGTGTTCTCCACTCGGCCGCCAACTTCCAAATCCTACAGGCCCTTTAATAATCCTTTAGTTACCGTGCCAAAAGCACCAATCACAATTGGTATAATCGGCACTTTCATGTTCTATAGTTTCTTCAATTCTCAAGCAAGGTCGAGGTACTTATCCTTCTTTTCACATTCTTTCAATTTTATTCTGTGGTCTGCCGGGACAGCAAAGTCGACAATTTTGCAGATTTTCTTTTTTTTTTTTTTTTTTTTTGTTGATTATTATAAGGTCTGGTCTTCTGGCCGAGATTAGGTGATCCGTTTGTATATCAAAGTCCCAATAGGAGTTTGTGCGTGTCATTTTCTAGGACGGGTGCTGGGTTGTGCATATACCATTTGTTGGCATGGTCAAATTTAAATTTCTTGCACATTTCCCAGTGGATCACCTTGCCCACCCAGTCGTGTCTAGCCTCGTACTCTGTTGTTGTGAGTTTTTAATACCGGCGTAAGCTGATAGCTTTTCACTGGAATCTGCGTGACAGCAAGTCTCTTCATGTTGGCCAGGTCTCTTTTCAATATTCTGGTTGATCTTAACAATACTGAAGTCTGTATGGTCTTGATTCGGTTTCCGATTTCCAACTCTTCTATTCTTCTTTCTAAGTCTTTAGAGATTGTTCCAAGTACACAAATCACAATTGGTATCACCGTCACTCTCATATTCCATAGTTTTCTCATTTCTCTAGCGCCGGCTTATTGTCTCTTTTTTTTCTTTTATTTTCATTTCGTGGTCTGCCGGAACGGTAGAATCCACTATACGGTAAGTTCTCCTTTTTGTTATCACTTGGTATGGTCGTCTGGCCGAGATCAGGTGATCCTTTTGTATGCCAAAATCCCCGAGAAATTCATGCGTCTCATTCTTCAACCCGGATTCTGGTTTATGCACATACCATTTTGTATCATTTTCTAAATTTCTGAAATGAAGCTTGATAATTTTTTATCATTTCGAAGCGTCTTTCAGCCTTCTTCAGGTGTTTTATGTTGAACTTGGCAGCCTACACGAAACTTCGAACTGAGTTCTTTATCAAATCTCCAGGAGTCGATTGTACTAACTCCATTGACAAGAACCAGGTACAAGTGTTGAGTTACCGTAAGTATCCCTTGTTATTTACCGGTAGTCGGGACTGAACTTAACCCCCTCCCCCGAATGTTTTCACTTAGAAGCACATTTAACCAAACGCTCATACTCGTTGAGATATGTGTCCTGTATGTAGTATGGTTAAATTTCAATTTATTGCACAATTCCGTGTCGAACTCCTTCCCCAATCAGTTGTTTGAAGTCTTATACTCCTTTTGTACAAGTTTGCTACATTCGCTTACTATATCATTAATCGTCTCGTCCCTGTTACCGCATAACACCCACTTGCCATTCTGTTACGGATTATCCCTTTTCACTTAATCCTTATTGGTCCTTATGGTGTTATTTTTGCTACAATTAAAAGAGATTCAGTTTCTCTCCGTAGCCATGTCCAGGTCTTCTTGTGTGCAATCTTGCCAGTTTCATACTTAATGTTCCGATACAGTTATTATCCCTCATCTTCAATTTCTAGTTTTTGTTATTTTTTTGTTTTTCCTTTGTGAGAGTTTTTCATACCAGCGTTAGCTGATGGTTTCTCACAGGTATATGAGTGAAAGCAAGTCTCCTCAAATCTCCAGGACTCTTAGTATTCTATTTTGGCTATGTGAAATGCAATCAGCCTCGTCTAGAATTTGAACTCGTATCACCGTGTCCATTTCCTACGACGATAATCTTTACACCACGAGCACCTCCAATCAATCACTTAATGAGTCAATCAATCAATCATAAAAAAAATCAATCACTTAATAGGACAATGTCTTCATGAACATTCCTTCTGATTGTCTTTTCAGACACATGCAACTTTTGATTGCGGTTTTCATCAATAGTCTGCTTAACTTTAAGAATAAATTCGGGTGTTCTCAATAAATCGGAACGTGTGGAATGTTTTTTTTTTTTTTTTTTTTTTTTTGATACAGATATTACGATATCATTTTCTTTTTTTAACTCTTTACGTATCTTGTGGTCAAACAATCTTGCAACTCTGAGATAACGTGCAATTTCTAAATCTCCATGATCAACTTTTAATGACACAATCACAACATGCCTTTTCATTTCATTTGTTAGCAAAGGGTCTGTCATTAATACTTTCTGAAATATAAAAGCAGTAAAAGTTAATAGAAAACAGTATTAATCTAAAATATAAGTGTCCTCATATATCAGCCGCACCCAATATATATATATATATATATATATATATATATATAAAGATAGTATATATCATCATCATCATCAAGTCATGCCGCCAGCACGGATATCCCTGACCCTCTCTCGCCACTTCTCCCTATCATTCATCGCCTCCAGCAGGTTTTCACGATTACATCCTGTGTCCTCACATAGTTGCTGTATGTAAGTTCGAGCTGGTCGTCCTACTTTTGAACGGCCATATGGAGGTGCCCGTGGTGTAATTGTTATCGTCGTAGGAAATGAACACGGCGACCCGAGTTCAAATCCTGGACTTGACTGATTGCATTTCACATAGCACTAATACCCTTGGGAAAGGTATGAATCCAATTATTCTCCCTCCAGCTATGGGTAAATAGTAGGACAGACTAGGTTCTTCAGCCTTGGGTAGGCAACTAGTCTAGGAGAAGGAAAACTCTGAATTCAAACCTGTTAAACTCCGCTTAAAAATTGACCTTGTGTCATATCCTGCCCGAGCGGAGGGGTTGGGTAAATCGGATATGTGGGGGTCCATAGGAGTACATCACTTATGAGCTCGTCCTTACTTCTCCAGCAGTGTCCCGCGTGTCTGGTTCGCCTAACTTGTATAGTTTTCGTGATAGGGGGCAAGTGTCCGTATAGTTGGTGTCTCGTGGGGTGTTGTCGCCAGGACTTGTTCAATACTGCTCTCAGCATTCTTGTGTAATTTCCGTCTAGTTTCTTCTCCAGCCGTTTTGTTAGCGTCCATGTAGTGCATCCATATAGCAGTATCGACACAACCGCTGCCTGGAAGAAACTGTGTTTCATTTTATCGGTTAGGTCTGATATATATATATATATATATATATATATATATATATACTAACTTTTTAAGATTACAGCATAGGAAAAGTGATCGATATCAAGGCAAGAGATTACATAGTCAGTATAAGGCAAATAAAACTGTTACTTCACCTATGTGATTTTAATTGATTTATTATAATTTATTATACTCCCTCTCTCTCTCTCTCTATTTCTTTCTTTCTCTGTGTATATATATATATATATATATACTCACACATATAAGAATCGTTGGAAAAGTTCTAAGTTTCTCTCGGATCTAAAAATTGTTGGACACCTCTTACCTTTGTATGGGCTTAACCGGCACAGATATTAGGATGAAAAAAATCTTTTTTTTTTTTTTTTTTTTTTTTTTGCATTGAAAGACGTGGTAGTGTGTTGTTACAATAAAAACATGTTCAGCTCTGTTTTTATTTTTTTTTGTTTTGATTTTTTTCTGGGTGCGGCTTAGAACTTTTTTTGAAGAAACCTTATATATATATATATATATATATATATATATATATATATATATATATATATATATATATATTAGATTACGTTCAATATATAGGTTATTTCTGCTAGGTGTAGAAAATTACCATTGTCTCTCATAAGAATCATTCTAACGCCGAGTTTGTCTATATTTCCTGATACTTGACACGAAAGTTTCCATTCACATGCAGAAACACCCTGGCGTTTTAAAATCCTTCCCCACATATATTTAAGTATGTACACGAACATATCATGCACCCATATATAGATTATCTACTTTGTATGAACACACTCCTTTATGTATGTATGTATGTATGTATGTGTGTGTGTGTGTAAATGTGTCGTCAGATGAATAATGCCCTGCGAAATAATGCCACTCTTCTATCCAGAAATAAAGATGAAACCCATTGTGAGCTTCGTAATCACATTGATTCGATGAATCACAATAATACACTTATTAATAATTTATGTATTTGAAGAGGAAATCGATATTCAATCCGAGATAATTTATCATTTTATCGTTTTTCTTTTACGGCTCTTCATATCTGTTATTATTTTTTGATCGGCGTGATCTACAATCGTCTCTAGGCAACCCAAGTGTTACCTAAGAGCTCGAAAATGAAAAATCGATTCTTTAGAATCTAAAAATTATTATTTTCACAACAGCTTTAGCAGGCGGTTTAACTATTGGAGTCTGAGTGACAGTGAGTTTCCTTATACTTTCCAGGACTCTCCTAAGTATGTACTAGTGTGAGTCAAGATTTTGCAATATTTTCCTCACGTTAGGCAGTTCTTGACAAACCACACTGGACTGTAAGATGTCGTGCTCGCTTGATACTCTCCAAGGGCAATGAGCCGAATTTACTTTTATTGATTGAAGAACGGTCTTGGAATCAGCAGTTTTTGACCTGCCTGACCTTGCTTGTTTATCGAACGAAATTCCTTCTAGTTCCTGTACCATGATCAACTACGCCTTCACCTGTCACACAACAAACGATTTTATTTTTTCAACGGCGTAATGGCCCACTTCAAAATCGTAAAGTATAAGTTCCTCAATTAGACTATGTTGCACGTTCATCTCTGTGGCTTTCAAATCACACACGAAGCAAAACAGTACACTTCGAGTCAGCGCACTAACTACCAGAATACTGCTAAACATAAAAGTTTGAACTAATTCGGCCTCGTGATTTACGCGCCGCAAATTAAAACCTCTAACCAAAATATTGCAATATACTCACCCTAATATTTACTCCACCCTTACACCGCGGGCAGGAGGTCAATTTTTAAGGAAGACTCTATTCTACTGATAGGGACTGCCAAGCCTTAATCAATTTCACTAAATTGCTTCCATTAACAACAGATATTTGTTATGGTAGGAAGGAATTACACACACCTAAAAACGTATATTTGAATTTTGGATAAACTCCTGGCATAGGCTTAATGAGTAGAGTGTTCGCCAATGGTCTTGAAGACCGGGGTTCAGTCGCTGGTCGAGTCATACCAAAGACTCAAAAATTGGTACTTGATGCCACCTTGCTTAACACTTAGCATTATAAGGTAAGGATCAAGGGTAAAGTAGAGCAATCCAGGGAAAGGAGTAGCGCCCTCTCCAACATCTCGGTGTAGTAGCTTTTGAAAAAGGAGCCTTAGGGTTACCATCGACTAAGGTCACCAATTTTACTAACTACTTATTCCACCTGCATAAAATTTTGAGTATGTATTTATCCAACCCCTCCAGCCAGTTCAGCTGGTTTGAATGCTAAGTTTTACACTTAGACTAATCACCAAATCAAAGCTAAAGCAATCCCATTCTGCCAGCCTATCTACGTGTATCTCCCATCTGCAAGGGGAAGAGATGGATTCATACATTTTTTTCAAGTACAAAGAGAAGGGCAAGACGCCTCGTCTTGGGTTTGAACTCGTATTGTAGATTCTAAACTTTGTACTCTGTTAAAAAATTGTCTTCATTTAGTATCCTGTCTGTGGCGGAGGTGTTAGTATTTATCCGACTTCCCATGAAATCAGATTTAACAAGAAATCATTTTATAGTGGTGGTGTGGGGGGCACGCATAAATCGAGATTTCTTCCATCAGCATTCCTCATTTTAGGGTGCCTCAGGCGCCCAGTAATAAACTTAGTCCTACAAAGCAGGTATTGCCTGGTTAGAATACCCTCTGGTATCAGGTAATTAGCTTAATAACACCTAAGTGGCGCGAACCAGTTGAGACAATATAGTGGGATTAAATGTTTGAAATTCTGTGAAAAGAGGAGGGATGGATTCATGTCTTTTTCAAGCGTTAATTGAAGCGCAAGATACCTCATCCAGGAATTGAACTTGGGTCACCGATTCTTAAGTCTGTACCCTACTTAAAAATTGACTTTATGAGACATCATGTTCATGGTAGAGAATTTGGGTATATATATATATATATATATATATATATATATATATATATATATATATATACTTCTGTTGTATACTACGCGTATACATATACAAATAAAAATATATTCAAAGATGATTTATGACTACAATGAACGAACGAACACGCTTCTTTATAAAAATATGTATCCCTCACACTTTATTCTCGAAAGAGTTGATGTTTCTGTGGTATGTGAGAAATGTGTGGAGACAGGGACAGACTGCTATATTGACCCGACTTTTCTCTTGACCATAACAGCACTTCTTCCGAATTTTGGCTGGGGTCGTTGAGGACCACAGCCCTCAGTCTGCAGGCTAGCCCTCACTCTGGCCTTCCTATATCCAACTAACTCAACTGCTGTCGGCACCTGCCTATATTCTTTCATAACGCCCACTCGCTTCCGCTTATTTACACAGGTGCATCTCTGTTTGACGGCTCGGTCAAGGGTCAATATACAACACTTTTATCTAGCTGCATACCAGTGTGCCGTGGCTCAAGGTTTGGGAACCATTGACTAATATTCCTTATAAGCCATACACACTTCCTATGAATAGTTGGAATCATGATCACCAATAATATTTTTGAGACACTCTTGCCGATCGCTATTAAGCCAATCGGTGAAATAACTAGAATATTTATTTTCATGCTATCAAATAAATATTTCTACTTACATTTGTTTTTCCTCGTATTGAAAACATTTCACATTCAACACCACCGGAAGCAAAGTAAGGAAAGTATTGTAAGATTTTCTGGAAAGAAGGAGTTTCAAAAAATAAACTGAAAAAAAAAAAAAAAAAATGAAAAAAAAATGAAATAGATAAAAATATTGTCATCGATTTTATGTCAGAGCTTGTGATATTTTTCGAAGGGGAAAAAATCTTATCCGACATTTGCAAAAGGCGTATTGACTGGGCAAGTTAAAACATAAATTGTTTGATCTATTTTTGTATTTACTGTTTATAAAACATATTGTATCAAAACATATTGTATCAAAACATATTGTATCAATATATATATTGGTCTCTATTATGTATTTTGAAGTATTGCATTGGGGAGTTCGAAAAGCGATGGCGTCATACTGAAGAAGATGTTTAAATAAATGTAAGTAAAATCTGTTTAGATATAAGTGTTTTTGACAAGTTTATTTTTATTTGGATTTTATGGCATATCAACCCTCGTAGGTTATTTAATGCCAAATCCATTTTTATACAAAAACAGTTCTATTTCAATCAATTCAGTAAAGCATAAGTACATAGTACATAGTTCATAGTTCAATTGTCAAAACATTTCTATTTCAATCCATTCAGTTTAGTCTGTTTTAATTCAAACAATTCAGTTTAGTGTAAGTATAGTTTTTTTTTAAACAGTTTAATATCAAAACTGTTATATTCCAAGCAGTTCAGTTTAACATAAGTACGCAGTTTTGTTCTATTTGACCCATCGATAGGGTCCGATCAGGTGCTACCATTCTGGGCTCAAGTGGACCTGGGAGTAAAGGCAATGAAAGGGTACTCCGGATTCCCTAAATTTGCAGCATCACTGAAACCTCACCATCAGATTGTTTAGTGTCATATCCAGGACACTCGTTGGGAGAGTCTTACCCCTCTTCAGAGGTGCAGTCGGTGAACTCTACAGCCGTAGCCGACTGGGCCATGTTTTTGACAAGTAACGACGTCTCACTAGATATGCTATAAAAACAATTAAAAATTGAATTTGTCAAAATATCAGGCTGTGCCAAAGTAATAACGTTAAATAGAACTAACGGCATACTTATGCTAAACTGAATTGTTTGACTAAAGCGAATAGCTTGAAATAGAAATGTTTTTGACAATTTACCCGTACTAACATTTAAACTGCGTGCTTATGCTAAACTGAATTATTTGAAATAGAACTGTTTTTGACAATGAAACTGTACTTACACTAAACAGAATTGTTTAATATAGAACTGTTTTGACATTTAACTGTGTGTAAACAAAATCTGTACTTATGCTAAACTGAATTAGCTGAATTAGAACTGCTTATATAAACTGAATCGCTTGAAATAGATTTGTTTTTCACAATTAAACTGTAGTTACATTTAAACTGCGTACTTATGCTAAACTGAATTGTTTGAAATAGAACTATTTTCATAAAAATGGATCTGGCGTTAAACAACCTACAAAGGTTGATATGCCATAAAACCCAACCAACCAATTCAATTTAGCATAAGTCAACAAAATGAATAGGTTCCTAGTATTGCTATGTATCAATAACAATTCAATTAAACACTAGTACTTTGTTCACACACTGTTATAAGATCAAACAGTTCTATTTCAAACTATTCAATTTATTTAGTCATTTTTTTGCACACAGTTTAAAAGTCAAACATTTCTCTTTGACTCGTAGATAGGACATATCAAGTGCTTCTATTTCGGGCCAGGGTGGACCTGGTAGCGATTGCAATGAGAAGGTACTCCATATTCCCTAAAGCTCCAACATTACTTTAGCCCCACTATCAGATTGTTTAGCGTCATATCAGGACACTCATTAGGGGAATGCCTGAATAGCTTCACTCATAATATGTAATTACTTTTATGAGCATCCACATATAAAGAGTAAAGAGCTTACATACAAATCACCAATACGTGTACGTATGAAGTGTAAAGAAAACTGTACAAACATGGCCAAATCTGTACGTTTGAGATAAAACATGAAAATAATTGAGTGAACAATTGAGTAAGGTACAGATATGCTGAAGTGAACCTGAATTAAAGCTTTTACACTAGGAAATTGGAGGCATGTAATACTTACCGTAACAGCCAGAACAGTCAAAAATCAAAAGATAACTATTGTGGTGCGAGCTGTAATCATATTTTTGAACAAGAATTTCATCGTGAACTTGTGTTAAAGGAGGAATATTCCCAAGCGGGAATCAGATATCGGTTTGGTGTTGTGAGTCCACAACAGATAGCCGTATGAATCTGCTGAACCAGGTACTTGTATGTCCTCCGCGTTCATCAACAGCAGAAAACAATTCTGGGCCCGTTGAAGATGATTCAAGATGACAATCGGTGTAGGCTTTGTTATATGGCCGCAGACCTTGATCTTACCAAGTCGATGGTGCATAAAATCGATAAGTTGGTATATCAGAAAGTTTCATCTCGTTGTGAGTTCCAGAGCAATTAACTGAAGAAGAACTGTCTCAAGATTTGGGTTGATATCGCTGTAATGTTTTTCCAGACCTACCGCTGAGTTCTGTCTATAGGCCTTCAAATTATCATGTTTGAGCTGCTTAAATGACACTTATGCGCTATTATTACTGATGTGAAAGTATGACTCCAGTTATTTTTCATATTCTCAGTGGAGGTTATTTTTATGCGTCCGTGTACTGATGAGATATTTGCATTATTCTCAATGATGACTACGAGGACAAATCGTATAGCAGTACTGGTGACATATGTCCACTGGTATATTTGTCTAGTTGGAGAAGTAAATGGTTGAAGCTTAATTTTTAGACGTATGTTTAACTCTGGGTAAATATGTGAGGGGGGAATTTTCTGTTCAATAGAAATAAAAGCAACAGCAATAACAATAAACATATAAACACAAACAACAACATCATCATCATCAGCAGCAGCAGCAGCAACAGCAGCAAAAACAACTACAACAACGTATACTATTACTCTTCTTGGTTTGTTTAGGTTCATTTTTATGGCATATCAACCATTGTTGGTTATTTAATCCCAAATCCTCTTTATACATACATTAAATATACTTGATTCGCTTTGGTTGGGTTTTATGGCATATCAACAATTGTAGGTTATTTAATGCCAAATCCTCTTTATACATATATTAAATATATATGGTTCGGTTTAGTTGGGTTTTATGGCATATCAACCATTGTAGGTTATTTAATGCTAAATCCATGTTTTTACATATAAACAGTTCTATTTCAAACAATCTAGTTTTGTATAAGTATTGTTTTTTTTTTTGTTTTTACACAGTTAAATGTCAAAATCAGTTATATTTCAAACAATTCAATTTAGCTTAAGTACGCAGTTTAAACACACGGTTAACCGTGAAAACAGCTAATTTCAAACAATTCAGTTTAGCGTAATTACAAATTTAGTTCTATTTAACCCATAGATAGGACCCTATCACGTGCTACCACTCCGGACCAGGGTGGACCTGGGAGCAATGGAAATGAAGGAGTATTCCGCATTCCCCAAGGCTCCAGCATTACTGGAGTCTTACCATCAGATTGTTTAGTGTCATATCTAGGGCACTTGTCGGGATGGGGGGGAGTCTTACCCCTCTGCGGAAATGCAGTCGGTGTATGTATAGGCCCAGCCGACTGGACTACCAGGACACTTGATGGGGGAGGTCTTACTCGTCTGCGGAAATGCAGTCGGTGTATTTTACAGTCCCAGCCGACTGGGCTATATTCTTCTGGTTTTTACTCTATAAGATTTCATGATTGAAATTAATTGTTGAATCATGAAGTGAATTAAAAAGTTGTTGCTTGACTCTGATGATTAAAAGGAACGACAGACACTTAAGTCCCCTTAAAAACACACTCGTATTTATTTTCATCTTGTAATCTTCTATCTCGGATAGATCCTAAAAGAAAGTCAAGTTGTGACTGTATTCAGTCAATGGAGGTGAAAGGTGATTGCTTTTCATTAATAAGTCGTAGCTTGATGAAGTAGAGTGGAAGTTGGAGGGGCTGAGGATACCAGATATTTTGACTGCAATAGATACGAAAACACCGGTACCTTATCAGTTTATTATCCGGACATTTTCAGCTGAAAAAATATCATGTATTAACTATGTGAGAAAGAAAGATGCTAAGTAGAAAGAAAGAAAGAAAGAAAGAAAGAAAGAAAGAAAGAAAGAAAGAAAGAAAGAAAGAAAAAAAGAATCTATCGATAGAAAAAAGACTGACAGAAAAAAAAGAAAGAAAGAAAGAAAGAAAAAAAGAAAGAAAGAAAGAAAGAAAGAAAGAAAGAAAGAAAGAGAGAACGAAAGAAAGAAAGAAGTAAAACAAACAAGTTAGAAAGAAAAAAGAAAGAAAGAAAGAAAGAAAGAAAGAATCTATCAATAGTAAAAAGACAGACAGAAAAAATAAGAAAGAAATCAGCTAGAAAGAAAGAAAGAAAGAAAGAAAGAAAGAAAGAAAGAAAGAAAGAAAGAAAGAAGTAAAACAAACAAGTTAGAAAGAAAAAAGAAAGGAAGGAAGAAAGAAGAAAATAAATAAATAAAGAAAGAAAGAAAGAAAGAACAGACAAGCAATTAAGAAAGAAAGAAAGAAGAAAGAAAGAAAGAAAGAAAGAAAGAAAGAAGTGAAGCAAACAAGTTAGAAAGAAAGAAAGAAAGAAAGAAAGAAAGAAAGAAAGAAAGAAAGAAAGAAAGAAAGAAAATGTAAGAAAGCGTGAAGCGAACGGAAACAGTGAGGAAGTGAAATGTATGGATGTACGTAAGTGTAAACATGTAAACAAACCTGAGGAGATATTGGGGAATGCGAAGCAAAAACTTTGAATAGCTTCGAAAGAACGAGAGTTGGGGGTGGGATTGTAAGATCGATCTGAAGAGACCATTAAGGTTATGGCAAGAATAATGAGAAAACCGAATCCTTCATCATAGTCGACGTCACTTGGATAGCGTGCGAGCGACAAACTTTCTCACGACCAGATGTGAAATAATCAGAGGAAAATAATTCAGGCTAAAATAAAATATGAAAGGAAATGATAAAAAAAAAAGGGTAAAAAATGAAGGAGGATTTTTCTGATTTTTTCGACGTAGTCCGAGATTAATGGAGAAAATTATAGTATAAAAAAGAGTGTGGGGGGAGGGGGATACGCTTGATAAATACGGAAGATAAAGAAATGTTCTTGCAGATAAAAGGTTTCTCCACAAAGTATTGAGACTGAAGCTAATGAATAAAACTATTTCTGTCCCATAATAGTTGGTACGGTTCTATACACATTTTTATACTCAATGGAACAATTGTAATGGGAAAAAGATATTATTTTGTGGAATGAGTTTAAAGTATCGAAACTGAATCTGTAATTGCTAAGACAAAAATGAACAATGAAAGAATCTTATTTTCGTCCCATAATAGATGGTACATTTCGACATACATTTCTCATACTCAATAGTATGTCCATTATGGTTCATTGAATTTTATGAGGTGCGCTAAAACAGAATCGAGACTGAAGTTGAACTTACTAAAAAAGAAATGAACAATAAAGGGAACTATTTTCATCTCATAATAATTGGTACATTTCGGCATACATTTCTTAATCTTAATGGAACATAGAAGAATTATTTTGTAAGACGTGTTCAAAGAGTATTGAGACTGAAGGTTTATCTTCCGAAACAAAAATGATCAATGAATGAATCACTAATTTTCTTCGAACTACATTTCTTGGTATCCAAGGTACGTATCTTGGTCCCCTCTAACCGGGGGTACTTATACCTGGTAGAGTCCCGTCTAGGAGTCGAATAGAGCAGTTCAAAAGTTATCCGTATTAAATTGGATCGTGTGCAAAAAAAAAAGTCCGAAGAAAGTATAATTTCAAGAATATAAACGAGATTCCTAAACCTTATCGCATAAAATAACCCGAGACGGGTTGGCATACCATTAAAATCAACCAACCAACCCATCAATCAATCAATCAATTTATCAGTCAGTTAATCAATTAATCTTTAAATATTATTTACTTTTTAATTTGCTAAGATGGATTTTAGATGAATTAATATCTTAGCATAAAAAGCCCAGTCAGCTAGGATTATAGAATGCACCGACTGCATCTCTTCAGAGAGGTAAGACCTCTTCCCCTTTAAGTGTACTGGATATGATACTAAAGCACCTGGTAGCCAGGCTCCAGCCTTGAAGATTTGGGGAATTCGGAGTACCCCTTCATTACCAGTGTTCCCAGTCCCATTCTGATCCGAAGTGGTTGCAAATGATTAGGTCCTATCTATGAGTTAAATAGAACAAACTATGTGCAAACAAATATCTGATGTTAAATTGTTTTGGCTTTATGGCATATCAACCTTCGTATGTTACGTAATGCCAAATCCATTTTAATACAAGTAAACAGTTCTATTTCAAACAATTCGGTTTAGCATAAGTACACAGTTTAACTGTCAAAAATATTTATTTTTCAAGCTATTCAGTTTAATCAAACAGGTCTAATTCAAATAATTTTGTTTAACATAAGTATAGTTTTTGTTTACTCACAGGTACATGATAGTTCTATTTCGAACAATTCATTTAAACATTAATACGCAGTTTACATGTCATAATAGTTCTATTTAAAGCAAATCAGTTTAGCATAAGTTCACTGTTTGAATATCAAAGCAGTTCTATTTCAAGTAATTTAGTTTATGGTTGGTTGTTTGGCTTTTATGGCATATTAACCCTTGTTAGTTATTTAATGATAAATCCATTTTTATACAAATTATCAGTTCTTTTTCAAACAATTCAGTTTAGCTCGTGAACACAGTTTAATAGTTAAAAACATTTCTATTTCAAGCTATTCAGTTTATTCAAACTGTTCTAATTAAAAAAATTCAGTTTAGCGTAAGTATAATTTCTATGTCAAAAACAGTTCTATAGCAAACAATTCAGTTTAGCATAAGTGCGTAGTTTAAATGTCAAAACAGTTCTCTTTCAAGTAATTTAGTTTAGCACAAGTACGCAGATTAGTTCTATTTAACCCAGAGATAGAGGCCTATCAGGTCCTAGCACTCTGGGCCAAAATGGACCTGGGAGCGATGGCAATGAAGGGGTGTTCTACATCCTCCAAAGTTCCAGCATTCTTGGAACCTCACCATCAGATTGTTTAGTCTGATATCCAGGACACTCGTTGGGAATTCCTACCCCTCTGTAGAGGTTCAGTCGGTGTATTCTACAGCCCCAGCCGACTAGGAAATACTCCGCGTTAAATGTTAAAACAATTTTATTTCAGGTAATTCAGTTTAGCATAAATACGCAGTTCACATGTCAAAACAATTCTATTTTAATTAATTCAGTTTAGCATAAATTCTCGAAACCACGGTTTAGTTTTATTTGACCCATAGATAAAGCCTTATCAGGTACTACCACTTCGGGCCAAAGTGGGCCTGTGAGCGATAGCAATGAAGGAGTGCTCTGTATTCCCCAAAGCTCCAGCATCACTAGAACCTCACCATTAGATTGTTTAATGTCATATTTCGGACACTCGTTGGTGGAGGATGTTACCCGTTTGCAGAGGCTCAGTCGGGGTATTCTACAGCCCCAATCGACTAGGCCACAGGACACTCGTTGGGATGGGGTTTTACACCTCTGCAGAGGTTCAGTCGGCGTATTCTCCATCCCCAGTCGACTGGGCAAGATGTTGAATTGTGACTGCTATATAGCAGTATACGAAATCATTTAACTGTATGCAAAACAGAGTTTAGGCTCGTTGAAGAATATGTTAACAATGGTTGATATGTCAGAAAACCATAGCAACACAAACGGAGCATAAAATACTTTATCTTTACGCAGAGATTCCCGGAACATTTTAAGTTTAATCTGAAAGAAAATAAAACTGGCATCCACAGGAGTAACTCATCCTCTTCTTGGTCGGACCAAACAATTCATATTCAGAAAGATATACTGCACCCACATGTTTGTATTTACTGAACCTCCCCGTCACAGCCAGGAGTGACATAAGGTCAATTTTTCAGCAGTATTGTGGATGTTTGAATTCAGAGTGTTTCTCCTTTTAGACCTCTACCGTCCCAAGCAAAAGAACAGAGTCTGCCGTATTATTTACCCAAAGAGAATAGATGGATACTGCATTACCCCAAGAGTATTAGCACGAAGAGAAAGGCAAACAGTCTGGTCCAGGATTTGAACTCGGGTCGTCATGTTTATTTTTGTATGATGATAACCTCTACCTCTACGGGAGTTCGAACTCACATACTGCATTCTCACAGTTCAGCACGTTAGCCACTATGCCGAGGGGAGTCTTCCATGTTGTGGTTAGCAAGCCAATCACAATGATTGTAATGAATTCGACTGAAATCATTAGAAGATATATATATATATATATATATATATATATAAAGTAGTGTTCGTTGAATAAAAATAAAAAGCTTCGCCAACGGAAGTTTTTGCACAGTGAACTATAAGTGTGGGTACGTGAGTGTTTGCGATCCGCCATTGCTCGACGAACATCCACGCTGCGCATGTGTGTGAATGATTGATGTCTGAACGGCACTTGGCACCATTGTTCTTTTTCCACATAAGCACTTGCCGGCTTGCTTACGCGTGGATTAATTTACGTGAACAAATACAACTGCCTCCGTTGCTTGAGCCCGAAAACGCTGACAGGAGCCATACAAAGCGGTATCACAATGAATACAAAAGCGTACACATGGGGATTTTGTAATATAATGCACAGACTCTTTAATGGGTACAGGACATTGAAAGTATAAGCATTTGAAAGGTATGTGTGCATCGAAATATATGGACGCCGGGGATCAAGATACCGGTGATAAATATCAAGTTTCGCAGCACCATCTTTGGCTCGGCATTAGAGAAATCTTAGAAGTGACACCATAGCTAATTCAGATGCCTATGGCAGGATTGAACCTGCAACCTCCAGATGATTGTCTCTTAGACAATGGCAGATCGCAAACACTCACGTATCCACACTTATAGCTCACTGTGCAAAAACTTCCGTTTGCGAAGCTTTTTATTTTTATTCTCTTAATCCGTAGAATTCCCGTTGTAATTGCGGTTCAGGCTTATTCTAGTGCTTCTGTTTCGGGAAGAATGAAGAATTTTAATTTAGTTTTCGTCGTTTTCTGTAATGTACAAAATATGCCAAGGATTAAAGGATTTTCAGCTCATAAACATTATTATTATTATTATTATTATTATAATAAGTAAAATACCGGACATTGGCCAAGCGGTTAGAGTGTTCGCCAATGGCCCGGGAGACCTAGGTTCAATCCCAGGTCGAGTCATACCAAAGACTCAAAAGATGGTACTTGATGCCCCCTTGCTTAACACTCAGCATTATAAGGTACGGATCAAGGGGAAAGTAGAGCAATCCAGGGAAAGGAGTAGCGCCCTCCCCTACACCTTGGTGTAGTAGCTATCGAAAAGGGAGCCTTCGGGTTACCCTCGACTAAAGGGAGACAACTTTACTTACTATTATTATTATTATTATTATTATTATTATTATTCCTGATAAGCTTTTCACACCTGCGTTAGCTAATAGTTTTCACTGGAGGCTGAGGGACAGTATGACTCGAGGACTTTTCTAAATATTCTGGTCGATTCTATTAATGTTGTGGCTAAGGTGGTCTCGGCCCAACCCCTGATTTCCAACTTTTCCAGCCTATTCACCAAGCCTCTCGGGATTGTTCCGAGTGCACCTTTTACAATTGGTATCACTGTCATCTTCATATTTCATAGCTTTTTTAATTATATGGCAAGGTCTAAGAACAGTCAGGATTGAACCTGCAAACTTCAGTTGATAGAGTAACTGTTATAGGCGTTGGTTCCCTAAACATCTAAGTGACAATCATCTGGAGGTTGCTGATTCAATCCTGACTGCAGGCGAATAACAATACAGGAATTCTTAACACTTATCCCCGGTTATGGTTAACGGAATCAGAACAGCTGATCCTTGAGGATTCAATAAAGGACATGGTGTAATGGTTATCGTCGTAGGAAATAGACACAGCGACACGAGTTCAAATCCTGGACTAGACTGATTGCATTTCACATAGCACGAACACCCTTGGGAAAGGTATGAATCCAATTATTCTCCCTCAAGCTATGGGTAAATAGTAGGACAGACTGGGTTCTTCAACTTTGGTGAGGCAACTAATCTAGTAGAAGGACAACTCTGAATTCAAACCTGTAAAATCCGCTTAAAAATTGACCTTGTGTCATATCCTACCCGAGCGGAGGGGTTGGTAAATATGAATAAAGGACGTAATTCAAAGTTCTGTGTAGGCTCCCGAGTTCGACAAGAAACAGTTGAAGAAGGTCGGAGGACACATCAGCCGAAACGTTGTAGAAATAACAACAAAGATGAAGACAATAGTCCGAAAAACCTTAATGATAAAAATCATCAAGCTTCGTTTCAGAAATTCAGAAATTCAGACAACTGATACATTTTATTGATTTAAAAAACGATTTTTCTCACTGTATAGGCTTTCACATATGAATATATACATATGATCTTGGTTATGACACCAAACTGGAATATGGATTCACCCTTTCCTTTCCAGAATTCCCAAGACCAATCCGAGCCAGAGTCGCAAGAACCGTTAGATTCCCATCTATGGACCAAATAGGTCTGTGCATAATAAGATTTCAGATGATTTAGAACAATATTAGTAGATTCGCTGTCCATCCTACTCGGTTGGGTAAGGGCTGTAGAATACATCGACAGCTCCTCTGCCGAGGGTAACCCCTCCTCAATGAGTGTCGTGGATATGATATTAAACAAACTAATGGTGAGGCTCCAGAAATGTTGTAGTTTTGGGTGAATATGGAGTACCACTTTATTGCCAGCGCTCCCAGGTTCACTTTGACCCAGAGTGGTAGCACCTGACAGGATAATAACAATGGGTCGAATAAAATTGTTTGAACTTTAAACTGAGTCCAAACAAATGACTTATACTAAATTGAATTGTTAGAAATAGAACTGTTTGATCATTTAACTGTATGTCAACAAAGGACTATTGTTTATTGAAGTGTTAGTGATACATAGGAATACTTGCAACCATTCTACTGAGTACAAACGAATAAGTAATGTTGAATAGAATAATTAGAGTTAAGTAGCAATACTTGTAACCACTTCACTGTGTACAAACTAATGATTAATATTGAAAAGAATTATAATTGCTGGAGAGCAATTATTAAAACTCCTCAACTGTGTAGAAAGAATAGCAATATTAGAGTGCAAACAAATAAGTTCTAATCCCTTTAAAAATGAAATAAACAACAAACTATTTACTCACAAATCATATAGGTATATCCCCTTAAATGTAGGTGCCCGTGGTGTAATGGTTATCGTCGTAGGAAATGGACACGGCAACACGAGTTCATATTGCACTAATACCCTTGAGAAAGGTATGTATCCTATTATTAACCCTCCAGCTATGGGTAAATAGTAGGGCAGACTGGTTCCTTCAGCCTTGGTGAGGCAACTAGTCTAGGAGAAGGACAACTCTGAATTCAAACCTGTTAAACTCCGCTTAAAAACTGACCTTGTGTCATATCCTGCCCAAGCGGAGGGGTTGGGTAAATATGGATACATAACAATACTTGGAACCATTTAACTGCGTGCAAACGAATAAATTGTGTCGAACTGAATAATTAGCATTAAATAGAAATAATTGCTTGAAACCATTTAAATGCGTGCAAAAAACGAGCTCAGACTCGTAAAAAATGTTATCAACAAAATATGTTTATAAATCATATATATCTAATATATACTTGTATAATGGTTAATACGCTATAAAACACAAGCAAACCAAATCATATATATTTAACATATATGTAAAAAGAGGACTGGCATCAAATAACCCACAAAGGTTGATGCGCTATAAAACCCAACCAAACCAAACCAAATCATATATATCTAATATATACTTGTATAATGGTTAATACGCTATAAAACACAAGCAAACCAAATCATATATATTTAACATATATGTAAAAAGAGAACTGGCATCAAATAACCTACAAAGGTTGATACACTATAAAACCCAACCAAACCAAATCATATATATTTAATATGATATATCCTTAAATATATGCTAACAAATGACCAATATAACATTATTGTTGTATAGCAATACTTGAAACCATTTAATTGTGTAGAAAATAATGAATTCAGGCTGGTTTAAAAATGTATTGAAAAAGTGAGTTTACAAATCATATAAATTTGATAGGAGGATCATTAAATAAATTTCCAGACTTTTTTCGTATGGGCACTTTTATTGATAGTGCATACATGAAACTCTAGTCTCCTTCGAACTAATCTCCTCCAGTTTCAATGCACTTGTACCGTCCCAACAACTTCTTCAAGGCCCCATGGAAGTCCTCTTGTGTGAGCATATCAATGACCTTCGCCACAGCCTCTTTCATCTCCTCAATTGTCTCATAACGACAGCCTCTGAGCTTAGGGAATAACCAAAAGTCACAGGGAGCAAGGTCTGGACTAGAGGGAGGTTGAGGAACTGTCTTGATGGCCATCTTGGTCAAATAGTCTGTGACAACGATGGAGTTGTGAACTGATGCGTTGTCCTGGTGGAAATGGCACTGACCCGATTTGAAGAATACTGGCCTCTTCCGAGGAATCTCTTCCTGAACTCCCTTAAAACCTCAACATAGTAACCCTAACCCTAACCCTTTGGCCAATCAACTTAGGTCTATTGACGTCCTTACTCCTCCCACACCTCTCATCATCCCTCACAGACTCCCTGCCTTCCTTGAATCTCTTATGCTACTCAAAAACTGATGCTTGATTCATGCATGATGTTCCAAAAGAAGTCTGAAGCATTCCATACCTGTCTGTGGCATCATTTTTTCCAAGTTTGAAACAGAATTTTCTTGGATATCGTTCTTCTAAAGTGTCGTCACGTCCAAATTGCATTTGTGAAATTCACCAGCTGTGACAATCAGACTTTGTTAGGGTGTATTCCAATTGCTGCTGTAGCTGTTCATTTGAACCTGAAATCATAAAAATTTGTGAGTTATTTCATAAGATGTATAGCAATAAGATACTGAAATTTTAAGAGTCTACGTCAATTTTAAATGCCTGTACAAAAAAGTCTGGACACTTATTGAATGCATCACGTATATATATAAAAACAGGATTTGGCTTTAAATAACCAGCGATATTTGATATGCCAGAAAACCAAACCATTCATTCTTTAAAGATTTTATCATGATTATGTTTAACATAAAAGCATAATTACTTCTTCACATTTTCTTGGTTTGGTTTATTTAATTAACGGCATATCAACTTATGATGGGCTATTTTATTTCATTCATTTGTAAATGATTTTAATCATAGCTATATTCCCAACATCCTACTGATATATTTTTTAATTGCATGTTTTTTTTTGCTGTTTTTTTTTTTTTTAATTTTATTTTAGTTTCAATTATCATTTTTTGCTCAAAGTTATTTATCAAGTATTCGAAGCAAATACAAATAATTTATACTCTGATTTATAGTTTAATTATTGCTCATTAACACTAAAAATGCCCATTGCCCAGTCGGCTGGGGCTGTAGAATACACCGACTGCACCTCAGCAGAGGGGTAAGACCCGCCTCCCAATGAGAGTCCGGGATATGACATTAAAAAATCTGATGTTGAGGTTCCAGTGATGCTGGGGCTTTTGGGAATGCGGGGTACCCATTCATTGCCATCGCTCCCAGGTCCACTCTAGCCCGACGTGGTAGCGCCTGATAGGGCCCTATCTATGGGTTAAATAGAACTAACGGCAGACTTATGCAAAAACTGAATTGTTTGACAAAACTAAATAGCTTGAAATAGAAATGTTTTTGACAATTAAACCGTACTTACATTTAAGCTGCATGTTTATGCTAAACTGAATTATTTGAAATGGAACTGTTTTCAGACATTGAAACTGTACTTACACTAAACTGAATTGTTTAATATAGAACTGTTTGGACATTTAAATGTAGAACTGCTTGACTAAACTGAATAGCTGAAAATAGAAATGTTTTTCACATTTAGACTGCGTACTCATACTAAACTGAATTGCTTGAAATAGAACTATTTTCATAAAAACGGATTTGGCGTTAAATAACCTACAAAGGTTGATATGCCATAAAACCCAAACAACTAAACGAAACTAATTATTTACACGCAATTATGATGTTTCAAGTGATTGATGATAATAATCCTTAATTATAGCTTCAAGAATATCACTATCGTGGCTTTTTAAGACTAGCGTTTGCTGGTGGTCTTTCATTGGAATGAGTGACAGCAATTATCTTCAGATCTCCAGGACTCTTCAGAGTATTCAAACCGACAATGTTGTGGTGTGTATAGTCTCAAGTTTTCCTCTGATTTCCAATTCTTACGGTCCCCATTACAAGCCTTTGGGTATCGTTCCAATCACACTAATTTATAATTTTATGCGAATATCGTAACGCGAATTAGGATTTGGAATTTAAAGAGAGAATATAAGTTCAAGATTCTCTTGTTATTTGAGGTTTGAGTTTATTCTTTAGCTCAACAATTAATCTTCAATTTATTTATTGCGCTTCTATATATATATATATATATATATATATACAATCATCATCATGTCGTGCCGCCAGCGCGGATATTTCAGACTCTCTCTCTCGCCACTTCTCCCTTCTCGGCCATATGTGGGGGTCCATATGAGTACATCACTTATGAGCTCGTCCGTGCTTCTCCAGCAGTGTCCTGCATGTCTGGTTCGTCTAACTTGGATAGTTTTCGTGATGGAAGGTAGTTGGCCGTATAATTGGTGCTTTGTGGGGTGTTGCCTCCAGGACTTGTTCAATATTGCTCGCAGCATTCTTGTATATATATATATATATATATATATATATATATATATATATATATATATATATATATATCATCATGTTGCGCTGCCGGCACGGATCTCCCTGACTCTTTCTCGCCACCCGTCTCTATTGTCCATCGCTCCTGGGAAGTATTCCAGGCTACATTCAGTATGGGCACAGAGCTGCTGTAGAGAGATTCTAGCTGGTCGACCAAATTTTGTTCGTCCGTTTGAAGGGGTCCACATGAGTACATCGCTTATGAGTTCGATATACCTTTAAAATTTTAAAGTTTTAACTTAGTGTTGATCAAATTGTCCCATTTTTATTCTAATCTGAGTTTGTGAGATTAAATCTTACATAATTTTATCTGTTGCTACTTTTACCTTATTTATTTGTAGCTGTTATCCATCTTTTCACGCTTCTGACACATGTCGCTTTTACAGTTGAATCCGCGAGTCACTAACTAATAAGACAAACGACTGACGGTTTAGCAATACATTTTTTCTTGCTTTTCAATAGATTTCTAAAAATTTATATACTTAGAGACGCACAAACGACGTTCGATCATATGTTTTTTCTTTTTTAAATTTCTACTTAATTTTACTTTCTTTTTTAAATATTTGGAAGAGAGACCATTGATCAAAAATATACAGAATCTCGTAGATATGCTTTACATTACAAACAATAAATATTGAATTTTTTTTCTTTTTTTCTTTATTATCACTATTACCACCACCACCACCACCACCACCACAACTACCACCACAACGACCATAATTGAAAATGTAAATATTTACAATTAAAAAACCACCAAAACTCTGTTAAAAATGAACGTTAGAATTCTACATAGTTTTCTAACAATTCAGTTTAAGTAAAACAACGTCACTAATTAATTGAAGAAAAAATATAGTTAGATTAATATATATATATATATAGCAATTGATGATCTATATATCTAAAAAAAAAGTCAGAACTTAGTTTCATATTTTAATTTACAGTAAAGACGTGTACTGTAACTGATGTAAAATAAATTTTGTTCAGATTCAATAGATCAAAAGAAACAGCAAATAACGATGTACAAAATTTAAGCACCACTCAGTGTATAATGTTAAAATATGAAAAAAATGTCCATCACGTAACGGTTATAGGCGTTGGTCCCCTAAGCTTCTAAAGAGACAATCATCTGGAGGTTGCAGGTTCAATCCTCACTGCAGGCGAGTAACAATACAAGAATACTTAACACTTGTACTCGGTTATGGCTAACGGAATCAGAACAGGCGACCCGCATTGATTCAATAAAGGACGTAGTTCTTTGAAGGTTCCTCAGTTCGACAAACACCTGGCGAAGGCCGGAGGACATATCGGTCGAAACGTTGTGGATATAACAATAAAGATGAAGACAATTGTCCGAAAACCGTTGATGATAAAAATCATCAAGCTCCGTCTCAGAAATTTTGACAACAAAAGGTCGGTCACTTGCCCCAAATTTATGCACCAATAAAAGCAGTAAATCAATATCAACCGACCTCTAGCTCATCATTCTAGTCAGTGAACATATACTCAGCGAGATATACACATCATAACAATGGCGTCGGTAAACCAAGCTGGACGAACCGTAGTTTATAGAAATCACAGACCCATTTCCGGCTGTGAAGAAAATATCGACAATGACTCACTCAAGAGAATTAGAAGTAGCTAATGAAGAGATTGATAGAATAATTAAGAAAAATATACGACCAAAAGAAAAGACACGTTGTATCTAAGAGAACCAAATTCATGAAAACTTGACAGGACCCAAACGAATCTATATAACGAAACGTGCACAGATTAAAAGAGGCATCAAAGTATTGCTTATTCGAAAAACTGGTAACAAAAGGCATGACAACGGAGGATAAATTAACCCGATTAATAGAAGGCATGCAAAACACATTGCACAAACGCAAAATACTTGAAACGTCACTGATAGGTAACAGGAATTTTGAAGCGTGCATAGAATTTTTACCAGAATTGATGATAGAGTTCAACTAGCAAAAAGATTATCAAGAGTCCTACAATAGAACTTAGTTCCAGATCAAATGCAAATACTGTGGCAAGGAATATGGGAAAAAATACGAATAAACGCTTTGCTCAGGGAAAAATATGCTCAAACTGCAAAAATTAAAGACCATTTTCTGGTTGTAAGCTATTACAAAAAACAGTAGAAAGGGTACGAAGCACAGGCCCTCCAACATAAAATACCAAAATATATGCTTTAAACGCACCCACCGAAACTAGAGAAAAAAGTTGAATGGTATATTTTTTAACATGCATGTTGACACAGGGAATATTTCCCTTTAACACCCAGAAACTCATGTGAGAAAATGGATGAACCAAAATTTGTTTGGTTTGGTTTGTTGGGTTTTATGGCATATCAACCTTTGTAGGTTATTTAACGCCAAATCTATTTTTATGTAAATAATCTGTTCTATTTAAAACAATTCAGTTTAGCATAAGTACACAGTTTAATCGTCAAAAATATTTCCATTTCAAACTATTCAAGCAGCTATATGTAACAATTCAGTTAAGTGTAAATACAGTTTTAATGTCGAAAAACAGTTCTATTTCAAATAATTCAGTTAAGCATTAGCACGCAGTTTAAATGTAAGTACGGTTTAATTGTCAAAACATTTTATTTCAAGCTATTCAGTTTACTCAAACAATTTATTTTAGCATAAGTATGCTGTTAGTTCTATTTAACCCATAGATAGGGCCCTATCAAGTGCTACCACTTCGGGCCAGAGTGGACCTGGTAGCGATGGTAATGAAGGAGTACTCCGCATTCCCCGAACCTCCAGCACTGCTGGAACCTCACCATCAGATTGTTTTGTGTCATATCAGGACACTCGTTAGGTGGGGGTCTTACCCCTCTACAGAGGTGCAGTCAGTGTATTCTACAACCCCAGCCGACTAGGCAAAGTACATTTTGGGCATCTTTTAATATAATCTCCTTTCAAATATCCTGGCCACTAGGCTTGCAATGTTAACCTTCTTTGCTTTGCTGTAATGCCACAATATAGATTATCATTCACACTCTTTAATATGTCTTTTCATAGTGTTTCTAGACATACTATTATGTCTCCATGACATTTTATGCCCTTCCCTATCGTTAGTTTGTGTCTCGTTTCTTTGAAAGGTCTCTCTGCTATAATCCCAGGTCCACTCTGGCCCGAAGTGGTAGCACCTGATAGGGCCTTATCTATGGGTTAAATAGAACTAACAGCATACTTATGCTAAAATAAATTGTTTGATTAAACTGAATAGCTTAAAATGAAAATGACAATTAAACCGTACTTACATTTAAACTGCGTGCTTATGCTTAACTGAATTATTTGAAATAGAACTTTTTTTCGACATTAAAACTGTATTTACATTTAACTGAATTGTTACATATAACTGCTTGAATTGTTTGAAATGGAAATGTTTTTGACAATTAAACTGTGTACTTATGCTAAACTGAATTGTATTAAACAGAACAGATTATTTACATAAAAATGGATTTGGTGTTAAATAACCTACAAAGGTTGATATGCCATAAAAACCAAACCAAACCAAACCAAACCAAAATGTACCGAAATAATTTTTTTAGAAAAACTAGAAAAAAAGGAACCATTGATTAAGGTCCATGTGGATCTTGCACTCGTCAAAGATTTAGGCCAATTCTTATTACTAATGAATTCATTTTCGGGATAGTCTTAGGTGATAAAAATTATGAACAGAAAAGCCATAACCGTAAAATAAGACCTGAGAACAGTATTATCGAGAAACGGAGTACATGACAATGCGCCATAATTTTACGACGAGAATCTATGTTCATGACTAAAGCGTATTGGGTGCATTCTATACAAGACACCACCATACCATCCGAAATTTGATAGGATAGTATAAAGAATGATGGAAACAGGTAAAAAGGTAATAAAAGCCTACCTATGTAGATTGTGTTGAATATTGACTGGAAGATCCCTTTGACATTCTGCATAAGTTGTGTGCGAGACGTAGCAAAATATACACCTATTTCCTAAAGTAAACACAATGCAAGTGGTTTCTTAGCGTAAGTGCCGCGTAAGTTGCGAGGGTGGCACACAGAACGTGTCAATGTGCGACGCGTAAGCAGGCGGTATGACCTTGAGGATTACATTAGCGTCCGGAAAATGATATAATCAAGGAAATTTCAACTCGAGAGAGGAGAAGACCAGCAGAATACCTACTAGACCTTACGCCACTCTGAACGCTGGTCATGCGCCAGACTGCCCAAGTTGGAGAGCTATAGAAAACCCTGAGCTGTACGAAACACGCGAAAGTAGAGAAGCGAGGAGAAAATTAGATTATTCAATGCTTCAAAATGGCAGACTCACTAAAGCAGAGAAGCAGGGAGAAACTAAAATAATTCTATGCCTTGAGAAATGCCAGACTCACGAAAACAGAGAAACTTGGAGACACTAAGATGATTTAATGCCTTGAAGTGGCCCTGCGCCAGTCACGCGAAAGCAGAACGAAGAAGAAGCAGTTTACTGAAGATTCTCTCTTACACAAACAATACGTACATTTCGGGCAATAAAAAGAAAATGAAAGAAGCAGATTACATTTTTATACATCAGCGTTGTTTTCTTTCTTTGCTGTGTATAACAATTACTCTTAAGTTAAACGATTCACCATGCAAAAAGAAAATAAAGTCCTTCTGTATTAATAGGGAGACAAACCAGTTCCCCCGTAAAGGACATAACACAGCAATATTAAAGACAAATAGGCAGCATGAACTAGCCTATACAGAACCGTTTAGATTCAAAATCGAACCCGAAGACCTAGAAATGGAGGAATAATTGGGTAATGAGAAGTAGGAGATCAACGACTTCAAGACCGAAACGGAGCAAGGTATCGATGAAAAGGATTATGAACCGCCAAAAGAGACAGACAAAGTAAATAAACTTAGACCTTATGAAGAAAGCAAGAAAGACACAAAGAAAAACAAAGCATGTTTCCGAGAACAATGAAAAGTACAAGAGCAACCAATGGTATATGACCTCCTAGGCTCAAAGAAGTGTAGTATCGTACGTAATTTAAAACCGAAAAGTCATATCAACCGCCATCTAGCAAATCATATTAGCCAATCAATATCTACATAACCCAGTGTGTTGGAATTGTAGAATACACCGACTGCGTCTCTGCAGAGAGGTAAGACTCTCTCCACAACGACGTTTCTGGATATGACACTAAACAATCTGATAGCAAGGCACGATTAATGGTGGAGCTTCAATGCAATGCAGAGTACTCCTTCATTGCCATTGCTCATGGGTTCACCTGTTCCCGGAGTGATAGCACCTGACTGGGTCCTATTATGGTTTAAATAGAACTGTTTGACATTTCAAATGAGCGCAAACAAATTATATATGCTAAATTAAATGGTTTTGTTATATAATTAAGGTATGATTTTTTTTATATTAATCATTTTTCGTTAATTATATTTTATCATTCAGTTTGGCTGGGCTTTGAATTATTCGGGTTAAGAGTTCCGGTGCATATTCATTGGGTACAGTTTTACGCTCGTGTGCAAAGGATATGACAATCATCATTGTGATAATAAATTCCCGGATAGGAAATGTGGCTGGTAAAGATGTGTTGTATAGCCATGATAAAACTATCCGTATACATGTACATGCGGAAACATAATCAATGATAATGACGAACGAACACACTTCTTTGGAAAAATATACCTCTCACACTTTATTTTCGAAAGGGTTTCGAAAAAGTTGCGAAAGGGTTGATGTTGGTTATGTGTGAGAGGTGAGTTGGAGACCGGAACAGACTGCTACATATTAACCCAAAGTTCTTTTGATAATAGCAGCACCTCTTCCTCATTCTGCTGGGCTGCTCAACCGCATGCCCTCTGTCTGCAAGCTGTTTCTCACGCTGGCATCTTGTCCCCCAACTGACTCCAACTGCAACTGCAACTCGAACTCTGCCTTGAACTGACTCAAGCCGTCTGTGGCTGCTGGTTATATAATCATTTGATTTCCACCTGCTTCCTGTGAGCGTACGCATCTGTACCGAATTCAACCACGTCCACAGGTCAAGGGGATATTCCGATATCTTCGACCGAATGCACCTGTTTCTTGATTGACAGCTCGGTTGAGGGTCAATATGTTACATATGGTCCTGAGAATTTCAGGATTTTGAAAAAAGAGTCAGTTGAAAGTTGACATTGGACCATGGAGGCGGGCAGTTGAGTTCTCTGCCATTGGGGTAGAGAGTTGAGTTTTCTACCGATGCGGCGGCAGTTTAAGTTTTTTCGGATCTCTAACGGCAGAGATGAATTGAGATCTTAAACACCACGAGATGTGCCGAACGTTGGGGGTGGGGTTAGCATAGAATGATCACGAAAGATTTTTAAGAATTGAGTTTCTCTCCTCGTGTCGAAGAACCAAAGTCAGAAATTAATATACCGTTCATACCTGCACAACTGAGTCTGCCTGTATTTGCCTGTGTTTTTGCATATGTATATGTAAATTATGCAACAGTTAGAAAAAACTGCTTTGTCATTTAACTGCGTGTAAACAAATGACTGATGTTTAATTGAAATGTTAGATGTATAAAGCATTACTTGGAACCTTTTAACTTTGTTGATTTATGTTAAATTGGATTGATGGACATTGGCATGAGGGTTAGAGTGTTCGCTAATTGCCCAGGAGACCTGTGTTCAATTCCAGGTCGAGTCATACCAAAGACTCAAAAATGGTACTTGATGGCTCCTGGCCTAACACTCAGCAATATAAGGTAGGGATCAAGTGTAAAGTCGAGCAATCCAGGGAAAGGAGTAGCGCCCTCCCGTACACCTCGTGTAGTAGCTATCGAAAAGGGAGCCTTCTGGTTCCCTTCGACTACAGTCACCAACTTTACTAACTTACAATCACAAAATATGTTTCCAAATTATATATTTAATATATATGTAAAAACAGGAATTGGCATTAAATAACTAGTTGATATGCTATAAAACCCAACCATACCAATCAACATCTACTTTACAAGATATGCACATTATAACAACGTTAAAAATAGTATAGTTAATTCTCATCTAATAACATTAAGTTGAATCTTTTAAAAATAGAACAATTTCTTCATTTATTTACTATTGAAAGTAAATAAATAATGAACATAAGTTTAATACATATATAAATATATACTAGGTGTCTCAATATACATGGAACCCATGTGACTGTTAATAACTCTAATAATAATAATAATAATAATAATGTTTTGTTCTTTTATTTCAGATTTGAAAATAGTATACTATAACAACTGTTAATTCTTGATCACAATGCCGAGGACAAGATAGGAAAAAATATTTTGCATCATTTCTTATTTGGAGACAAAAATCATTTAAAACTGTCCCAAAACAGATGCAACCCACTGATGTGGATAATGATTTATTACTGAGAGAAGACATTTTTTTAGAAAATTCCATGTCCTTGAAGCTGATATAATTACAATTAAAAGAAAACTAATTTGATGCCTCCTGCTTAATCGATACATTTTTTACAGGGCGTGTTCCAAATGATCACCATTGCGCTTGTCTCAGTAATGAACTATTATCATATTAATAGGTTGCATCTATTTTGAGACAACCTGTATATATATATATATATATATATATATATATATATATATATATATAACAAAATTTGGCTTAAAATAGCCCCAAAAGATTTGATATGCCAAAAAATACAAGCTAACCCACTATTATAGCTATATCTATCTTACTTTCCATTCTGAACACCTTTCCTTAATCTTTATTATTGTCATACTTTTATAAATTAAACCCTATATGCCGGTCTAATAATTCATCGATTGTATTGCCTGTGGAGTAGTAACACCTGACAAAACTAAGGGTTCAAGAAATGACGCTAAATTGACTCCAGTCGTGAGGCTCCACTTCTGAAGCTCTAAGTAGTTTAGACTATTCCTACATTTCTATTAAAACTTATGTGCCTTTGGAAGGACTCACCTGGCCGTTCGCTTCTTTTGGGTTATATTCTATTGGCTTCTTGATCCCAGGAGGCCTTCCTACCATGAATTACCTGTTTAGAATGTCTGAAGCTTCTCTTAAAGGGGGATTCTGAGGGGATCAAGCATTGTTTGTGACAGACAGGATTTGTACATGCCTCCTGCCATATAAAATGACTTAACGTTAAATATAATTTGGTGGGAAATCGGACGAATAAAAATTCCTTTATCATATTTACCAACCCCTCCGCTCGGGCAGGATATGACACAAGGTCAGTTTTTAAGCTGAGTTTAACAGGTTTGAATTCAGAGTTTTCCTTCTCCTAGACTAGTTGCCTCACCAAGGCTGAAGAACCTAGTTTGCCCTATTATTTACTTATAGCTGGAGGGAGAATAATTGGATTCATATCTTTCCCAATGGTATTAGTGCTATGTGAAATGCAATCAGTCTCGTCCAGGATTTGAACTCGTGTCACCGAGTCCATTTCCTATGACGATAACCATTACACCACGGGCACCTCCAATTAAATAAAAATTCCTTTATTTCCATTATGCCTTGTCCAATTTTGAGCAGACGTGGTAGTATTAGTTCAAATCTCATCAATGGGTTGAAATATCTATCAATAAATAATTAATTCTAAACAGGAATACTTGAAACTATATAACTGTGTGCTAACAATTATTTGTTATTCAATAAAAATAGTTACTTAAAAACCATATAACTTGGTTTGTTGGTTGGTTGGTTGGGTTTTATGGCATATCAACCTTTGTAGGTTATTTAACGCCAAATCCATTTTAATGCAAATATTCAGTTCTATACAGTTTAGCATGAGTACACTGTTTAATTGTCAAAAACATTTCTATTTCAAGCTATTTAGTTTAGTCAAACAGTTCTCTTTCAAACAATTTAGTTCAGCTTAAGTACTCAGTTTTGATATCGAAACAGTTCTATTTCAAGGAGTACACTGTTTAATTGTCAAAAACATTTCTATTTCAAGCTATTCAGTTTAGTCAAACAGTTCTGATTCAAACAAATCAGTTCAGCATAAGTACTCAGTTTAGTTCTATTTAAATCCATTTTATACAAATAATCAGTTCTTTTTCAAATAATTCAGTTTAGCATGAATACGTATTTTAATTGTGATCTATCTGGTGCAACCATTCAGGCTAGAGTGGACCTGGGAGCGATGGCAATGAAGGGGTAATCTGCATTCCCCAAAGCTCCAGCATTGGTGAAACCTCACTATCAGATTGTTTAGCGTTATATCCAGGACACTCGTTGGTGGATGTTAACCCTCTGCTGAGGGGTGTAGTGGGTGTATTTCTACAGCCCTGGCCGACCGAGCAATACACAGAGTTAAATGTCAAAACAGTTTTATTTCAGATAATTCAGTTTATCATAAGTACATTGTTTAGATGCCAAAACAGTTCTATTTCGAGCAATTCAGTTTAGCATAAGTACGCAGTTGAAATGTCAAAGCAGTTCTATTTTAAACAATTCAATTTAGCATTTTAAATGCCAAAAACGGTTAAATCAAGAAACCACGGTTTAGTTCTATCTAACCCATAGATAGAACCCTTAGCAGTTGCTACCATTTCGGGTCCGAGTGCACCTGGGAGCGATGACAATGAAGGAGTAATCCGCATTTTCCAAAGCTCCAATATGACTGGAACCTCACCATCTGATTGTTTTGTGTCATATCTAAGACACTCGTTGAGGATCTTACCCCACTGCAGTGATGCAGTCGGAGAATTCTACTGGGCAAGAAATCATATAACTGTGTGTAAACAAATAGTTATTATTCAACAGAAATAGTTACTTGAAACCATATAACTAAATATCTAAATAATTAGAATGACGAACAATTACTTGCAGTTATGACTTGAAATGATCATTGTCATTAGTTATTTGAAAACGTATAATAGCGTTTAAATTATTAGTATTAATGGATATATTGGGTTGACAAAAGATTTCCTGGCGGAAGGAAGAAAAGCGACCAAGACACGATTTAAATCTTAACTTTATTATTGGATTCAACAACAGTTCTCTGGGTGAGGGAAATTCTTCCTGAAATCAATTGAAATGGTCGCGTCTCTCAGACAAGGTGTAAAAATATACTAATCGCTTTCGGTGGTTGATAAGCCCAAAGTCGGTGTTTTTATGTTGCTTGTTTCAGCGTGTCGGCTCACAAGCAGCAGACATGGTGTCAGGCTATTAAACTTATTCAGCCATGTGTTCGCTGCTAGAGCATCCTTTCAGTCTGAGAGGTACCGCTGAAGTGAGAGCAAATTTTTCCTTTTTCCAGAGACAGATCCTTTTCCGGGCATGCATCACTCCCTAACTTCTGTCAGGGGCTTCCGGGAATTTCTGCACTTTTTGAATATATTTTATTTTCTTTATTTTCTTTTTCTTTTTTCTATTCAGTACAGATATTTGAAGCAATTTTTTTTTTTTACAAATGATTAAAATCTTTAGTAGAAAACATATGACTGCTTTAAAAATAACTGACTTCGGCGGTAATCAACGCAACAATCGTTGAAATGTCTTAAAACTCGCCAAGGAATCAACCAATTTTCCTTCCTCTCACTGATGAGTCCCCTGGTGATGAAGTTAAAGAGCTGAATTTCGATATCGGAGTAAACGAGTTCGAACCCTGGTTGTGCTATTTCGTTCACTTTCAAAACGGTACCTAATTGTTCCTGTACAAGGATGGCTTGGACACTAAATAAGCCACGAAGTCTGATATGCCATTAACATCAAGAAACCAAAACTTAACTTTCTGTTGTGAACATTTCTATCTTTCTTATCTAATACGTCATTTCAATATGGCCATTATTTCTTCCATTATTACTGCCATATCCTTTCTCTCATTCTCTCCAAACTACTCCTTTCTCAATTCAACAAACTCTCTGATACTCTTTCATCAAAATTCATCCCTTTTGACGATACGCTGTCCAGACTGATTTTTGTCTAACAAGGCGTCATCGAACTCATCCGAGGCAATGATTATGTTCTCTCGCTAAACCCCGCCTGTCCCATCGAAGATTGTCCCTGAAGCGAAATGTTTCGCGATTCTCCCAGCAGTGACAGATTTAGTGTCGTCATCGATATTTCTGACAGCCGCAGTCGCTCCTCCACCCCTGGCAGCAGGCTCAAACAAGATCCCTGGATGGTTGACTATTGTGTTAACCAGCCCAACTATCGAACGGGCAAGAAATACTCGACCTATTACCCCCCACCCCCAATCTTTTATACTGGCAAATCCAAGACTCGTCCTCCTCTTACTCTTTCACCTCTTTTTCAAACACCTTGTGCTATGACACTTAAATATTGTTTCACAATGTTATTCATTGGATCCTTCCAATAAAATGCTGCCAATAGCTACGTCTCCCCTGACCAATCGTACCTACCCCTTACATCGCACTTCGCGGTGCTCTCCGTCCCTGATTCTGAGGACCAAAATTCGTGGTTCAATAGGATTAATGGTATTGAAGAGAACAGTGTCCGGAAAATAGTTTATGAAGAGTCTTTTTATGTATTTGATGTAATATACACCGGCCTCTTCCGAGATTCCCAAGAAAATACAGGGATGAGTCAAAAGTTTTGCAATATTTTAATAACGTAAAGCACTATTAGGTAAATCCAGATACTTTTACCGAAGTTGGGAAAGTAACTGGAATTTGAGGGGTCGAGCTTGCCTGATACTCTGCGAGTACTGATCACTAGATTTACTTCTATGAATTAGAGGACAGCCTCGGAATCTACAATTTTAGGCCTATGTCCGATCGTCAAGATTCGTACTATCCGTGAAAAAGTTCTTCAAATAACTGCTTTCTGTATTGTAATCAACTGAATCTTCACCTCCTGCACAATGAATTTTGAATCAAATTAGACTACATTGTACGTTCATCTATGAGGCTTTCAAATCACATTCTAAATGAAACAATGCGTAACGTGTCAACGCACAAGCTACCACGATACTGCCAACCACATCGGATACCTACCACGATTTGTACTGCTTCAGTCGCGTGATATACACAAATTTCGCACCTAACAAAATGTCGCTTTCAATTTCGGACTAATACGTATGGATAAGGTATGGACCCCCCCTTATCACCCCAGCTATGGGTTAATAGTACAACTATTATTCTTTTACAATGATGACTTTGGCATTAAATAACCCACGAAGTTTGATATGCCATAAAACAAAGAAACTAAACAGAACATCTATAACATAAGAGTTGTTTGATTAGTTCCATGAAAAGATTATACGAACTTTATTGGTATTCTTCTACAAAGAAGACTTTGGTTTTAAATAACCCATGAAGGTTTATATGCCATTAGATAAAGAAACCAAAAGACGTATCTTCAGTTTCTTTTTGTTAAAAAGAAAAAGTATATATAAATAAAGTTTTCAGGAAATAGGAGGCAAGAAAAAGGTGACCTAAAAGAAAGGATGTTTTCATTTTCAGTCACCTCATCGTACAAAGCAAAGAAAACTCTTGTCTGTGTTGGTTCAGTTAGTGAATTTTTCTATACTGCCATCTTGCATGAGTTCGATTATGGAAATAATTAAAGTGAATTAAGTCAAGGCCTAATTACCTTTGTAAGAGAATTAAATTTTGTGACCGATAATGTTCCGGTCATTTCATGGTGTCTTATCGAAAAGAAAGAAAGAAAGACAGAAAGAAAGAACGAAAGAATGGAATAAGCAAAAGAACGAAAGAAAAAAAAACATTAAAAGAAGTGAAGGAAGGAAAGAACAATCGAATGAAAAAAAGAGGAAGGAAGGAAGGAAGGAAAAAATGAAGAAAGAAAGATTGCTGGGAAGTAAAAAAAATTGAATCAGAAGAAAGGTGAAAGGAAAAAGCAAAGAAAGAAAGAAAGAAAGAAAGAAAGAAAGAAAGAAAGAAAGAAAGAAAGAAAAATTAAAGTGGTGGAAGGAAGGAAAGAAAAACGAAAGAGAAAAAAAGAAACGGAATTATTGAAAGAAAGAAAGAAAGAAAGAAAGAATCTAGGAAAGACAAAAATAAGACAAAGGAAGAAACGAAGAAAGAAAGAAGCGAAGAAAGAAAGAATCGGAGAAAGAATGAATACAAAAGAAAGAAAGAAAGAAAGAAAGAAAGAAAGAATCTAGGAAAGACAAAAATAAGACAAAGAAAGAAACGAAGAAAGAAAGAAGCAAAGAAAGAAAGAATCGGAGAAAGAATGAATACAAAAGAAAGAAAGAAAGAAAAAAAGAAAGAAAGAAAGAAAGAATCTAGGAAAGACAAAAATAAGACAAAGGAAGAAACGAAGAAAGAAAGAAGCGAAGAAAGAAAGAATCGGAGAAAGAATGAATACAAAAGAAAGAAAGAAAGAAAAAAGAAAGAAAGAAAGAAAGAAAAAAAGAAAGAAATAGTTGAGTAGTTGTCGGGTTTATGTTGTGTTGAAATTAAATAAAGTTTTCTCATCGTACTATTAACCCCCGGTCGAAAGAGAACTTGATTAGCCCTCTGTTTTGTAGCCTGATTATATTATACTGGATTGGATTAAATCATTTTTAATAGGAAATGATTTTGTTTGGATTAAATTTGGGCCGGATGAGTTTAGTCTTGCCAGGGCCGAGGTGAGAAAAGTTATTACTTTCAGGTAATCTGTAATTACCAGTGCAATCGCTGCATGAAGATGCCTTGCGCCAGTTCAACAGGAGACACGTTTGTCTTCATTGACGTGACGCTTTTCCAATTTATTGCGTGGGCACTTCTCTTAATCCAATATTATCCCAACTGAAAATAGTTACAAGAAATTTTCTTTCTTACTTTCCGTTTCTTTTGTCGTTATTTTCCTTCTTTTTTCATTTTCTTTCCTTCAGCACTGAATATTTTTGTCAGATTTTCATTTTCAAGAACCAATAAAGTCGGTCTTGAAAATCATGTGAAGTAATTTTCTTTAAGAAAATTTTCAGGTTGGCAACCGTGATTTTGAAAAAAAAAAGATAAAATCTGATGAATGTCAACCTTGAACATATGCGAAAACATTCAGTTTTCGTTTGCTTTGTTAACGATAGTTTGGCTGACTGACGTCTGTATAAGATTATGATAAAATGATTTTAATGGCATATCAAATTGTCTTGGGTTATTTAAAGCCCGAAGGTTAGGGAACCGTGTTCAAATTACGTTCAAATTCATATTTTTGAAAGAATACACTGACTGTATTCCCTGTAGAAGGGTCAGACTACCTCCCCCCAAAAGAAGGTTTCTTAGGTATGACACTAAACTGTCTGAAGGTGAGTATCTGGAGATCTGGGGAATGTGGAGTACTCTTTCATTCATCGTAAGTTCACACTGAGCCGGAGTGGTATTACCTTTCTATAGCTCAAAAAGATTTATTTAAAACATTATTAGGGGTGTCCTCGTGGTGTAATGGTTAAAGCACTGGACTGCAGAATCGTAGTAAACGAGTTCGAACCTCGGTCGTGCTATTACATTCCCTTTCGGATAAATACCCTTTGAAAGGGTATCAGATCCCTTATCTTTTCAGCTATGTGTAAAATAGTACCACTACTATTCTTTAAGGAGAATGGCATTAGTATTAAATAACCTCGAAAGGTTAATATGTCATTAAACAAAAAACTAAAAATTATTCTTATTCGATAGGAACATGTGCAAAAAAAAAAAACTTATTAAAAAGCAATAACACAAAAAATATAAATACAATAAATCTTCTGTTACTTTCTTCGTTCGATAGTCAAGATTTTATAGTCTCCTTGTTGTGTTGTGTTGATGGCCCATCTCCTTTCTTTATCTGAGGAACGTATGCTGTTTCGATGTTACGTTCAAACATGGATATATTTCAGGTCGGTAAGAACAAATAAAAAGCTATTTTTGTGTACACAATTTATTATTTCTTGTTTAATCTCAACTACTTCCGGGGGAGTTAATTTCAGGTTTCGGAAAATTATGCACACCCTTTCTCGCACATGTGTGTTAGTCGACGTCTTGGAATCAAATGATTAAATTTTAAACTATATTCTAAACTCTAGAAACGTTAGATCACATGATGGAAAATATCCAGTCACAGCTGTAGTCTCAGATTTATACCGGGTTCATATGCTATCACTCAAATGCAATTGAACCAACAGTACTGACCCTCCCCGAATATTTTTCTTGAAATAGTCTGTATAATATTTTATTTCTAATGGATACATTTATATCTTTAAATGGTCATACAGTATGAAAAGGAATATATTAAACTGTATATTTTTACCTGGGTTATCATATTTTAAGCAATTTTTTCCTAGGTAAGGCCAAGTATCCTTGCTAGTATTATACGGTCATTGATCTTCATTGTCAATGTTTATTTCATTTATTATCATTTTACTCCTTACGAGTTTTACTTAAGTCCGAGTGACAGCAAGTCTCCAGGACTTTTCTAAGCAGTCTGATTTCAACAGTGCTATGGTCTAGATCGTCTCGATTCTTTCTCTGATTACCAATTCCTCCGAGAAAGTCCCTGCGGCATAGTGGTTAATGTGCCGCTCTGCGACATCGTAGTAAGCAAGTTCGAACTCCAGTGGCGGTTACATTCAGTTTCAGATTAATACCTTTTGGAAAGGCATGAACCTCCTTATCTCACCAGCTATGGATTAATAGTATCACTACAGTGCTTCTACAAGGATGGCTTTGGTATTTAATAAGCCATGAAGGTTGACATGGCATTAGCAAAGAAATCAAACTAAACTAATTCCCCAATTTTTTTCTTTAATTTTAAAATCTTTGGAGACAGTTCCAAGCGCTCCCACTACAATTGGTATCACCGTCCGCCACCTTCATGCCTTTTCGACTTTATGGTAAGATCCAAGTATCAATCTATCTTTTCAGATTTTCAATCCGTGGTCTGTTGAAATAGCAAAATCCGGTAGATGTTAACAGTAGGTCAATTCTTCTGGCTTAGATTTGTTGATCCATTTGTATGTCAAAGTCTTAGAGAATCTTAGGCGTTTTATTTCCTTGAACAAATTTTAGCTCGTCCATATACCATTTCACGACGTAACCAAATCTTACTTTCTTGCACAATTCCCAATGGATCACTCTTCCTACTCATTCATGCCTACTCTATGTATTCCTTTTGTGCCAGTTAGTGGCATTCATTTATAATGTAATTAACAATTTCATCAATATCACCACATAATCAAATCAACACTTGTTACTCTTCAATGCACTATCAATTTTTGCTTAATCATAGTAATTGAATTTCGTTTTCTTTAAGTGACCGGCCAAATGCTGTCAGTAATGTAAAGCAAGTAGAAATAAATCGAATATTATATATATATATATATATGTGTGTGTGTGTGTGTGTGTATTATCATATGTATTATTCATATACAAAAAGAGTTTGAGCAATTACACCAGCAAATTTTTAAAAAAGAGGGTTGAATTTTATGATGTACTTAGGTTATGTAATGCCAAATCATCTTCAAACATATATATATATGCATATTTACCAACCCCTCCACTCGGGTAGGGTATAAAACAAGGCCAATTTTTAAGCGAAGTTAAACAGGTTTCAATTCAGAGTTTTCCTTCTCCTAGACTAGTTGCTTCACCAAGGCTGAAGAACCCAGTCTGTCCTACTATTTACCTGGAGGGAGAATAATTGGATTCATACCTTTCCCAAGGGTGTTAGTGCTATGTGAAATGCAATCAGTCTCATCCAGGATTTGAACTCGTGTCGTGGTGTCCATTTCCTTCGACGATAACCATTACACCATGGGCTCCTCCTATATACGTACATATATATGAAATATATAATTAGCAAACAAATTTTGTTGATAACATTTTAAACGATCCAGAGATCTTTTTTGTGCACTATTACATGGTTTCAAGTATTGCTATCTAAAACGAATAATTCTATTTACTATTAATCATTTGTTTCAAGTATTGCTTTGTATCAGTAACAATTTTACATCAATTATTCATTTGCACACATTTAAATGGATAGACATGTGATTTGTAATCGAATAGTTTGTAGGTAATTTAATTTTTAGATGAGTTTGAGTGGTTTCGTTTCGTTTAATGGCATATCAACTTTTGTAGGTTATTTAATGCCAAACACAGTTTATGAGTAAAGTAAGTAAAGTTGGCGACCGTAGTCAAGGGTGACTCGAAAGCTTCCTTTTCGCTAGCTACTATACCGAGGTGTAGGAGAGGACGCTACTCCATTCCCAGGATTGCTCTACTTTACCCTGGATATGTTCCTTATAATGTTGAGTGTGAAGCAAGGAAGTATCAAGTAACATTTTTTTGAGTCTGGTATGACGACCTAGGATTGAACCCCGGTCTCCCGCTCCACTGGCGAACACTCTAATAACTAGACCCATGTATATGTATAAATCGTGTTTATAAATATACATTAAAAACATGGTTTGTAAACATATTTAATCAATAACATTTTTAAACCAGCCAGCTAATTTTTTTTCATATAATTGAATGGCTTTAACTATTGCTATTAAATACGAATAATTCAATCTAATATTAATCATTTGTTTGCACACAGTTAAATGGGTTCACGTACGAAACAAACAATTTAACGGTCATTCATCTGTTTGAACACATTTGAATGATGTTGAGTTCTGGTTAATGAACGCAGGTAGTAGTAATAAAAGGACAAACCACGAGATACGAGCAAAAAGAGTTATAACAAGTATTTCCAAGAGAGAGGCTGTTAGTAATAAGAACATAGGATTAGTGGCTAGAATAAGAATAGTTATTGGCTTCCGTTAGAAGGAGCGGCTATTCACCTTCCAGACTTGACTCAGACTAGTTCAGACTCGGGCTTAGGCTCAGGCTTCACCAAACTTAAATTTACGAAGCTCTTTGCTTCGATGTGGCACAAGGCCGATTGAATGGGGCACCCAATGAGACTCGAACTCACTCTTGCAGGTTTGCTAGTCAAGCTTGCTAACCAATACACTACCCGAGGTGCCCTGGCTTCACCAAACTTACTGGTCTTATAAACTACTGCTATATATATAGCAGATGGGACTGGCTCATTATACCGAAAGGGTAGGTGATACCCAACAAATGAATATACATGATAAGTAAGAGATTAATTTGTTGATAATTTCATTTTTAAATTAGAGTTTGATTTGGCTTTTAATTGCATATCAACCATTATAGATTATTTAAAGCCAAATCCTCTGTGTAGTTATTCATTAAATACAGATGATTTGGTTTGGTCAGGTCTTATGGCATATCAACCATTTTAGGTTGTTTAATGCCAAATCCTCTTTATACGTTTATATTAAATATATTGGACTTGTTTGCGCTGGTCTTTTATGGCATATCAACCATTTTAGGTTATTTAATGCCAAATCCTTTTTATATTAATTCATTTAATACATATGATTTGGTTAGGGCGGGACTGATGGCATATCATTGTTGATTTTTTAATTCCAAATCCTCTTTATACGTATATATTAAATATATATGAATTGTTTGCGTTGGTTTTTATGGCATATCAACCATTTTAGGTTATATAAAGCCAAATCCTCTATATATTTATACATTAAATACACATGATTTGGTTTGGTTAGGTTTTATGGCATATCAGCCTTTGTTGGTTATTTAATGCCAAATCCTCTTTCTACTTATACATTAAATACATATGATTTGGTTTGGTTAGGTTTTATGGCATATCAGCCTTTGTAGGTTATTTAATGCCAAATTCACTTTATACTTATACGTTAAATACATATGATTTGGTTTGGTTAGGTTTTATGGCATATCAGCCTTTGTAGGTTATTTAATGCCAAATCCTGTTGTTAGATATATATTGAATATATGATTTACAAACTCATTTGAAAGAAGACCCTGAGCTCTTTCTTTTGAACATAGTTAAATGATTCCAAATATTTCTATATAACCCGAATATTTCTGTTTACTATTAATCATTTGTTTGCACACGGTTAAATAGTTTTAAGTATTACTATATAACTGTAACAATGTAACATTAATCATTTATTTACACACATTTAAATGGATATACATATATGATGTGTAAGGGAAAAGTTTGTAGGTAATTTCATTTTTGGAAAAGTTACAGCTATTTTGTTAGCACACACACATTGCTATTATTTCTGCACAGCTGAATGGTTTTAATTATTGCTATCTAACACTAATACATCGATCTAACACTTATACATCTATCTAACACTAATCCGTCATTAATCATTTGTGTTGTATAGCCATGACCAACTATACAAACACGTAATATATATATACATCTACATATGCATGCAAAATCATAACGACGACACAATAAGGACGAGCGACACAGTTCTTTAGAAAAATATCTCTCTCACTTTATTTGAAAGGGTTGTGTGTGAGAGGGAGTTGGAGACCGAACAGAACTGCAACATATTGGCCATAACCGCGTTTCTTTCCAGTTCTCCTGGGCTGCTCAACCGGGTGCCTGGGGTCCAGCCTCTCTGTGTGCTGGTTTTCTTTACCGCATCTTATCTCTAACTCGTCTGATCCCCAACTCTCAATCGGGGGCCTGACGGCTCCCTCAGCTGAGTGCTGGCTTTCTCTACCGCATCTTGTCTCTAACTGATTGAATTTCCAGTGCACTGAGTTATATATTAGTTCAACACCCACCTTCTTCTTGTGGGCGTCACAAATTGCACTCATTCAACCCATCCACGGTCAAGGTTATACTCTGCTATTCCTCGACCGGATGCACCTGTTATTTACACAGGTGCATTTCCTATTTTGACAGCCCGGCCGGGTCGTAGGTCAATATACAGCATTTGTTTACAGACATTAAAGTGGTTTCAAGTATTGCTATTTAACACTAATTATTCTATTCAACATTGTTCATATATTTGCACACAATCAAATGGTTCCCAGTAATGCGATGTATCACTAACAATCTAATTATTCACCGGCCATTTGTTTACACACAGTTAAATGATCAAACAGTTCTACTTCTAACAATTCAGTTTAGCATGTGATTTGTTTGCACCCAGTTTAAATGTTAAAGATTTTTATTTGACCCATTGATAGGAATCCATCAGGTGCTACCGCTCCGAGTCAGAGTGGACCTGAGATCGATGGCAATAAAGAGGCATACTGCATTCCCCAAAGCTCAAACATTACTGGAGTCTAACCATCAGATTGTTATATAACAGTACACTCATTGGTGGGGTGGGGGTATTACCCCCTGTAGAGATGTAGTCGATATATTCTACAGCCTCAGCCGACTGGACTGCTGGACCAGAAGTATTATTTCCCCAATAGCTAAAATAGAAACGATCTAATTTTATCTTCAACTTTTGATTTTGTGACCTGGCAAATGAAATTTTCCTGGCGGAGACTATATTCGAGTATTAACATATGAAAGGGATTTCCATAACAGTCGCAAATATCAAAATACTTCTAAATATCTCTAATTCATTTTCGTCTAATATGTGTTTAATGGTATATCAATCTTTGTAGGTTAGTAAATGCCAAAGCCATCCTTCTAGAAAAACAGCTGTGGTACTATTCAACCTATAGCTTGGAGGATAAGGGGGTTCATTCCTTTCCGAAGGGTATGTGTCCGAAAGTGATTGTAATAGTACGACTGGAGTTCGAACTCGCTTACTACTATTTCGCAGTTCACCGCTTTAGTAATTTACAAAGCTCTTTGCTTCGATGTGGCACAAGGCCGAATGAATGGGGCACCCAATGAGACTCGAACTCACTCGTGTAGGTTTGCTAGTCCAGCATGCTAACCGTTACACCACCAGAGGTGCCCCAGTTCACCGCTTTAACCATTACACCATGAGAACTCCCTCTTATATAATACGTGTACAAACACATGTAAATTTTGATTAATGTCCTTTTATTCTTGCTTCATTTAATTAGAGCGCTTCCTATTCATAGGATGGCACATAGTTCCTTGAATCGTTCTCTAAATCAGTCCCTATTATCCATTGTTCCTGGTAGGTCCTCTAGGCTGCATCCAGTGTCTGAACAAAGCTTTCCATATATTTTTTGCTTGTTGGTCAACAATGGTGTGTCCATGTGTAGGATTCCGTTGGAGAACGGTATTATTTAAATAAAAGGTGAATTAAATATACTATGAATCAGAGGGAAAGAGAGAAAGAGAGACAGAGACAGAGAGTCAAAGGAACCTATGTTTTCGGCACGCCCTAATGATGATGGAAATGGTGATAATTTTATGCATTTGGTTATTCTTTTTTTATTCTTATTCATCAGAATATCAAATAAATTCAATTATACAAAACAAATCTGCTGTCAAATAATTTGGGACGGTGAGAGAGAAAAATGACGACACCTAGTTTATTTACTTAGGAGATAATGGATGAAGAATAGGCGATGCCAAACAAGTGCTGGCTGTTGAAGTCTAAAAGAGTGACACTGGAGTCGTAAGAGGCAGCACCAAACCCGGATCGTTAGCAAATTCTTCATTATGTCCAAGACATAGGCATCATGGTCATTATGAAATGACGTCAAGTCTGGCTGGGTTGTCTAATGCAAAAACAAATTAGCCAATAACGAAAACATGGCTTTTAAACACAAATCTAATAAACACTATGGGATTTAAACAAAAAAAGAAAACAAAAATAAAGCAAAGAAAAAGGACTCTTTCGAAGGAAATATAAGGGCATAAATAACTTTCAATTTTGGGCCTTATTAAAAGTGACAATGGCAAAAAAGCTAACTCCTTAAGAGGACCAACAATGCTAAGGCATTATCATTATCAATTGTATCAATGATGATAATAATAATAATTATTATTATTATAATGATAATAATTATCCAGGCCAGAAGAATAGACCTAGTGACTGTTAACAAAAAAAAAGAAAAAAAAAGAAGAAAGCCTGCCGAATTGTGCAATTTGACGTTCTGGCTGACCACAAAGAGAAAATATCAAAAAATGAAAAGAGAGACAAATATTTAGACCTTGCCAGAGAACTAAAAAAAAGCTATGGAATATAAAGGTGACGGTGATACCGATCATAATTAATGCACTCGGAATGATCCCCAAAGGCTTGGTAAAGTGGTAAAGAGTTGGAAAATAGAGGACGAGCTGAGACCATCCAAACTCGGCATTGTTAAGATCGGCTAGAATACTGAGAAGAGTACAGGCAACCTGAGCAGACTTGCTGTCACTCAGACTCCAGTGAAAGACCATCAGCCAACGCTGGCTTGAAAAAACATACAAGGAATAATAATAATAATAATAGAGATCAGCCAGAATACTAAGAGGAGTCCTGGAAACTTGACGAGACTTGCAGTTACTCAGACTCCAGTGAAAAACCATCAGCCAACGCTGGTATGAAAAAAAAATCAAAACACAAGGAGTAATTCAATAATAATATTAATAATAATGGTGCGACCCTTTTTATGCTGAGAATAGTCCCCTGAGTCTTGAAAAAGGACTGGTGAAATTGGAAAAGAGGAAGAATCGAGACCATCCAGACAACAACATTGTTAAGAACGGTTAGAATACTCTGAAAAGTCTTGGAGGCCTGAGATTTGCTGTCACACAGACTCAAGAGACAGAGACGATTAGCTAACGCTGGTCTGAAAAACACACAAAATGTAAAAGGATAATAATTTAATTTTCAGCTTTACTTTCGGTTTTTCACAATCTTTCACCCAAGACCTAACTAGAGGGTAAGTAATGAATATATGTATTCTGTACATGTATGTTTTTTGTTGCCTTTTTCGGGTGATATTTTTCTGTCACGTCATCAGGTGCACAGGTCAACATCATCAGGTGTGCATCATGGTGTACATCAGGTGCACCTATTCTGCTGGTAAACATAAGGAGATGTGCATCAGCAGAATAGGAGAGAAGCCATGAAAACCAATTTGATGAAATGTTTATACAGGGTGGAACGATAAAATTGTCGTCCAAACGAAAACAACACTACAGCTTTATTTTAAAACTTTTACTGAAAAAATCAATTCAGGTAACTTGATTATGTAGTAGAGCTGACATCTATTCAATGTAGCCGCCTTCAGCCTCAATCACCGCCTCGATACGGATCCGGAACAGGGAGCATGCCTTTTCCACAAGCGCCGGCGGGCGCTCGGCGAATACTCGGTGGATGGCGGTGATCAGGCCGGCTTTGGTGTTGTGGGAGGTCATGTTGGTGATGTTCTCGACGTATAACCAAACGAAGTAGTCCAGCGGGTTCAGACCGGTGGAGGAGGTGGGGCCAGTGAGAGAAGGGTACAAAGTCGTAGTACTCCTTCTGAAGCCAAGCCTGGGTCTCTTTGGACTTGTGGGCCGGCGCCGAGTCCTGCTGCCACACCCAGGGTCTGCCACCGGCCACCTGATTGCACCAAGGGATCACCACACTTTTCAGCACATCCAGGTACACTTTGGTGTTGACTTTCAAGCCGACTTCGAAGATGTGAGGCGGCATGATGTGGCCCTCATTTGAAACCACACCAAAGACCATAACCGTAGCCGGAAACTTTGTTTTCATCATCCTGGGCACGTCCCTGTTATTTGTGGCAATCTATATTCGCATTTTGAGGGTGCTGGCAATGGTCCTGTTGTCATAACTTGGATCTGTAGAGAGCATGAGTTGTACAGCAGCGCATCTCCGATTTCGCTCGTTGAACATTGTGTCACTTTCAGACATGATAGAAGGCTCCTATCGCTCTTGGGATTTGTACACAACTGGCCAACTAGTAGATGGTCTGCAACAAAAAAAGAAAGCCGGTTTTCATTAAACGGAAATGGAATCATGTCATCTTTTCTAGAGCGACAATTTTATCGTTCCAACCTGTATATTTATTATGATGTTTCATTATATATTTATATATTTCATTTTATATTTATTATGATGTTTCATTATACATTTATATATTTCATTATATATTTCTTATGATGTTTCATTATACATTTATATATTTCATTATATATTTCTTATGATGTTTCATTATACATTTATATATTTCATTATATAATTCTTATGATGTTTATATATTTCTTATGACATTTATATATTTCATTATATATTTCTGATGATGTTTCATATTCATAAATTTCATTATTCATTTATTATGATGTTTCATTACATATTTGTATATTTCATTATTTATTTATTATGATGTTTCGTTATATATTTATATATTTCATTATATATCTATTATGATGTTTCATTCTATATTTGTATATTTCATTATATATTTATTATAATGTTTCATAATATATCTATATATTTAATTATATATTTTATGCTGTTTCATTATATATATTTATTATGATGTTTTATTCTGTACGAGCTTCATTATGTAATGATTTGAATTTCTTTTTAATTTCATGAAAAAATTTAAAGAATGTCACAACAATTAGGTTATTATGACAATGTAACCAAGAATGCTGATCGCAATGAAATTTCATGAAGTTGAAAATAAAAATGTTCAAAATTGAGTTCATGACTTACGAAAGCAAAGAATTAATAAATAATAAATAATAATAATAATAATAATAATAATAATAATAATAATAATAATAATAATTAATCTAATATGCTTGCTGGCTCATCTATTCACATACTCATACACACACATACATATTCATATATATATATATATATATATATATATATATATATATATATATATATATATATATACCACATATGCTGTTCTGCAACTTCGAGAAAAGCATGTAAAAAGTCATCTGACGAGATGGAGAGTATAGTAATATTCTCCGCCGAAATAAATTTATAACGACGACTTAACCAAGTTTTGAGTTTCCATCAAATTTCACTATATATATATATAGAGAGAGATTGATATGTATATATATATATATATATAGAGAGAGAGAGAGAAAGACAGAGAGAGAAAGACCGAGAGAATTGATTAATTAATCATATATATAATGAATTAATAATATGTATCGTTACCTAAATGCATCTGTAATTATTTATATATGCTAATTAAGACACCTTTGAAAAACATGCCATGAATTGATATTCGTTTGACAACATGTGGGGAATTTTGTGGTTATTTCAATGTTTCTTCAGACTATACTCAGATTAATAATCTTAGAATTGACTTTATCTGTCTATACATTAGAGTGAATACAGGCAAAAAAAGAAAAAATTAACTGAATCAAACGGAAAGAAGTGCATAGAATGAGAAGAGCAGTTCAGTTAAGCATTTTTTTTTTTTCATATGTTATATAATTACGGAATGATTTTTTTTTTATATCAATCATTTTTCGTTAATAATATTTTATCATTCGGTTTGGTTGGGCTTTGAACCATTTGGCTATTAGTGCAGGTGTTCACGCTCGCCAACAGAGCATATGACAATCACAAATGTCATAATAAAAACCCCAGATAGGAAATGTGACTGGGGTGTGAATGCCATCATGCCCGGAAGCGAGAATTTGGTGATTTCGAAAAAGACGTTAGTTGAGATTTTGACTCTGGGCCTGGCAGTCCAGAAGTGAGTTGAGATTTGACTCTGAGCCGAGCAGTCCAGTTGGGGGGTTGACTGAAGGACGATGTAGGAACAGTCAGCATTGTAAAAATTGTATCTCTCTCTCTCCTCGTGTCGAAAACCTAAACTAAAGAAGTTAATAAACGTTTCGTACCTGACTATGGAGAGTCGTCAGTGTTTCCGGATTTCTCTGCATCTGAATATTTTACATATTCGTATTTTAGCTATGCTACACATATAGGCTGAGACTATTAGATATCTTGTTAATAAGTTTATCTATTATTATCATTATTTATTCATGGAGAGTTTTTCACATCAGTTTTAGCTGATGGTTTTTCTCTGGAGACTGAGTGACAGCGAGTCTCCACAAGTCTGCATAAATTTTTCAATTCCGTTGCAAGGTCGAGTTACTTATTATCATATTATTAATATTTTTTTTTTTTACTCCTATAGAGTTTTTCACTTTAGCGTTAGCTAATGGTTTTTCACTGGAGTTTGAGTGACAGCAAGTCTCCTCAAGTCTCCAAGACTCTTCCCAGTATTCTGGCCGTTCTCAATAATGCTGTCGTTTGGATGGTCTCCACTCGTCCACCAACTTCATAGTCCTCGAGGCTCTTTAATTATCCTTTAGTTACTGTGCCAAAAGCACCAATCACAATTGGTATAATCGTCACCGTCATGTTTCATTATTATTATTATTATTCCTTTAGAGTTTCTCGCATCAATATTGGTGGATGGAGTTTGAGTGACGGCAAGTCACCCCAAGTCTCCAGGAATTTTCTCAGTATTCTGGCCGTTCTCAGTAATGCTGTCATTTGGATAGTCTCTACCCGTCCGCCAACTTCCAAGTCCTCCAGGCCTTTTAATAATCCTTTTGTTATTGTGCCAAAAGTACCAATCACAATTGGTACAATCGTCACTTTTATGTTCCATAGCTTTTTCAATTCTCTTGCAAGGTCGAGGTACTTATTATTATTTACTCATTAGAGTTTTTCACATCAGCGTTAGCTGATGGTCTTTAACTGGAGATTGAGTGACAGCAAGTCTCCTCAAATCTCCAGGACTCTTCTCTGTATTCTGGCCGTTTTCAATAATGCTGTTGTTTGGATGGTCTCCACTCGGCCGCCAACTTCCAAATCCCCCAGGCCCTTTAATAATCCTTTAGTTACTGTGCCAAACGCACCAATCACAATTGGTATAATTGTCTCCTTCATGTTCCATAGTTTTTTCAATTCTATAGCGAGGTTAATTATTATTTTACTTTTTTGAGAGTTTTTCCTGTCTGCGTTTTTTTTTTCTGGAGTTTGAGTAACAGCAAGTCTCCTCAAGTCTCCAGGACTCTTATTAGTATTCTGGCCGATCACAACAATACTGTTTGGATAGTTTCCACACGTCTTTTTATTTCTACAACATCCAGTCCTTGTAACAATCCCTTCGTGACTGTACCGAGTGAGCCAATTACAATTGATACATTGTTTTTTCAATTCTCTAGCAAGGTCTAGGTACTTATTTCTTTGTTCTCTTTCTTTCAGTTTTACTTTGTCGTCAGCCAGAGGGGCAAACTCCACAATTCTGTAAGTTAGCGACCATAGTCGAGGGTGACCCGAAGGCTCCCTTTTCGATAGCTACTACACCAAGGTGTAGGGGAGGGCGCTACTCCATTCCCAGGATTGCTCCACTTTACCCTTGAACCGTACCTTATAATGCTGAGTGTTAAGCAAGGTGGTATCAAGTTCCATTTTTAAAGTCTTTGGTATGACTCGACCTGGGATTGAACCCAGGTCTCCCGGGCCATTGGCGAACACTCTAACCGCTGGGCCAATGTCCCAGGCTCCCTTTTTTGTTGATTATCTCGAGGTCTGATCGTCTAGTCAAGATTAGGTGATACGTTTGTATCTCAAAATTCTAAAGAATTTCGTGCGTCTCGTTTTCTAGGGCGGATTCTGGGTGCAGTATATACCATTTGTTCGTATGGTCAAATTTAAACTTCTTGCACAGTTCCCAGTGGATCACCTTCCCAAATATGTCATGTCTAGTCTTATACTCTTTTTGCGCTAATTTAGTGTTTTCTCTTATTTTATAATTGATCGTTTCGTCTCTATCACGACATAATCTACATTTGCTATTTTGTTGCGTTTTATCTATTCTTGTTTTGACATAGTCCTTATGGCGTTGTTTTGTGTTGCTTTCTAAAAAGATTCAGTTTCTCTCTTAAGGTTTCCTTTTCTTAGCCTTATCCAAGTTTTCTCTTGTGTGATTTCGCTTATTTGTTGCTTGAAATGTCCATATTATTATTCTTTTTATTATTAATCCTTGAGAGTTTTTCACTGGAGTTCGATTGACAACAAGCCTCCAGGACTCTTCTCAGTATTCTGTCCGATCTCACTAATGCAGTAGTTCGGGTGGCTTCCACTTGTACTTTTATTTCAAAGTCCTCCTTTCCGTGTATCAATCCTTTGGTGACTGTACGAAGAGCACCAATTACAATTGGTATAAACGTCACTTAATGTTCCCCAGTTTCTTCAATACTCTTGCAAGGCCGAGGTAGTTATCCTTCTTTTCACTTTCTTTCAATTTTACTTTGTGGTCAGCCAGTACAGCAAGGTCCACAATTTTGCAAGTTCTCTTTTTTTTAGATTATTATAAGATCTGGTTGTCTGGCCGAGATTAGGTGATTCGTTTGTATGTCAAAATCTCAGCGGAGTTTGTGTGTGTCATTCTCCAGGACAGACTCTGGGTTGTGCACATACCATTCGTTCGTATGGTCAAATTTAAATTTATTGCACAACTCCCAGTGGATCACCTTGCCCACCCAGTCGTGTCTAGTCTTTTACTGCTTCTGTGCTAATTTGCTGCATTCGCTGATTATGTGATTGATGGTTTCGTTTCTATCATCGCATAACTTATATTTGGTGGTTTCTTGGGTCTGGTCAATTATTATTAATAGAATGATTATTATTGATGTTGTTGTTAATCTTTTCGCTTTCTTTTAGTTTTACTCTATGGTCTTCTGGTACTTCAAAATCTACGGGATGATAAGTAGTTTTCTTTTTATTTCTTATTAATCTCTTCAAGGTCTGATCTTCTGGTTAGAATTGAGTAATAAATTTGTATCTCAAAATTCAAGGGAATTGGATGTGTCTCATTTTCAAGAACAAATTGCGGTTTATAACATAATCCATTTGTTGGCATGGCCAAATCTTAATTTCTTACACAGTTCCGATTGGATCACCTTTCCTATCCTGTCATGCCTACGTTGGTTTCTTTTCGGATTATTTTCTGCATTCGTTAATTTTGTGATTAACTACTTATGTCTGTCATCGCAAAACCTACACTTACTATTCATCTGTATATTATAAATTTTCGAGTTGAAATAATTAATTTTTAATGTATTAGTTTGTACTGCAATCTCTCTTCATGTTTCCTCTTCGTAACTATATCCAGGTTATCTCGATAGCAGTTTTCTTTGTTTGTCACCTGAAGTATTCATATAATTGTTTTTCTTCCCATTTTCATTTTCTTGATTTTGTGATCCACAAGGAATTGTGCAAAAGATTGAAGTTTAGCACAGCCCAGTCGGCTGGAGTTGCATAATACACATACTCATATTTAACCAACTCCTCCGCTTGGGCAGGATATGACACAAGGTCAATTTTTAAGCGGAGTTTAACAGGTCTGAATGCAGAGTTTTCCTTCTCCTAGACTAGTTGCCTCACCAAGGCTGAAGAACCTAGTCTACCCTACTATTTACCCATTGCTGGAGGGAGAATAATTGGATTCATACCTTTCCCAAGGGTATTAGTGCTATGTGAAATGCAATCAGTCTCGTCCAGGATTTGAACTCGTGTCGCCGTGTCCATTTCCTACGGGCACCCAACGGCACCTTATAATATATATACTGTTTCTCTACAGAGATGTAAGAACCTTCCCCCAATGATTGTCCTGTATATAACACAAAACAATTTGATGATGAGGCTCAAGTAGTGATGGAGTAGTGAGTGCAGAGTACCCCTTCGTTGCCATCGCTCCAAGGTCCACTCTGGCACGGAGCAGTAGCACCTATCTATAGGTCAAATAGAACTGATTCATATTTAAAGTGACTTATGCTAAACTGAATTGTTAGAAATAGAATGGTTTGATCATTTAACTTTGTATAAACAAAGGATTGATGTTTAATTGAATTGTTAGTGATATATCACAATACTCTGAATCATTTAACTGTGTGCAAACGAATGATTAATGTTGAATAAAATAATTAATACGAAATAGCGATACTTCACTGACTGTAGAAAAATTATTAATATTGAATGGAATTATAAGTGTTACGTTGCAATAATTGAAACCATTTAACTGTGTAGAAACAATACCACAAATAGTGTGAAAACAAATTAGTTCTATCACATTTAAAAATGAACTAACCGACGAACTAATCTTTTACATATGATGTATATCTATTTAAATGCATGCAAATGAATGACTGACGTTACATTTTTATTGTTACATCGCAATACTTAAAGACATTTAACTGTGGGCAAACAAATGATTTATAGTAAATGGAATTATTCGTATTAGATTTCAATATTTGAAACTTTTAAACTGTGGTTAAAAAATGCAAGCTCAGGCTTGTTTTAAAAATGCTATCGAGAAAATGTGTTTGCAAATCATATATATTTAATATATATGTATAAACAGTATTTGGAATTAAATTACTTACAAAGGTTGATATGCCGTAAAACCAAACGAAACCAAACTATACTGAATTTTTTCCAAGCTGACCAATGGATTATGCACTAACCAGAATCTGTCCTAGAAAATGAAAAGCATAAAATTCTCTAAGACTTTGACTTATAGAATAATAAATCTTGACCAGAAGGCCTGATAGAATATCAATTAATAAGAAAAAAAAGTAATCTTGTGAATTTTGTCGTTCCAGTCTACCATAGATTGTCAATGAAAAAAAAAAAAGCGAAAAGATAGGCACATTCTAAGACTTTGCCAGAGAGATGAAAAAGTTAGGCAACATGAAAGTGACGGTGATAACCATCTTAGTTGGAGCCCTCGGAACAATCTTGAAAAACCGGAAAAGAAACAAGGGGAACAGGAAATCAAATGAAGAATCAATATCACTCAGACCAAAGCTTGTCCAGTTGCCCGTTGGGAGGGGGGCTGTAGAATACACTAACTGCACCTCTGCTGAGGGATAAGACCCCCCAATGAGTGTCCTTGATATGACATTAAACAATCTGATGGTGAGTTTCCTGTGATGCTGAAGCTTTGGCGAATGCAGAGCACCCCTTCATTGCCATAGCCCCGAGGTCCACTCTGGCCTGGTGTGGTAGCACCTGATAGGGCCCTATCTATATATTAAATAGAACTAATATCCCCTTGCAAGCTGTATCGTAAGAGACGACACTAACGCTTCTGATCGGCTGCGTATCCCTGGCTCAAATCTCGTTTCTGACTGGACTCTGTCTAAATCAGACCGCGTGGTTCTCATATCACGTGCTCGACCGGCCTACCCCGATGCACTGCCTTCCCTCTGTGTACTAATCACAACGTGACAGCTTGTCAAAGCACACGGGGTCACTAGGAATGAACCCAAAATCCATGTCAACAGTCATTATATAACGCATAAATACACTGGACACTTGTACTTTGATGCCAGTTTATTTTGTTTAATTTAGTTATTTGATAAGTAATAACTGTTTGAACAACATTCAATGGAAAACCGTTTGTTGCAAAGAGTCTCAGAGATAAATTTGATTGATGAAATAAGGGTTCATTGAAAGCACATCGTTAAGACTCTGTGTGTTAGGGTCTTAATTTGATTATTTTTTTCTTTGTTTGGGTAAAACGAATCCCACCGAGTATAAGTAAAAAAAAAAGGAAATTTGGCGACCGCAGTCGTGGGCGACAATAGCTACAACATCGAGGTGTAGGGACGGGAGCTACTCCTTTCCCTGGATTGCTCTACTTTACCCTCGATACGTACCTTATATTGCTGAGTGTTAAGCAAGTAGGTATCAAGTAACATTTTTAAAATCTTTGGTATGACGCGACCTGGGAATGAACGCCAGTCTCCCGAATCATTGGCGAACACTCTACCAACTAAGCCAATAAGCCGGTTATCGATGTGACATTACGTAAAGGAGCCATACCAACTAACACATCTAAAAAAGGCAACGTGTAATCAGAATATTTATCTCGTGTAAATCTAAGGGCTGGCTGGATCTTATTAAGGGAGTTAAAGAACAAGTCCGAAAATATTAACCAGGACAGGTCCCACTTGAAAACCCATGGAGATCCTATCAATCTGTCTGTACATGATGTTATCAAAACTAAATTCTACAGAGATCGTAGCAAGTTTTATTAACTCAATAAATATGTTCTCAGGAGTCTGGGTGGGGTGGGGGGGGACAAATACTTACGATATATTAAGTCCGTACAAATATCGATAGTCTCAAGAAGATTTGCACAGATAAGTAAACTACTGAGGAACACATAAATTTTTCAGTTAAAAATATCGTTTAATAAAACTGGAGAAATCAAAGGAGTCAGTACATGCTGTAGGAATTAATAAAACTAAAAAGCTTGACGGCAATAACACAAGAACGCTGCGAGCAATATTGAACAAGTCCTGGAGGCAGCACTCCATAAAACAGCAGCTGTATGGCCACCTAACACCCATCATAAAAACTATCCAAGTTAGATGAATCAGACATGCGGGACACTGCTGGAAATATAAGGACGAACTCATCATATTTACCCAACCCCTCCGCTCGAGCAAGATATGACACAAGGTCAATTTTTAAGCGGAGTTTATCAGGTCTGAATTCTGTGTTTTCCTTCTCCTAGACTAGTTGCATCACCAAGGCTGAAGAATCTAGTCTGCCCTACTATTTACCCATAGCTGGAGGGAGAATATTTGGATTCATACCTTTCCCAAGGGTATTAGTGCTATGGGAAATGCAATAAGGACGAACTCATAAGCGATATACTCCTGTGGACCCCTTCACATGGACGAGGAAAGGCTTGACGAACCGCTATAACCTATATACAACAGCTCTGTGCCGTTACAGGATGTAGACTTGAAGACCTGCCGAGAGCGATGGACGATAGAGACGGGTGGTGGGAAAGGGTCAGGGAGGTCCGTGCTGGCAGTGCGAGATGATGATGATGATGATGATGATGATGGAGAAATGAAACTAGTTCAAAAACAGTAGATGCTGTAGTAATCCAACACATGTTAAAAGATGGTAGCAAGCCACTCAGTAACCTTATGATGGGAAGAACCTATCATAGAGAGACGGTTGGTTGGTTGGGTTTTATGGCATAACAACCTTCATAGGTGATTTTATGCCAAATTCTGTTTATATATATATATATATATATATATATATATATATATATATATATATATATATATACGTGTGTTTGTGCGTGTTTAACCTAAAATTTCTGAATGAATATTTTATAGATAACGTTTTAGATCTCATTTGTTTGCAGAGAATCTCATTTGTTTGCAGAGGATCTCATTTGTTTGCAGAGGATTTTATGATTTCAATTCATCTAATCTTTTGGTACGATCCTGTGTCTCTCAAGAAGGACAGAACGTCTTCCATTTTGACGTTCTCAAACAGATTAGTCAATGGGACGCCATCCTTATGAGACGAAGGCGAATAGAACCAACTGGTCAAATTAAATCAGAAATGGTTGAAGGAATAAGAACATCCTTTTGGAATTTCGCCTCAATGGATACGGTATGGTCGTATGTATGGACCGGGCCCAGCCTACTAAATTTGATGGTGTTCACTAAGATGGTCATCATTTTGTCTACGTAATTCTGATTATCCAAAATGACAATCTCAGAACCTTAATCAGGTCTGGTTATGACTAAAGATTTGTTATTCCTAAGTGACTTTAGAGTTCGAAATTTCTACCTATGTCACTTAAATTCGGAATAAGAAACAGGAGCAACTGCATATGAATGACCTAGGTCATTCAATCTAGCTTTAAGATCCCGCACATGAGTTGAAGAAACATGTTGAAGTCTTTTGAATTGAGCAAAAAGAACTTCAAACTCAGAATAGATCTCCTCCTGTTTGATATGTGAGGGGGGATACAATAATCCAAACAATGAGCTAAAATTGGGAGTTCCTGGTGGGACAACTGTGCAGAAGAAAGACTAAGAACATTTTGGGATTATCCGGACATCCAATTTTTTTATTAATCAAATGATCCAAGTTATAATATTTAGATGATAGTTTAATCAGTCTACGCTCACGAATAAATGGAAGGTAACAGCTAAACCGTATTTTATCAAAAAAAAAAGGACAATCTGCTGAGAGACTCATTCCATAGGTTTAAATATTGCCTATTCAAACTTGCAAGACGATTAGAAATGTTTACACACACACACACACACACACACACACACACACACACACACACACACACACATATCCCTTAACTATGTGCAAGCAAATGACTGAAGTTAAATTAAATTGTTGGTGTCACATTGCAATACCTGAAATCACTTAACTGTGTTCGAACAAATAATTTATTGTAAATAGAATTGTTCATGTAAGAAATACTTGAAACCATTTAATTGTTTACAAAAAAAGAATTCAGTCTTGTTTAAAAATTATTAATTACAAAATGTGTTTGCAAATCATATATATTTAATATGTACGTATAAAGAGGATTTGGCATTAAATAAACTACAAGTGTTGATATGCCATAAAACCCAACTAAGCCAAATCATATGTATTCCCATCTAATACTAATAGTTATATGGTTGCCAAGTCGGCTGGGGCTGTAGAATACACCGACTGCTTCTCTGCAGAGAGGTAAGACTCTCCCAATGAGTGCCCTGATATGATACAAAACAATCTGATGGTGAGATTCAGTAATTCTGGAGCTTTGGGGAATGCGGTGTATTCCTTCACTGTCATCGCTCCAAGGTCCTCTCTGGCCCGGAGTGATAGCACCTGATATGGTCCTATCTATGGATTAAACAGAACTAAACTGTTTGTTTGAAATAGAACTGTCTAAACACTTCAACTACGTACTTATGCTAAACTGAATTGTTTGAAATAGATCTGTTTGTATGTAAAGAAAATGGATTTGGCATTAAATAACTTGCAATAAAGGATATGCCATAAAACCAAACCTAACCAAACCAAACCACACCAGATCTATTTGACCGAGTGATGAGACTCTAACAACAACAACAACAACAACAATGACAACAACGGAACAAAGTAGAACTTAGAGTAATGGCAATGAAGGAGTGATTCATAACACCCAGGTCTCTAGAACTAGGGATTCACCATCAGATGTCGTTTAGTGTCATACCCAGAATACCCACTTTGTTTGATAGGGGATCTTGAAACCTCATCAGGAGATACAGTCAAGCTCATTCGATTATGCTGACATCGGCATTAAATTATCCAGCAAGAGTTGACATGCCTTAAAATCAATCAACCCATCCAACCAACCTTAAAACTTTGGAACAGATTTTGTTCCAGACGACGAAGATTACTCCCGCTCCTCCAAAAATGATTTTAACAAAATAATAAATTCTGTAAGCAGAAAAGAAAATAAGAGTAATATAATTTTTTCGAGCACAAATTTTTGAAATTCCGTCCTAACACGACCTTTTTTTTTTAATCTAAAGGAAGCAAGATGAATGCATGTATTAAAAAGGTTTTGAAACAAATTGAATCGGATATAAGAAATGGTAAATATTTTTCTGCTTGTAACAGAATATGTTTATTCAATTTTTCCAGTGTTTGAAGTCTCGAAAACCTATCTTGTCTTTACTTCGTCTCTCAATTAACTCGAGATATCAGTAGAGTCATATTATTGTTGTTTTTTTTTTGTTGTTGTCATCGTTGTTGTTGTTGTTGTTGTTG
>OY757917.1:30565223-30630223 GCA_963585895.1 Sepioteuthis lessoniana
ATATATATATATATCCTATTCTATTATTTTGTAATCTTTTTATAAGTGATCCATATATAAACATTTAAAAGGGCGTGGAGCTTGAAAATCAAGCCGATACTAATTGTTGTCATAGTCTTTGGAACGGCCTTCAAATACATGAAAAAAAAACCCAGGGGAATCGTAAATCTAAAGAAGAACCAAGACCATTCTGACAATAAGAGTGTGAGAATACTTTCGTGAGTCTTGGAGACCGGATGAAACATACTGTCATTCAGATCTGTAAAAAAAGTCCTCAGTTACTGCTGGTGTGAAGAGCCTGCAAAGAATAAAACAAAAGACCAGACCTATTGTTACTCAGTAAGAAAAAAATGAACTTGTCCTCTTGGGGATTTAGTCGTTCCAGTGGACCATAGAATAAAAATAAAAGAAAGAAAAAGATAGACAAATACCTGGATCTTGCCAAAAAGGTGACAGTGATACCAATAATCGTTGGAGCATTTGAAATACTTTCCAAAGGCCTGGAAAAAGACTGGGAGAGCTGGAGTTCAAAAGAAGAATCGATACCTGCTAGAACATAGCACTGTTAAAATTAGCGAGAATATTTAAAAGAGACCTGGAGACCTGAGGAGACTTGCTGTCTCTCTGACTTCAGTGAAAAACTGCCGGTAAAACTAGTGCAAATAACTCGCAAAGTGTGAAAATAATTAGTTTAATCCAAGGTTTTTTTTCTTGTTCATGACAACTGTTCCCTTTTCACTACAATTATTCAAATGCATTTTCACACTAAGTAGAATAACAAATTAATTTTTAGGTAATTTTGACTGACTCGGTTTCACTGTCGAGAAATGAAAATTGTTGTACAATATTGAGAATGGAGAGGATAAGAAGCAGGATAAAAATAATTCTTAAAAAGTACAAATTTATGTTTTTAGGGTGTGATTAGATGGTTGGTTGGTCGGGTTTTATGGCATAACAACTTTCATAGGTGATTTTATGCCAAATTCTGTTTATATATATATATATATATATATATATATATATATATATATATATATATATATATATATGTACGTGTGTTTGTGCGTGTTTAACCAAAGATTTCTAAATGAATACTTTATAGATAACGTTTTAGAAAAGCAGGATCTTATTTGTTTGCCGAGGATTAAATGATTTCAATTCATCTTATCTTTTGGTACAATCCTGTCTCTCTCAAGAAGGACAGAACGTCTTCCATTTTGACGTTCTCAAACATATCAATCAAACTATTCTCATTGAACAATTGATCTCTGATGAGAGCGAAAGCTTTACATTCTATAAAAATGTGTTTAACGTTCCAAGGCGTTTCACATGTCAAACACTGTGGCTGTTCTTTTTTCAGTATGAAAGAATGAGTAAGTCTTGTATGACCAATGTGCAATCAGGATATTTTGTCTTGTACTCTTCTTGATTTTCAGGTGTGATTAGAGAAATTAGGATTAACTACTTTGCTAGAAAGAATAATGAGAGATAATCTACTTGAAACTTTTAAAGTAATTAATAGAAGTTGTCTAAATTTCTGAGACGTAGCTTTATGATGTTTATCGTTAAGGTTTGTCCAGCAGGACACATAGCGTAACTGTTATAGGTGTTGGTTCCCAAAGCTTCTAAGGAGACAATCATCTGGAGGTTACAGGTTCAATTCTGATAGCAGCCGAGTAACAATGCAGGAATACTTAACACTTGTACCCGGTTATGGCTAACGGAATCAGAACAGGTGACCCCCGTGGATTCAATAAAAGACATAATCCGAAGTTCTATGAAGGTTCCCGAGTTCGACAAACACCTGAAGGAAACTGAAGGACATATCGGCCGAAACGTTGTAGAAATAACAATAAAGATGAAGACAATAGTCCGAAAACCCTTAATGATAATTAATAGAATTTCTTATCATGGTGTTTTGGATTTTCTTCTTTATTTTTTATTTGATAATGGAGTTATATATTTTTGGAACAAATTGCCTGATCAGATCAAAAACAACGGTTGTGTAAAAAGGAAGACTAAGTCAAATGATTTATGAAACGATTTTAAGAAAAAGAATTTAATATGTATTTTTGGGAACTATCAAATGAATTATCTACCAGAATTTGACCTATATAGAGATATTTAAATCAATTGTGTGCTTATTCTGAGTAAAGATTTTTTTTAATTGTTGATTTGAGATGGTGATAAAAAACGGAGATGCCCAAAGGGGCCTAGCAAACAAATATTAGTAACAATAATTTGTGTCTTTAAAAACATAAGAAATATCAAATCATATCTAAATAAAAAAAATATTACTTCAAAAGAAAAGCCAAAAAATTATTAAAAAAAACGACCAAACAAAAACAAAAACAAAAAACAAAAAAAACCATCCATTTTAATTATTGTGTTCACCATGGAACAGCTGTAATAGATTAATAAATAAGAATATTATTATATTTACTCTTTTTCGAGTTTTTCATAGCGTTAACTGATAGTCTTTCACTGGAGTTTGATTGACAGCAATTCTTCTCAAGTCTCCAGGATTCTTCGCAGTATTCTGGCCGATCTCGATTATGCAGTAGTTTGGATGGTCTCAACTTGTCCTTTTATTTCAAAGTCCTCCTGTGTCTTTATTAATTCTTTGGTGACTGTACAAAGAGCACCAATTACAACTGGTATAAAAGTCACTTTCATACTTCTAAGTTTTTTCAATTCCCTAGTAATGTCGAGGTATTTATCCTTTTTTTTTCACTTTCTTTAATTTTACTCGGTGGTTAGCTGGAACAGCAAAGGCCAAAATTTTGCAAGTTCTTTTTTTTTGTTGTTGTTGATTATTATAAGGTCCGGTCGTCTGGCCGAGATTAAGTGATCCATTTGTATCTCAGAATCCCTGAGGAGTTTGTGCATCTCATTTTCCAGGATAGATGCTTGGTTGGATATATATCATTATTATTTCTATAATTAATTTTTCTCACTATCTAAAAATGGAAGTTTTCGCTGAAGTCCAAGTGACACCAAGTCTTGTCAGTTCTGTAGAATTCTATTCAATGTTCTACCAATATCGATTTTCCTCTGGCCCAGACGGTTTTAATTCCTCGGCGGACTTTCAGCTCCTGCAGTCTTTTTTTTTCACCCATGTTCTTCAGGATTGTTCCAAGTCCTCCTGCAAGGATTTGTATCACTGTTTCCTTGACTTGTTTTCACATCAGGCAAAATTAAAAACTTCTTCATAGAGTCAATGTACACAGAATATTTCAAAGATTCCGATCTATCTATCTATCTATCTATCTCATCGTTGTTGGCTGTCGAGGTATTTCTTTTCGTTTTCTTTCCATTCCTGTTTTTCCGTCTCCTTTTGTGTTCTTCATGGTTTCCCTATTATTGACTGTCGTAGGAAATGGACACGCCGACACGAGTTCAAATCCTGGCCGAGACTAATTGCATTTCACATAGCACTAATACCCTTGGGAAAGGTATGAATCCAATTATTCTCCCTCCAGCTATGGGTAAATAATAGGGTAGACTAGTTTCTTCAGCCTTGGTGAGGCAACTAGTCGAGGAGAAGGAAAACTATGAATTCAAACCTGTTAAACTCCGCTTAAAAATTGACCTTGTGTCACATCCTGCCCGAGCGGAGGGGTTGGTAAATATGATTATTGACCGCTTTGATTAATCTTTCTTTACACTTTGTTGTATATTGTTTGAGTCTTTGTGTTGTGTCATCTGCACATTCTTCATGGCTGATCAAAAGGGAAACGCAAAGAGCCTCTAACAGGATTTGAATTCGGTTCGTCAGGTCTATTTTATCATCGACTTTAACTTGTCATTGATGTATAATCTTTTTACATAAACTTTTGGATGTGACTCATCATCAATTTTCTTGTTTGCTGATCTGTGATTCTAGGCTTCTCTCTTATTCAATTTTTGATTTGGTTTTGTTTTTATCATATTTACCCAACCCCTCCGCTCGGGCAGGATATTTCCACAAGGTCAATTTTTAAGCGGAGTTTAATAGGTGTGAATTCAGAGTATTCCTTCTCCTAGAAGAACCTAGTCTACTCTACTATTTATCCATAGCTGGAGGGAGAATAATTGGATTATTACCTTTACCAAGGGGTACTATTAGGGGTGTCCTCGTGGTGTAATGGTTAAAGCGATGCACTGCGGAATCGTAGTAGGCGAGTTCGTACTCCAGTCGCGCTATTACGTTCATTTTCGGGCAAATACCCTTGGGAAAGGTATGAACCCCCTTATTCTCCCTCCGGCTATGGGTAAATAGTTGGACGGACTAGGTTCTTCAGCCTTGGTGAGGCAACTAGTCTAGGAGAAGGAAAACTCTGAATTCAAACCTGTTAAACTCCGCTTAAAAATTGACCTTGTGTCATATCCTGCCCGAGCGGAGGGGTTGGTAAATAGTACCAAGGGGTACTAGTGATATGTGAAATGCAATCAGTCTCGTCCGGGATTTGAACTCGTGTCGCCGTGTTCATTTCCTACGACGATAACCATTACACCACGGGCACCTCCTAATTTGGTTTGTTTTATGGCATATCATTAACTGGAGGTTGCTTATTGCCAAATCTTCTTTCTACATATTCATTTAATATATGATTTGGTTGGTTAGTTGGTTCCTTGCTTGCTTTGTTCTACGTCGTATCAACCCTTTGCGCCAAATCAAATTTCAAACAATTCAGTCTAGTATAAGTATGGTTTTTGTTTACAACCAGTTAAATGTCAAAACAGTTCTATTTCAAACAGTTCAGTTTTGCATACGTACGCTGTTTCAGCGTCAAATATAGTTCTATTTCTAACAATACAGTTTAGCATAAGTACACCGTTTAGTTCTATTTGACTCATTGATAGGACTCTACCAGGTACTACCACTCAAGGCCAGAGTGAATCAGGGAGTGATAGCAATGAAAGGGTACTCTGCATTCCCCAAAGCTCCAGCATTACTGTAGTCTCACCATCAGATTATTTAGTGTCATATCCTGGACCCTTGTTGTGGGAGTCTTACCCTTCTGAAGTGAGGTAATCGGTGTATTCTACAGCCCCATGAATATATTTATTCCTTTTATCCATTTCCTGCTGCAGACTTTGGTTTCAAATAGTAATTCATTTCAGATTTTTTCATTAATTTCTCTTTACTTGATGGTATATTATTCTCATATTCCGAGATATTTGTGGTTTTACACAAGAATGCTGTGAGCAATATTGAACAAGTCCTGGCGGCAACACCCCACAAGGCACCAACTATACGGCCACCAGCCTCCCATCTCGAAAACTATCCAAGTCAGATAAACCAGACATGCAGAACACTGCTGGAGAAGCAGAGATCAGCTCATAAGTGATCTACTCCTATGGACCCCCACATATGACCGGGCAAAAGCAGGACGATCAGCTCGAACATCCATACAGCAGCTCTGTGAGGATACGAGATGTAGCCCTGAAGACCTGCCAGAGGCGATTAACGACAGGGAGAAGTGGCGAGAGAGGGTCAGTGATATCCGTGCTAGCAGCATGACATGATGATGATGATGACAGGTATTTTGATCGCGCATCTCTTTCTTCTGTTGCTTCTCATTTTCTTTCATTTGTCGCAGTCATTGCACATATACAAAGTAAAGTTAGTGACCGTAGTCGAGGGCGACCAGAAGGCTCCCTTTTCAATAGCTACAACACACTGACTGTAGTCGAGGGCGACCAGAAGGCTCCCTTTTTCAATAGCTACAACACGCTGACTGTAGTCGAGGGCGACCAGAAGGCCCCCTTTTCAATAGCTACAACACGCTGACTGTAGTCGAGGGCGACCAGAAGGCTCCCTTTTCAATAGCTACAACACGCTGACTGTAGTCGGGGGCGACCAGAAAGCTCCCTTTTCAATAGCTACAACACGCTGACTGTAGTCGAGGGCGACCAGAAGGCTCCCTTTTCAATAGCTACAACACGCTGACTGTAGTCGGGGGCGACCAGAAGGCTCCCTTTTCAATAGCTACAACACGCTGACTGTAGTCGAGGGCGACCAGAAGGCTCCCTTTTCAATAGCTACAACACGCTGACTGTAGTCGAGGGCGACCAGAAGGCTCCCTTTTCAATAGCTACAACACGCTGACTGTAGTCGGAGGCGACCAGAAGGCTCCCTTTTCAATAGCTACAACACGCTGACTGTAGTCGAGGGCAACCAGAAGGCTGCCTTTTCAATTGCTACAACACGCTGACTGTAGTCGAGGGCGACAAGAAGTCTCCCTTTTCAATAGCTACAACACGCTGACTGTAGTCGAGGGCGACCAGAAGTCTCCCTTTTCAATAGCTACAACACGTTGACTGTAGTCGAGGGCGACCAGAAAGCTCCCTTTTTCAATAGCTACAACACGCTGACTGTAGTCGAGGGCCACCAGAAGGCTCCATTTTCAATAGCTACTACACGCTGACTGTAGTTGAGGGCGACCAGAAGGCTCCCTTTTCAATTGCTACCACACACTGACTGTTGTCGAGGGCCACCAGAAGGCTCCATTTTCAATAGCTACTACACGCTGACTATAGTCGAGGGCGACCAGAAGTCTCCCTTTTCAATAGCTACCGCAAAGGTGTAGGGGAAGGCGCTACTCCTTTCCCTGGATAGCTCCACTTTACCCTTGATCCGTACTTTATATTGTTGAGTAATAAGCAAAGAGGTATCAAGTACCATTTTTAAAGTCTTTGGTATGACACGATCTGGGATTGAACCCAAGTCTCCCGCTGTGTGTGTGGTATGAATTATCGTAATATAATCCTGAAAATATATCCATCTGATAAATTAATGTGCTTCAAGCTAATCACTTTATACTTGTAGCCTTGTTTCAAAACTCGTTACCCTTAGTAAATATGTTATTACACACACACACACACACACACAAACGCGCGCACGCACACACACACACACACGCACACATATTTGCCCAGTCGGCTGGGGCTGTAGAATACACCGACTGCACCTCTGCAGAGATGCAAGACCCCCCCAACGAGCATCCTGGATATGACATTAATGCTGGAGCTTTGGGGAATCCAAAGTACCCCTTCATTTCCATCACTCCCAGGTCTACTCTGGCCCGGAGTGGTTGCACCTGATAGGGTCTTATCTATGGGTCAAATAGAACTAAAATGCGAGCTTATGCTAAACAAAATTATTTGAAATAGAACTGTTTTGATATTTAAACTGGGTACTCATGCTAAACTGAAATGTTTGAAATAGAACTGTTTATATTTAAACTGCGTATTTACACTAAACTGAATTGTTTGAAATAGAACTGATTTTTGTATGAAAATAGATTTGGCATTAAATGACCAATAAATGTTGATATGTCATAAACCCAAACAAGCAAGCAACCAAAATTAGTTTGTTATTAATTATTTGTAAAATATCCAAGAAAAGTGCTGTTACTTTCTCGTTAGTAAGTAAAATCTATGGTAGTTTCAATTTTATTTAGTTTTTCCGTAATTTTGAAGTCCTTATTTCGTGGCTATTTAAGCAAATCATCCTCGTAGTTCGCATCTTTGGGTATTATAAATTTAAAGGGGTTAGATTCAAGAAATCCCGAAAGATACAAGCCAGGACTCCACTAAGAGGCAAACCCAAGGGAAAAACAAATTTTTGTTTATAAAAAATGCCCTTATGTCAGTAGCTGCAGCATTACGTAACCCCCCCCCCAAGAAGTGCTATTTAAACCAGAGAGAATGAAAAGCAATTTTATTACATATAAATCCTATAATTGTTTTTACAATGAATAATACAAAAATATACACTAACAATTTTTAGTACATATTATTTGTTAGTATTTAATTCTACCGAAACTATAAGTTCAATATAGATGTATTTACCTAACCTCTTCGCAGGAATAGGATGTAACACAAGGTCAATTTTTAAAGCAGAGTTTAAGTGTTTTGAAATCAGAGTTTTCCTTCTCCTATTCTCGTTGCCATACCAAGGTTAAAGAGTTCCGTATTCCCGACTATTTACCCATAGCTAGAGAGAGAATAATTGAATACCTACCTTTCCTAATATTAGGAGCACTATGTGAAATGCAAACAGCCTTGTTCAGGATTATTAACTCGAATCTACATGTCCATTTTCTATGTGGATAACTATTAAATCACGACCACCCCGATATATATATATTTGTATATTCCTTATTGCTCCATATTTTTGTTATACTCCATTTACATAATACATGCAATGAATATATACAGAACGATATATAGAATATACCCAATGGTTTTATTCACATGATTAGCTTTTAAACAATTGCAACTGTCAAAATAAATCCAATATCTCTTTGCACACTATGTTCTTTGTCGAAGTTTTATTATCTCATCTCCCTTGCTTAGCAGTGTCCAATACTTTTATATTTGGCTGCCTATGCATTCTTAAAATGAAAAGCAACATACAATTGCTCGAGACTTATTACTGTGGTAAGAAAGGAATAAACCTACTTTATCAAAAATGATAAAATTGTTGTTTATTTAAAAAAAATACTATATATTTAAAATGATGAATTTAAAAAAAAAGAAGATATTTCTATTATATCAATACTTTTACATCTGGTTGCCTGCGCATTCTTAAAAAGTAAAGCAACGAGGGTTATTACTGTGGTAAAAAAAAAAGGAATAAACCCACTTTATCAAAAATTAAAAAAAAAACAAAAAACAACAAAACTATCGAATAATTATAAATACAACATTATGTTTAATCTGAGGAAGCAACATCTACCTTGGAAATGTACTAAGCTTTTTGCTTAGATGTGGCACAAGGCCATATGAAAGGGGCACCCAATGAGCAACATCTACCTTGGTTTAGTTTCTTTGGTTAGTTTCTTTGTTTTATGGCATATCAACCATTGTATGTTATTTAATGCCAAATCCATTTTATAAGTAAAGTAAATTTGGCGATCTTAGTCGAGAGTGACCCGAAGACTCCCTTTTCAATAGCTACTACACAGAGGTGTAGGGGAAGGCGCTACTTCATTCCCTGGATTGCTCCACTTTACCATTGATCCTTACGTAATAATGCTGAGTGTTAAGTAAGGCGGCATCAAGTACCATTTTTTGAGCCTTTGGTATGACTCGACCTGGAATTGAAACCCGATTTCCCGTGCCATTGGGGAACACTCTACCCCTTAGTCCAAGGGGGTTAATACTTTTCCTAAGGGATATTGTCCGAAAGTGAATGAAATAGCGTGTCTTGAGTTCGAACTCGCTTACTTCTACCTTGCAATCAACATATTAGCTATAACATAGAAGATTGATGAATATCCCACTTGGCTGGGGGGAGGATATGTAGCTACGCGTAACATACAAGCGAACAGAATTATCTTATACATCAGCTATTTTGATTCCATGACTGACTAAAAGCTTTAACCAATTATTTCCGTAAAAATCCAGACTGTCCTAGCCTCTATACAGAACTTACTGATATACGGGAATTAATTCTTATTTATTGCGGACTTTTTGTCCTCATCTTGGTATTTGGGGAGGGGAGTTTCTTTCACTACGTTTCGGCCAAATTTCACCTCTGGCCTTCTTCAGGTGATTTACCGTGACCTCGGATAGGAATGCTGAGTCTTGTAACCGTATCCCCAGTAATTACTGCCTTCCATAGTTGTTGTCTATCGCACCACGTTTTTGACCAAGTAAACCTCTGGCCGGCTTGGGTAGGATTTGAAACCGCTATCATCTGACAATGCTCACCAGGAACCGTAGAGACTCAACACCTCTATCCGCTGCGCCACGGGCCCGAAAAAAGTCTCATCTCAAAATGATTCCAATTACTGATATACCTACTTATTCTTATACATATGTGCATAGAGAGAAGGAGAGCTTTGTAGATCTAGTTTAATCGAATAATAGGTCAGTAGTCATTGGCTCAGAAATTAAATGAATCCAGTTAGATATTCTATTATGGGTCGGCTCCATATCATATGATCGTCAACGCATGCGTAGACAACGGAAAGGAAGCAAAACAAATGCAATTACAAATCACAATGCTGAAAGAGAAAATGCAAGCATTCTAAGATGCGGCAAAACAAATGATGTCATTAACCTTTTCATCACCGTCTGCGACCATTATCATATTTCTAAAGTCTTGCCGGTGATCAAGTTATACCTATAAACTTTATTTAGGTCGGAATCTTTATTTTCCGTACGTTTCGTAATGACTGTCGTCGTTGGAAATAAACTTGAGGAATCGAGTTCAAATCCTGTACGAAGTTCTTTGCTTTTCCTTTGGTGGCAACGTCTTTGGGATAATGTTGTGGCCCCGGAAAGGGTCACTTATAAAAACGCAAGCACTGATATTAGATAACAGATTTATATTACACAAGAAAGATAGAGTTACATAGAAAAGGTAAGAAGTCTTGTACTGTTCGGATAACACCGATATTGATCTGCGGTATTTGTTGCACGACCCACCTAACGGGCAAGTGTGGCACAAGGCCTTTTTTAGGTGGGTCCAGGCTCGGGTGCCGAACGATGAACCCAATCCCCTCGAGGTGGGTTAAAGCCTGGTGGGGAAGGCCCCCTGAGGCCGAAGGAAATCTCCAGGTACCGAGACACACCCGGCCAGATCCGTGCCGCAGATAACACGGCCGGCCGAAGTGCTACCCGGCAACTGGAGAGGTTCAGACTGATATTGATCTGCCTTTAGTCCCTGTAAACAGGATACAGGAAGGCACAAGGCCTTAAGTTTTGGGGGGAAGGGGAAGGGTGCGGTCTTGCATTGACTATGTTTTACTAAGGGGACCAAGCTAGCCACATTCGCCGACCCATTCAACAATACAATATATAACCATTCATCCATCGCCATGCACGCTGCTACCACCAAAATACCCCATTTGCTCTTTGAAGAAAAACCTACTTAAAACCCCGAAAGTGATGTATGTTTTTATTTACAATTTTGTGATATTTTTACAAAGAATTTATGTGATGGGAATGGGAGAAAAATCCCGAAATATGTACAATACGAAAAACAAGGAAAAATTCCCCGTTTGGTTTAGCTCCCATCCCCCCCGTCTACGAAAATGGAGGCCGACTGTTTTCCGGTGTCCGAAAACACCGAAAACAAGCCGGACCTACCCTAGGTGGGACTGGGATCCTACTCTAGAGGGGTAAAGAAATACACGGTTGGGCGCAGAATGGGGCAAAAAAAGAAGGCAGGTAATGTAATATTTTATATGATTTTTATATACATATGAATTTTTTCAAGATCTCCAACATTGTCCCCTTTCTTACGACCCGATATTGATCTGCCTCTGGTTGCGAAATCTCTCAGTACTAATAATGGTGAGACGAGTCCATTATGGTAAGATGGGTAAGGCTCCCACAACAGATAAGCATGAACCTATCTTTTCTTTCCACAGCTCTGCGTAAACAGCTGGAGATGCTGTGTTATTTAGCCTTGGTATGGCAGCTAGTCTAGGAAAAAGGAAAACTTTGCTTTCATTAAGTATTTCCATGCCGTTTGCGAGCATGATTACATTCCTAATGTTGTGTCATACTGGCAATGGTTATTGTTATAGGAAATAGACTTGATGAATCGTATTCTAATCCTAGACGAGGATTGTGTTTCACTTTGAGATAATATCCTTGACAGAGGCATGAACCTATCTATTATCCCGCCAGTAATAATTAAATAGTGGGGCAGAATTAGCACAGCAACCTGTCTTGGAAAGGAAAAAAATCGCTCATAAGCGTTGCCAAATTAACTAGTCATGGTAAACGTGCGACCACTTATCCAGATGTATTTTGTAGTTACATCGTTACTCTTACTGAATACACGGTCACAGCCAGCACAACATCTTACAATCCGCGTGATCATAACCTCATAAGCAAGGAAATATTTTTTTAAATAGTGGTAGAGATCACAGTATACACTGCTGATGAGAACTGCTGAGGTCGAAAAAACAGTACATTGTTTCCGGATGTCGCACGCAGTGCTTGCTGGATTTTCTGATCATGATAATTCAATTTGTAATATATATATATATATATATATATATATATATATATATATATATATATATATATATATAAGGTATTCTTCAATCCAGTAAATCCGGAGTATGGAATGGAACAATTCCGTCTGGACAAATAAATTATTCAAATTTCGAATATTTAAATATTCCCGACAAAGAGCTCAATGTAAGTAAATACGCAGAACAAATACTATTATTTAAAAAAAACAATATTCGGTCACATTAGGGTAATAGATTTATTTCCATCCTGTTAAGAGCATTGATATGAATCAAAGACTCCAAAATAATTTTTAACAGGATTCCATCACGTCCAGCAAGAAAATAATATAAATAAGATAAAATAAAATAAAATAAAATAAAAATAAAGATATTTTTTTATTTTTTTGTTAGATCTGTTAAAGTCCCATTAAAAAATATTTCGGAGTCTTTGATTCATATCAATGCTCTTAACAGGATGGAAATAAATTTATTATCCTAATGTGACCAAATATTGCTTTTTCTTGAAATATATACATATATATATATATATATATATATATATATATATATATATATATATTGAAATTTACTTTCTCCAAAACTTCGCTACCACATTCTGACAGTGATGGAAACAAATCTCCTCGGCTTCCAAAGAGTAGTTTTAAACGAAGTGTCAGAAGACCGGCAGGAGATTTTTCAGCTCCTTCAATTGATGTCAAAGCGATTTTGGCTGCTTTGATTAAAGGCCATTCTAACCCTTTGCGTCACACGGATATGTTTTCAAATGAGGTGTTATCAGCTAACTTGTAATGATTCTGTTTTGATGAGGAAGGAAATTAGAAGAGTCTCCACAAAACTTCACCGCCATGACCGAAGCAGATCACCGCTAAACAGGTTAATTGTTGTTCTTGTCTGGTGACGAACGTTTCCAGCTCTTTTATTTCTTTCTTACCTTTTAGATTTCCAAATTGAAAGGTTTGTGCCATTCTCATACCGCTCTCTTGGCAGACTGATATATAACCTTATCCCCAACCCAGGTATGGATTAAATAGTACTGTCATCCTCCAAGGATATTTCCTCCTCCCTCACTCTATCTATCTATCTATCAATCTATCATTTCTCTATTTATATCTATCGCTGTTTATTAATCACTATCGATGGGCTCTTCTCAATCCAGATCTATCTATCTATCTATCTATCTATCTTCGGATTAATTCATGTATGTTATTCTATTCATATCTATCTATCTGTGATTTTTCTATCTTTGACTTATCTATATATTTTCATATCAATTTATCTATCTATCTAATAATTTTCTTATCGTTTTTGTATCTCATTCTAGTAATATGTATATATAATGTGTATGTATCTATGTGCTTCAGTATCTATCTATCTATCTATCTATCTATCTATCTATCTCAGCCTGTTCATATCTATCTATCTATCTATCTATCTATCTTTTTTTATTTTCATATCAATTTGTCTCTCTCGTTTTCATTCATTCAGTTTTTTCTATCTTGTAATTGATACTTTCATTCATTCATCTTTTCCTCTAATCGTGAACCAATTATCAAAATAAATACTCATTCTACTGTCTACATTCCTAATCTTTCATTCATCAATTGGTTTGGTTTCGAAGAAAGTCACGATCTTCAATTTTTCCTCCAGACACAGTTCATAATTTTCCCCTGTTCTCTCTTAACGACTTCTCATCGAAAAATCAGTCTTTCAGGGTTAATCTTTATTGTCCCATACAAATCTGGATAGCGTTCTACTATTAGCGAAAGGTTGTTATACCATTCCTTCCAAGGACGCTTATTACACCCATCCGTATATCATATCCTGTCCATTTTCAACTTCAACATTTGTTCAATATATTACAAATTCCTATAAATCCTATTCATCGACAGGACATTAGTTTTTCCCTCTACAGAGACATACAAGTCTGTATGGTTTGTACTTTCATTCGTATTTACAGTTTTACTATCGTGCTTTTTTATTATTTGAAGCAAATTATCGCTAGAGACATAGCTTATATATATATATATATATATATATATATATATGTGTGTGTGTGTGTGTGTGTGTGTGTATATGTATTCTTTGTGTGTGTGTACTCAGGCAGCAATCTTTCATTTTCATTTTTTTCATTTCATTAAATAACAAAGACACATTATAAAAAACCTAAAAACTTTCAAAAACTTTTTAAAACCCTATTTACTCATGCAAGCAACCTCTGATGATGGCCTATGAAAGGTCGGAAAGCGCTCGGTACAATTTTGGTAAATTCATCCACAAATTCCAACCTGAAACTAATACACTTATCAGGAAACTTGAAAGGATCTTAATAAAATTATATAGACAAAATGTCTTTATTATTTAATCAAACATCCTTATATATATATATATATATATATATATATATATATATCATCATCTTGTCGTGCCATCGGCCCTGATATACTTGACCCTCTCTCGCCACCTCTCCCTATCGTTCATCGCTTCCGGCAGATCCCCAGGTCTACACCCCGTATCCTCACAGCTGCTGTATGTAGGTACGAGCTTGTCGCCCTGCTTTTTCTCGGCCATGTAAAGGGGTCCATAGGAGTACATCACTTTTGAGCTCGTCCCTAATTCTCTAGCAGTGTCCTGCATGTCTGGTTCGTCTAATTTGGATAGTTTTCGTGATGGGTGGTAGGTGGCCGTACAGCTGCTGCTTTGTGGGGTGTTGTCTCCAGGACTTGATATATAATTAAAGGAAAAATTACCAATGCCCAATCCTGTAACTCTTAGTTATCAAACCTAACTTTGCTTATCCTAAATGACCCCCCCCCCATAATCCCCATGCCAAAATGTCACCCCTGTGATCCCCATACCTAAATGTCACCTCCGTGATCCCCATGCCTAAATGTCACCTCCTGTGATTCCCATGCCTAAATGTCACCTCCTGTGATCCCCATGACTAAATTTCACCCTCTGTGATCCCCCTACCTAAATGTCTCCCTTGTGATCCCCATGCCTAAATATCACCTCCTGTGATCCCCCTACCTAAATGTCTCCCTTGTGATTCCCATGCCTAAATGTCAGCTCCAGTGATTCCCATGACTAAATTTCACCCTCTGTGATCCCCCTACCAAAATTTCTCCCTTGTGATCCCCATGCCTAAATGTCACCTCCTGTGATCCCCCTACCTAAATGTCTCCCTTGTGATCCCCCTGCCTAAATGTCACCTCCAGTGATTCCCATGACTAAATTTCACCTTCTGTGATCCACCTACCTAAATGTCTCCCCTGTGATCCCCATGCCTAAATGTCACCTCCAGTGATTCCCATGACTAAATTTCACCCTCTGTGATCCCCTTACCTAAATGTCTCCCCTGTGATCCCCATGCCTAAATGTCACCTCCAGTGATTCCCATGACTAAATTTCACCCTCTGTGATCCCCCTACCTAAATGTCTCCCTTGTGATCCCCATGCCTAAATCGTACGTCCAATCCCACGGTATACGTAGTTACCAAAATCCATCTCTCTTACTGAGCTACATAAAGATCTGTCAAAACAAAGGATGACATAGAGGATAAAGCTGGACAGAAAATTCTATTTATACAATTTCTGGCTTGTTCCTTTCCATATTATTACTCCCACGTCTACTCAGTCACGGTATAGAAGTATGTATTTGGGTTCCTGCAAAGAATCATTTTTATCGAAATACTTGATGCCATATAACTGTAAATCCTTTGTATTAAGGATTGTTACTTGAATTATTAGAGTGAATCAAAAGGCTTTTGCTACGGAGAATAAATAACGTTATTGAAGCAGTTCAAGCCGAGGAAGGTAATCACAGTGGTTGGTAGTATCATGGTTATTGGTGCGCTGAAAGATTGTGCTTTGCTTCATTCAGCATGTCGGTCCAGTCGGCTAGGGCTGTAGTATTCACCGACTGCATATCTGCAGAGGAGTAAGACCCTCCCAACTAGTATTCTGGATATGACACTAAACAATCTGATAGTGAGGTTTCACTAATACCGGATACCCCTTCATTGACATCGCTTCCAGGTCCACTCTGGATGGTAGCTTCTGATTGGGTCCTATCAATGGATCAAATAGAACTAAACTGTCTAATAACACTGAATTGAATTGTTAGAAATAGAACTGATTTTACATTTAAGTGAGTGTAAATACAAAACTGAGCTTATGTTAAACTGAATTGTTTGAAAAAGAACTTTGCATGTATAAAATGTATTTAGGATTCGATAACCTTCAATGGTTGATATGCCACAAAATCAAACCAAATCAAACCAAAGTAAACCAAATCATATATATTTAATATATATGTATAAAGAGGATTTGGCATTAAATAACGTACTATTGTTCATATGCCATAAAACCAATGATTCCGTGTCTGATTTGAAAACCACACAGTTGAACGTACACACGCTGTCTAATTCGAGAATGTATGCTTGACGATTTCGAACTGAGGCCATAATGTAACAAAAAACATTTGATGTGTAAAAGGTGAAGGCAGTGTGGAAATTTCATTCGGGTTGCCAGAACATCGACGATCGGGCAATATTAGATAGGCCTAAAGCCGTGGAATCCGAGGTCATGCTCAAAGCCAAAGAGACAAGTCTGACAAGTAGCAATCGGTGAGTATCAGATGAGTTCAGCATCTCCCAGTCCAGTGTGGCTTTTCACTTTTAGAACCTCGGCAAAAGCAACCAGAACTGGCGAAATGTATCTCACATTACGAGAATATAGGAAAACGTTTGACTCACCCTAATATAATTGTTACTTACGATTATTATTAGTTAATTGAATCCATATATCAGTGGGCAAAGGATATGATTATTCAGCTCTGTTGGTTGTGATTGTAGAATACACCGACTGGATCTCTGCAGAGGGTTAAGACCCCCACCTACACACAATGAGTGTCCTGTTTATGACATTAAACAATCTGATGGCAAAGCTTCTATCTTAGAGCTTTGGGGAATGTGAAGTACTCCTTGATTGTCATTGCTCCCAGACCCACTCTGACCCGGATTGGTAGCACCTGATACTGTCCTATCTATGGTTCAAATAGAACTGTTTAACAATTTAAACTGTCCAAACAAATGACTTATGCTGAATGGAATTGTTAGAGAGAGAACTGTTTGATCATTGAACTGTGTGTAAAAAAATAACTGATGTCTAATTGAATTTTTAGTGATAGATAGCAATACTTACACCATTTAACCTTGCGCAAATAAATGGTGTTCAACAGAGTAATTAGTGTTTAATAGCAATACTTGAAACCATTTCACATTGTGCCAACAAATGGTAAATAGTAAATAGAATCATTCGTGTGCTAGAAAACATTTCTGTTAGTGCAGAAATATCTAGAAAATGTTTACAAATCATACATCTAATATATATATAAAGTGGGTTCGACATTATATAACCTACAATGTCTGATATGACCAAAAACTCAACCAAACCAAATCCTGTATATTTAATATTTATGTAAGAACAGGATTTAGCATTAATAACCTACAAGTGTTGATATGCCATAAAACCCAAACAAACCAAGTCATATATACTTAATATATACTTCTAAAGAGGGTTTGGCATTAAATAACCTACAATGATTGATATGCCTTAAAACCAAACTAAACCAAAAGATTTTTATTCAATGGAAATAACAACTTGAGACTACATAATAATTAGTATTCAATGGGAATAATTGAAAGCATATATATCATTTCTATAAGATGCAAATGCCATTTTACTGTGTTCAAAACACTTTTATGAAAGGACTACACAAAAACTGTAAAGATAGACTCCTTTAAGCACAATGGCTTACGTGATGGGCTGCGAAATCTTATGAAGCAAGTTCGAACTCCAGTCACGTCATTATGTTCACTTTTGGATTTATATCCTTATCCCCAACCGAGGTATGGGTTAAATAGTTCCGCTAATGTCATTCTCCAAAGATATTTGTTTCCTGTGTACAATGGCACATCAACTTTCGTGAGTTATTTACTGCCAAACCCATTCTTGTATAACAGTAGTGGTACTATTTAACTCATAGCTGACGAGGGGTAGGATAAAAGGGTCCATAAATTTCCCAAAAGGGATTAGTCCGAAAGTGAACCTAATTGCATGAGAGGGGTCGAACCCGCTTACAACGATGCCACACTACAGTACGTTAGCCACTGTGCCACGAGCAAATTTCCCAACACAAAGCTAGCTTTGGTTTTAAATAACGCACAAAGGTTGAAACACCAATAAAAAAAAAAAACAAGCCAAAATAAACCATAAAAGGAAAATAAAAACATGCAATAAACGCAATTTCCCAACCTCTAGACATAAAATAATCCGAGGCGAGTTGACATGCCATTAAAATCAGTCAATCATTCAATCACTTGAGATGGTCTCTGGATTGATAAATAAGTTCAACAGAAAAAACAAATTTATTCACTTTTTGACTTGTAAAAAAAATAGACAAGATCCTCGAGACAATCGGGGAAATAGCGAACCTCTCCCATACTGTGGTGACAAACACGTTGGTAATCCAACTGAAAAAAACTTCAATATAGAAATAGAAATGAAGGAAACAAAATTTTCAGTCATTGCATCAGGGGTTGAAGGTGGAGATGGTGGTCGTGATTGTCGTAGCAGCGGCGGTAGAGGCGGTGGCGGTGATGGTAATTGGATGGTAAGGGGGCGGGGGGGTGTCCGCTGAATCCCCTCAGCTTCGTTTATGACAGCCACATCAAACAGCGTTTTCATCTCTAATCCATGGTAAATATTGAACCATCAAAAGGGACTTGATTTTCCCTCGCACAGAGTGGCAATTACTCGTGGATCGCCAGAGAAGCATAAACGGATTGAAAGATATGTTAAATAGTAACACACACACACATATATATATATATATATATAAACACAGAAAAACACAGCCAGACACAGAGACACATTCACACACACACACACACACACACACACACACACACACACACACATTCGCCAAACAATGCAGATACGCAAACAAATTACATACACACACACACACACACACACACACACATATATATATATATATATATATATAAATACAGAAAAACACAGCCAGACACAGAGACACATTCACATACACACACACACACATACACATTCGCCAAACAATGCAGATACGCAAACAAATTACACACACACACACACACACACACACACACACACACACATATATATATATATATATATATATATATATATATACAAATACAGAAAAACACAGCCAGACACAGAGACACATTCACATACACACACACACATACAGACACGCACATACAGAGACACATACACACGCACACAAATAGGGAGAGAGACACATACACACACATACAGAGACACATATGCACTCACACACACACATATACACACACATATACACACACACATATATGCACACACACACTCACGTTGATTTGAAAACGATAAGATGGTCATAAACAGAGAGAGAAATATCAACACGACAGACATTTTATTTTTCAGGTTGGCAGTTCTCATTTAAAATCATCCGATGAAGGTTGACTTTCATCATGTTTCAATTGAGATAGATAGATAGATAGATAGATAGATGCATTCAGATGTTGGTTGATATATTGAAAAAGTCGGAGGGTGATAGATAGATAGATAGATAGATATAAAGACTGATATAGTTATTAGTTAATGTTTAATGGCATATCAACACTTGTGATTTCTTTCATTGCCATTGCTCCCCGGTCGACTCTGGCCTGAAATGGTAGCACCTGATAGGGCCCTATCTATGAGCTAAACAGAACTAAACTGAATACTTATGCTAAACTGAATTGTTTGACATAGGACTGTTTGACTAAACTGAAGAGCTTGAATAGAAATGTTTTTCGGAATTAAATGTACTTAAATTTAAATTGCGTACTTATCCTAAACCGCATTGTTTAAAATGGAACTGTTTTTGACATTGAAACTGTACGTACACAAAACTGAATTGTTTTATATAGAAGTTTTGACATTTAACCGTGTAAATGAAATCTGTACTTATACTAAACTGAATGAGCTGCATTAGAATTGTTTGAAGAAACTGAATATCTTGAAATAGAAATTTTTTGAGAATTAAACTGCATACTCATACTAAACTGAATTGTTTGAAATAGAAATATTTTCGTTTCAATTAGAAATGAATATTGAAATAGAAATATTTTCGTTTCAATAAAAAATGAACTTTATCTCTTTCAAAATAGTTTCTTTGTGAAGGTGCACTTTAAATCAAATGCGAAATTGAATTGTCAGAAATAGAATTGTTTTATCATTTAATTTTCAATAAATAAATGACTGATATTTAACTGAATTTTTAGTTATACATAGCAATACGTAGAACCATTTAACTTTGACTTGTAATAAATTGAATTGTCAGAAATAGAATTGTTTTATCATTTAATTGTCAATAAATAAATGACTGATGTTTAACTGAATTTTCACTTGGACCTGGCAATACGTGGAACTATTTAACTTTGACTTTTAATAAATTGAATTGTCAGAAATATAATTGTTTTATCATTTAATTGTCAATAAATAAGTGACTGATGTTTAACTGAATTTTTAGTTATACAGAGCAATACGCGGAACCATTTAACTTTGACTTATGATAAATTGAATTTTCAGAAATAGAACTGTTTATACATTTAACTGTGTGTATCGGCAAAATGTGTTTACAATTCATTTGATATTAAATAACCAATAAAGGTTGATATGCTATAAAATCAAATCAAACCAAACCAAACCGAACCAAACCAAACCGAACCAAACCAAATCAAATCCATACTTTCTACATTTTTTGGTTCTATTTTAGGTTTTGATTTTAATGTGTTCTAAACGGAGTTGTGTTTTAAATATATGGAATGCACCTTTTTCATGTTGTTAACAATTTCTAAATACGGACAAATAGTCGTAGCATAGAAGTATTATATTTGGCAAAAAAAGCAAAAAATTTTAAAAAATGTATTTAAACTGGCCTGAAATAGTAGCAACTGATAGGGCCCTATCTATGAGCTAAACAGAACTAAACTGAATTGTTTGACTTAGGGCTGTTTGACTAATCTGAAGAGCTTGAATAGAAATGTTTTGTGAGACAAAAGTTTTGCACTATCTGCATACGTGTTAGTTTTTGGAATAAACTCAAGGAAATTGAGGAAATCAAAGTGATACCAAACTTAGTAATTTACAAAGCTCTTTGCTTCGATGAGGCACAAGGCCGAATGAGTGGGGCACCCAATGAGACTCGAACTCACTCGTGTAGGTTTGCTAGTCTAGAGGTGCCCAAGTGATACCAAACTTAGCACTGAGTTAAAACCTAGTTCAATCAGATTATTGCAAGTTTCAATCATTGGCTCAACTCCGAGGCTCTGAGTTTCAATAACCAAGTGTAGGTGGAAGATTCAGTTAAAGAGTTCTTCATCTAAAAGGACAAGAACTAGTACTTGTGGGATCAAATGACAGACAGAAAGTTGGGTTCATATTGTGTAACGTGATGACCTCAACTTTGAATGCTCGTCTGTTTTATTTATAACGTGAAGAATAAAGCAATTAAAGGACCAAAATATTGCAAAATTTTTCTTTGGGTTTTTATGGCATATCAACCTTTGAAGGTTATTTAATGCCAAATCCATTTTTATACAAATAAAAAGTTCTATTTGAAACAATTCAAATTACCATAAGTACACGGTTTAATAGTCAAAAACATTTCTATTTCAAGCTATTCAGTTTAGTCAAACAGTTCTGATTCAAACAATTTAGTTTAGTATAAGTACAGATTTTATTTACGCACAGTCAAATGTCATAAGAGTTCTATTTTGAACAATTCAGTTTAGCTTTTTTATCATTAAGGGTTTTCGGACTATTGTATCCATCTTTATTATTTTTTTCCACAACGTTTCGGCCGACATATCCTCCGGACTTCTTCAGGTGTTTGTCGAACTCGGAAACCTTGCATTTGTGGTAAAATATACCAAGGTGAGACAGATCGCCCACTAAAAGTAAGGCTAGAAGAATATCGGAAGGCAGTAGTACGAGGCGAGATGGGGAAAAGTCGCGTATGGCGGACCATATATGGAAGGAAAAGAGAAATTACTTGTCCTTATGGGATAAAGTTGAAATAATTGATAGGGCTGAACATTGGAGGATTAGACGCCTTAAGAAATCAGCACATATGTCGGGCTACAATGACCTGCTGAGTAGACCAAGTATATAGTTGAATACAATATGGGAACCGATAATTAAGAAGGCTAGATGAGAAAAAAATCTGAATATGAGCACAGGTAAAAAATATGAGCACAGGTAAAAAAAAATCATATATAATTTAATGCCAATTCCATTTTATGCATATAAACAGTTCTACTTCAAACAATTCAGTTTAGCATAAGAACACAGTTTAGTTCTATTTTACCCAGATAGCGGGCCCTATCAGGTGCTACCACTCCGGGTCAGAGTGGACCTGGGAACGATGACAATGAAAGGGGTATTCCGCATTCCCCAAAGTTCCAGCATTACTAAAACATCACCATTAGATGGTTTAGTGTCATATTCCACACACTCGTTGGGAGAGTCTTACCCCTCTGTAGAAGTGCAGTCGGTTTATTCTACAGCCACAGCCGACTGGGTAAGCAAAACTTTTGACTGGTCCAAGAATTGCCCTTAACTTTGACATAGATTTTTATCTCGTGTCTCTATTTCAGGAGTGACTTAAAGCACACTTGTGACAATTCAATATTACAGAGCAGGAAAGAAATTCAGAGAGGTCATGGTACATTTTGTTCAAGGTCAACGTTCAGTTAGGGTTGCCGACCTGAAAAATAAAAGAAAATCAGTTTAATTACTTTCTAGATCGACCTCGTAAATGAAGTTGTATTGTTTTCGACATTACTTAAACTTCTCATTCCGCTTTTGCTAACTTTCCTTTAAGGCGAAACCGATTTGATAGTCGACCCGTTTGTAAATAGTTGGGATGTGATAGCCAGGTGTTGCCCCCAGGCTGTCTGAAAAGCCTTTAAAGTTCTCAGTCAACCAAATAGAGTATTTATCGTGATTTCTGTCAGGATTAGTACGATGCCTGTCCGAAATATATTCAACATCTAGTGAACAGATTGCATTTCATTCAGAAAACTTGCAATATCCATTTATAAAATTTCAATAATTAGTCGTTAATGCAATGGCGTTAACTTAAATTATATGCCAAGTTTGTTTATTTGTTTTGGTTTTATGGCATATCAACCCTAGTAGGTTATTTAATGCCAAGTCCATTTTTATACAAATAAACAGTTCTATTTCAAATAATTCAGTTTATCATGAGTACACAGTTTACTTAACAAAAATTTCGATTTCAAGCTATTCAGGTTAATCAAACAGTTCTAATTAAAACAATTCAGTTCAGTATAAATATAAATTTTGTTTACACACAGTCAAACGTCAAAACAGTTCTATTTCAAACAATCCAGTTTAACATAAGTAAAGTTTAAATGTTAAAGACAGTTCCATTTCAAACAATTCAGTTTAGCATGAGTGCGTAGTTTCAATGTCAAAATAGATTTTTTCAAGCAATTCAGTTTAGCATTAGTACACAATTTAGTTCTATTTGACCCATAGATAGAACCCTATCAGGTGCTACTCCGGGCCATAGTAGAAATGGGAGCAATGGCAATGAAGATCCAGCATTGCTTAGTGTTATATCTAGGGAACACGACTTACCCCACTTCAGAAAAGCAATCGATCTCTTTTACTGCCCCAGCCGACTCGGCAATACACAGAGATAAATGAAAAAACAGTTTTATTTCAAATAATTCACTTCAGCATAAGTACGCAGTTTAAATGTCAAAACAGTTCTATTTTAAACAATATAAATATAATACGCATATAATTAATATAATATAATTTATATAATTATAATTAATATAATTATAATCAATATAAATACGCAGTTTAGATGTGAAAACTGTCCCATCTCAACGAACACAGTTTAGTTCTATTTGGCTCTATCAGGAGCTCCCACTCAAGGCCAGAGTGAACCAGGAAGCGATGTCATATTTAAATAGTGATGGCAAGGAAGGAGTACTCCACTTCCTCCAATGCTCGAGCATTACTGGAACTTCATCATCAGATTGTTTCGTGTCATAATCAGGACACTCTTTGAGGGTATCTTACTCCTCTGTAGAGTTGCAGTCGGTGCATTCTACAGCCGCATCCGATTAGCCAAGAATTATATACCAAGACAATGTGATATATATATAAAAGTAAAGTTGGCGACCGGAAGGCTCCCCTTTCAATAGCTACGACACAGAAGTGTTGGTGAGGGCGCTACTCCATTCCTGGGATTGCTTCACTTTACCCTTGATCTTTACCTTGTATTGCTAGTGTTAAATACTTAGCTGCCGCATTTAGATTTAGATTTTTCGTATACCACTCACTTCACCTGCACAGAAATTAAAACAGAAATCTAAATGATTTTTTCTAGTTTTATAAGTAGTTGTGTGTGGCCATAGCAAAAATGTTCAGCGATGAGAATTACAACTCTCTGAACGACCTATATATATATATATATATATATATATATATATATATATATATATATATATATATTTACTAATCTAATATCTACCAGTATTAACGGTACCAGAAAAAAAACCCTGCCAGGAACAAGAGATAAAAGTATATCGAATCACCACACAGGGGATAAGAAAAAAGTTATGGGTCAAAAAGAAAGAAAATGCCAACCTCATCCGACCCCTTGAAAAAAATCAGGGGATACGCAGTCAGTGGTCAAAAGAAAACCAAAAACCCTCCGCGAATCCTGCAATGCTACAATTACTAAAGTGCTCAACACAATTGGAGCCAATTATAAAATTAACCTAAATCGCAAGTCGAAAATCTTCTACTGGAAGAGAAATACATTTTTAGGGTTGCCAAATACTTTTAACGAGTAATATATATATATATATATATATATATATATATATATATATATTACTAGTATATATATATATATATTACTAGTTAAAAGTATTTGGCAAAAAAAGTATTTAGGGTTGCCAAATACTCTCAACTAGTAATATATATATATATATATATATATATATATATATATATACTTTCAACTAGTAATATATATATATATATATATATATATATATATATATATATATATATATATATATTACTAGTTAAAAGTATTTGGCAACCCTAAAAATGTATTTCTCTTCCAGAAATTGTTATTTTTAATGAAACCAATTAAGCACCACAATGTTTTTAATTATTATACTAAATACAAGCTTTCCTCCTTAACTTTAACTTTAGTATAACCTGATATTTTTATGCTGAACTGAATTGTATGAAATACCACTGTTTATATGTATGAAAAAGGTATTTGGCATTAAATAACCTACAATAGTTGATATGCCATAAAACCAACAAAACTAAACCAAACAAACCAAACCAGATATTTTTGAAAAATTAATTTGAAGACTTTTTTTCTTTTGTATTGTTCATGAATAAAACGTTTTCCAAAAATTACCTCATATTATCACTTGAACTCACATTAGACACTATTGTATTGAATTACTGCTTACTAGATACTACAAATTTTTACCTATTCAGATGACAATTTCATGAGAGTCACCAGCAGACAGAAGGCTGACTGCTTCAAACCTCACTGCACAACTGAACGAATGTCGTGAAAAAAAATGTGTCAACATCAACAGTAAAAAAACTTTGTGAACCCGGCCTAAATGGCAGAAATCAAGAAATCATCGTTGAAGGAGTAGGACAATATCAAAAGGCTCCAGTGGGTCAAACACTGTGCAATAGTATGCAGTCGTAATAAAGTCCTTTGAATTGACGAATCAAAGTTCAAAATATTTCCGTCTAATAGGAAGATCCAATGTATACTAAAGAGTTGGTGAAACACACCAACCGTAGGATCTTCTATTAAGGTCTGTGCGTGTTTATGTGTGTATGGAGTGGGGGCTTTTGTCAATTGTAAAAATTTGCACCAGAATCCTCAACAAGTCCTGGCAGCAACACCCCACAAGACACCAACTGTACGGCCACCTGCCCCCTATCACGAAATCTATTCAAGTTAGGTGAACCAGACATGCAGGACATTGCTGGAGAAGCAGAGATGAACTCATAAGAGATGTACTCTTATGGATCCCCACACACGGCCGCGCAAAAGCAGGACGACCAGCACGAACGTACATTCAGCAGCTATGTGAGGATACAGGTTGTTGTCCTGAAGACCTACCTAGGGCGATGAACGATAGGGAGGAGTGGCGAGAGAGGGTCAGGGATATCCATGCTGCCAGCACGATATGATGATGATGATGATGAAATTGATTTAGACCGGCTATCATAGCATGTTGCTGCATCACAAGATCCCATCTGGAACGCAGTTTGTGGGTCAAAGATTTGTACTCGTGCAAGATAATGGCCCAATGCACACAAGTAAACTCTGCTAGAGGTTCATTAAAAGCAAATAGGAATAGCATGTCCTTTAACTGATGTTTTGGCCGACATGATCAGCAGACTTAAATCCTTCTGAACTGGTGAGGAGTGAACTTGAGCGAAAAGTCAGAATTAAACAACCCAGAAGTGCGGTTCACCTCTGGCAACTTTTGAGGGAAAGCTGGGCAGAACTATTTTCAGTCTCCCTCCAGTCTTTGCTAGAAAGAATGCCGAAAATCTGTGAAGCAGTGATAACAGCCAAAGGGGGTCATTTCAATGAATGAAATTTTTTTTGTTGTTTTTTGGTTTGACCCGTATTTAATGTGGCGCTTAAAGACGTGTGTCTAGTATAATAGTGCTTAGCTTTCATTAAAGATAAAACTTTTAGGATGAGAAATAAAAATTTTTGAAGGTGGCGAAATACTTTTGACTGGTAGTATATATATATATATATATATATATATATGTGTGTGTGTGTGTGTGTGTATGTGATAAAAATAAGTCGAAAAGTGGATAAATCAACCACTTACAACAGATTTACTAGTAACCACTTTTCCACGTATTTTCATCATCTGGTCAAATTCACCGAAATCTACCATTTTCCATATATATATATATATTTGTGTGTGTGTGTGTGTGTGTGTATATATAAACTGAAGTAAGTTGACAATCAATCCAAATGAACCTATTTGCATATAAGTGAATAGACACTCTTCTTTAGTCTCATATGTCTTAGATATGACACGAAAATTGTATCCAATGGTGAGGATCCACTTCTGGGTCTGAACTGAATTAATTTTCATTATAATTTTAAAACATTTGTTCTTAAAACATTGGTATTTTAACCACGTGTTTACTTACTTAAAATGATTTAACTTCATTGGTACTGGGTGTCTCAAAATAGATGCAATCCATTGATATAATTATCGATATTGCATCAAGTCATCAAGTTATCTTTCTATTGTATACTCATATGCAGATGCATGCAGAATCAAAACGACGACACAATAACGACGCGACACAGTCTTTTAGAAAATATACCTCTCACTTTATTTGAAAGGGTTGTGTGTGAGAGGGAGTTGGAGACCGAACAGAACTGCAACATATTGACCTCCCCACTCTACTGGCCATAACCACGTTTCTTTCTCGTTTTCCTGGGTTGCTCAACCGGAGGCCCGGGGGTCCAGCTCTCTGCTGGTTGCTGTTTTCTCAACAGCATCATTTCTCCATCTCTTCTGATCCCCAAAATCAATCGGTCTGGTCTGGTCTCCAAACTGATTAATCGGGGGGGGGGGGGGCTGAGGGCACTCTTTGCTGGGTGCTGGCTTTCTCTAACGCATCTTGTCTCCAACTGATTGAATTTCTTGAGCATTGAGTTATATAATAGTTGAACATCCACCTTCTTCTTGTACGTCACAAATTGCACTCATTCAACCCATCCACGGTCATGGTTATACTCTGCTATTCCTCGACCGGATGCACCTGTTATTTACACTGGTGCATTTCCTATATTGACAGCTCGGCCGGGTCGTATGTCAATATACATCATTTCGACTGAGTCTTAAAAAGCAAGCATATCATTTCAGAATGGTCAAACCAGAAATTTATTGACTTTATCCTACAATGTATATAGAAGATTAAGTTCTTAGGAACATTTCAAAGACAATAAAATAATTTAATAAGATGAAACAAATAATATAATTATACAGGGTGTCTCAAAATACATGTAACCCACTAATAAGATGATAATTTATGAGTGAGACAAACGCAATGGCAGTCATTGGGACAGGTCCTGTAACAAAATGTATTCTTTGAGATGGAAACTTCAAATTAATATTTTTTTATTGTTATTATATCAGCTTCCAGGATATGTAATTCTTTTTTGACTTTCTTGACTCAGTAATAAATCATAATTGTATTAATGGGTTGCATCTAGTTCAAGACAGTTTTGAATGATTTTGTCTCCAAATAAGTAGTGACTCAAAATATGTTTTATTCCCTTGTCCAAGGCATTGTGATCAAGGATTAATAGTTGTAATAGTATACTATTTTCAAATCTGTAACAAAAAAGAGGATTTTTTTTATTAGAAGAATTATTAGAAGTCACATGGGTCCCATGTATATTGAGACACTCTATACATTGGTTCTTTAAACAATAGTATTGCGATTTCAAAGGAACACTTAATTGAAGTTATGTAATTATTAGCAAATAACTACAGGTTACTGTAACTAATTACTGAATAGGAATAGGAATTCGGAAACAAAAAGCCAGAAATTATTAGTATTAGATAGGAATACTTGAAACCTTATAACTGCGTGTAACTTATTTGTATCAAGACTGATTACTCGAATAAAGACTATAGTCAAATGTAAATTTTATTACATTAAGATACATGGTGCTTTCAATAAGTTTCCAGACTTTTTTCGTATAGGCATTTGAAATTGTCGTAAAACTCTTGAAAATTCACTATATTATTGCTATACACCTTATAAGATGACAGACTGATTTTTATGATTTCAGGTTCAAATGAACAGCTACAGCAGGAATTAGAATACACCCTACTAAAGCCTGATTGTCAGAGCGAGTGAATTTCAAGAATGCAATCTGCAAATGGGGACACTTTAGAAGAACGATATGCAATAAAATTCTGTTTTAAAATTGGAAACAATGCCACAGAAATGTATGGAATGCTTCAGACTGCTTTTCGACCTTCTTGTATGAATACCATCAGTTTCTGAGTGGCATAAGAGATTCAAGGAAGGCAGGGAATCTGCGAAGGATAATGAGAGGTGTGGAAGGAGTAAGGAAGTCAATAGACCTGAGTTGATTGGCCAAAGGGTTAGGGTTACGTTTAGGGTTACTATGTTGCGTTTTTAAGGGAGTTCAGGAAGAGATTCCGTCGGAAGAGGCCAGCACTCTTCAAATCGGATCAGTGGCATTTCCACTAGGACAATGCACCAGTCCACAACTCCATCCTTGTCACAGACTATTTGACCAAGAAGGGCATCAAGACAGTTCCTCAGCCTCCCTATAGTCCAGTCCTTGCTCCCTGTGACTTTTGCTTATTCCCTATGTTCAGAGGCTGTCGTTATGAGACAGTTGAGGAGATGAAAGAGGCTGTGACGAAGGTCATTGACAAGCTCACACAAGAGGAATTCCATGGGGCCTTCCAGAAGTTGTTGGAACGGTACAACAAGTGCATTGCAACCGGAGGAGATTACTTCGAAGGGGGACTAGAGTTTCATGTGAGTACTATCAATAAAAGTGCCCATACGAAAAAAAAGTCTGGAAACTTATTTAATGATCCTCGTACTTACTTGAAACCAAATAAATACTTGAAAAAAGAGACCTTACCTCGACCTTTCATAACCAAACAAGGGTTAACATATCAAAAAATGAATCAACTGAACCATAAACAGATTGCCCATTTAGAACTTAAATAATTTCTTTTTTCAAATATTGGTTAAATTTTCTTCTAAGCCAAAAATACAATCAAGACGGATATTATTAGGCATTATTCTTTACCAAAATCTGCCCAGGATACCCCTTTCGAGGGGGTGTTTTATTTCTCAGCGAGAGATATGGTCAGCTAACAAGGCTATTAATGCTACTGAACTAGGCAATGATTAATCTGAGTAGAATAGGTTTAAGTTGTATAATGTTTAATTAGAAATTCCTGGTTTGGTTTGGTTGTTTTAGTTTTATGCCATATCAACCTTTGTAGGTTATTTAATGCCAAATCCTTTTTTTATACAAATAATCAGTTCTACCGGCTCATTGGCCTAGTGGTAGAGTGTTCGCCAGTGGTCTTGAAGACCTGGGTTTAATCCGAGGTTGCGTCATACCAAAGACTTTTAAAATGGTACTTGATACCTCCTTGCTTAACCCTCAGCAATATAAGTTATGTATCAAGGGTAAAGTGAAGCAATCCAGGGAAAAGAGTAGTGCCCTCCCTTACACCTTGGTGTAGTAGCTATTGAAAAGGGAGCCTTCTGTTCGCCCTCAACTACGGTGGCCATCTTTACTTATTTTTATTTCAAATGATACAGTTTAGTATGAGTACACAGTTTAATTGTCAAAAACATTTCTATTTCAAGCTATTCAGTTTAGTCAAACCGTCCTAACTCAAATAATTCAGTTCAGCACACAGTTTAGTTCTATTTAACCTCATAGATAGGCCCTATCAAGTGCTACCATTCCGGGCCAGAGTGGACCTGGAAGCAATGGCAATGACAGGGTGCTCTGCATTCTCCAAAACTCCAGCATTACTGGAACCTTACCATCAGATAATTTAGCGATATATCCAGGACACTCGTTGTGGGGATCTTACTCCTCTGCAGAGGTGCAGTCGGTGTATTCTACAGCACCAGCTGACTGGGCAATATAAATTCGTAATATATACAGTTGAGAACAAAAATTAACTTTTTATAAAAAGAAATTGGTAGGGGATCTATTAATTTATTGATTTTTCATAATCTATTTTAAAGCTTTAATTTATTGATTTTAACGGCTTGTCAACCCATCAAGGATTATTTTAAGCCTTGACGTTTGAGAATTACCTTCATTGTACGTTTATATTTTCATTGTTTGTGCTGTTGTTTCCAGAGAACTTTTTTGCCCTCAGTCATATTGAATACGAATAATTTTAGAAAGATCTATTTGAACCCTAGACTGGACCCTAAAAGGTACTTCTACTCCTGGTCAGTGGGTGGGGACTTAGGAGTAAGGGCAACGAAAGAGGATTCTACACTAAACTAGATCTCCTGAAAGGGACCCTCACCATCCGATACAGTTTAGATTCATGCCCAGAATACCTCTTTTGTCGGGGTGTCTTACTTCTCTGTGGGTGTGGGGGATAGTCAGCATGTTCTAAACCCTGCAGACTAGGCTATCTGTGTTATTGAGCTTGATACAGGGTGACCCCCCCCCAAAAAAAAATAGAACCCATGAACTTTTGTTATTACTTCTACAAAAATAAAGCAAAATAATTCTTAAGTCTTTTCCTTGGTGGACCAGGACATGTTGGTGAATACTATGGTCACAATTTTTCATGCACAGACTCTACTGCATATCCTGAAAAAAAAGAAAAGGATAGAATTAAATTTATGAATTTCAGTCAAAAATATATGGGTTCTGTTTTTTTCGGGGGGCGGTCACCCTGTATTAATTAATTGGACGAATTTCGCCGACGTAGCTGATTAAGTGTTGGCATGCTCCTTTTGCTATATCATTGTAAGGATGCCTCTGGTTCGAGATCGGGACGGGTCACCTCAGTGCGAAGATATGATGCTAATAAAACTCTTAATTTCGATGACCCGTGGGCATCACTGAAGAAAAGTCCCAAACAAATTTATTTTAGGGATATAAACATGTCGTTCTAAAAGCTTTATTAAAGTTTTAATTGATTGATTTGGTTTGGTTTGTTGAGTTTTATGGCATATCAACCTTTGTAGGCTATTTAACGCCAAATCCATTTTATGCAAATAATCTGTTCTATTTAAAACAATTCAGTTTAGTATAAGTACACAGTTTAATTGTCAAAAACATTTCCATTTCAAACTATTCAAGCAGTTATATGTAACAATTCAGTTAAGTGTAAATACAGTTTTGATGTCGAAAAACAGTTCTTTTTCAAATAATTCAGTTAAGCATAAGTACGCAGTTTAAATGTAAGTACGGTTCAATTGTCAAAAACATTTCTATTTCAAGCTATTCCGTTTATTCATACAATTCATTTAGCATAAGTATGCTGTTAGTTCTATTTAACCCATAGATAGGGCCCTATCAGGTGCTACCACTCTGGGCCAGAGTGGACCTGGGAGCGATGGCAATGAAGGGGTACTCTGCATTCCCCAAAGCTCCAGCACTGCTGGAACCTCACCATCAGATTGTTTAGTGTCATATCCAGGACACTCGTTGGGGTGGGGGGGTCTTACCTCTTTGCAGAGGTGCAGTCAGTGTATTCTACAGCCCCAGCTGACTGGGCAATTGATTGATTTAATGGCAGTCAACCTGCTTATCATATGCCTAGAGGGTTGGGAATCGCTTTCATCGTAAATTCATATAAACATTTTCTCTTATTGTTGATTAAGAGGGTTCTTTTTAGAGTTGCATACTGTTCTATTGAATTTGAAATTTTTGTTTTTTGAACCATTGATTCGTGCCTAACAGGGGTTACCACTCCGATTTATAGTTGATCTGGAAGTACCAGCAATAAAAAGATACTCCACAGGCCCAGAGCTTCAGAACTGGAGCCTCACCATCAGATGCAGTTTAATTTCATACCTAAGACAAACTTCATATCATTTTTTTGTATTTTGAAAACGTATTTCTTAGAAATATAGTGTAGAAAAATTCTGGTTTGATCAGCATATAAAAAAGTTTGAATGTTTTTCCTTCTTCAAAAATGAATTTTTTTGTCGGTTGTTGGGAAAAATCCGGTTATATAAAATTTGTCTCAATATAACGAATTACCAGAAAATATTTTTCATCTTTCGTTTGAGAAATCAAAAGCAAATATAGCATCAATCGATTTCCAGGCTAAAAGCATTCATATTTTAAAATAAATTTGACCTTTGAAAAAATACTTCGACGTCACGAAATCTTTTTAACGCCTCGTAATTCTGATTGGCTCGAATCGGCCGAAACTTCTTCCTATGAAGACCAATTGTAATCAGATTTTAATATTAAATCGATTTGACTCTAATTTCAAAAAACAAAAAAAAAAAGCAAGAAAACTTTGATCGGCGTAAATAATATCCTTTGGTTCTCTATTTCAAATCGAAAAAATTAAAAGAATTGTGTAATTAAATAGAACTTGTGACAAAAGAATCTGTAATAGAATCTTGATTTTATTTTTTAAAAAAGAATCAAATTATCATGATTAAAAGGTATACTCGCTTTTCCGTTTTGCATTTTAGATCCTTTCTTTTTCTTTTCGTATCGTTTTATTGATATGAAAATAAAATAAAGAAGAAAAAAAAAAACGAATACAAACTATTGGCTGGATTATCGATTTGTTAATGAGTTTTAAAGAAACTCTGTGTTAACTGAACCTAGAATAAACTAATTAAATCACGAACGTAAATTGAAAATTCATCTCGAGTTCTGCCTTTCAGATATTATTTATTGATCACGTGATGGATCATAACGAGGTTAAAACCATTTCCCGCTGGAAAGACGCCATCTTTAAAACGTTCTCTTTGATATACATTTGGAAGTTTGCCTTTTGTTTTCGAAGACGTCTCTCTTCAATTTCGTTATTACAATTTATAAAAAATACTATTTCTTCTCTGTTTATATCTTATGTAAGCGCAATATAGCATGTATTAAAACAGGAAGGAAATATGATATCAATTAACATATCAAACCTAAAAAATGAGACTCTAGTTTGTCTGTCCTTACCTATAATTTCTAGGTCTATTGAAGTCATTTTTAGATCAAGACTCACAAGACCTCCACTCGTAATATAGGGTGTTGTAAAGTTAATATCATAGGTTATTTCTGAAACAAGAGGTCATTAACAAAAACCTCTGGTTCTAAACGTTGGAAACAAATAAAATAAGATACGAGATCTAGATATCGATGTTGCTTCATGAAAATGCTCAGTCGCATGTTTTCAGGATGACAGTGCAGAAGCTAACTGACTTGGGATATGAGACTGTACCACGTCTTTTATATTCAGCTGATCTCTCATCCGCCGACAACCACTTTTTGGAGCATCTGGACACCTTTTTACGGTAAAAAAAAAAAAAAATTAATGGAGAAATAGAAATTGTATTTAAAGATTTATTGACAATAAACTTTTAAAGTTTTCTTTTTACAGGCATAAATATCTTGTTGCAGAAATGTTAAGGACTTATATTTTGACTGATTAATACAACGTTATCCTGTCAGTTGCCACGTGTCGCTGTGTCTTTGTCTCTTTTATGTTACCCTCTCTGTTCTTCTTCATTGCTGTGACTCCAACTACTTTTAGATATTCTCTGATGCAATGGATGAATATTGGAATTCGGGTAGCCATCTTGTTTTTAGTTGAGCGATACAATATACTCTTTCTAAGTAACAAGGCTGCATTAGGTCTATTTTGCCATTGTTTATACGTGGTGCATTCAATAAGTTTCCTGACTTTTTTGTACAGGCATTTAAAATTAAAAATTCAGTATGTTATTGCTTTACACCTTATGAGATGACTGACCAATTTTTATGATTTCAGCTTCATATGAACAGCTACAACAGCAATTGGAACACATCCAACTAAAGCCAGTTTGTCACAGCTGGTGAATTTCAAAAATGCAATCTGGAAATGAGGATACTTCAGAAGAACGATATGCAATAAAATTCTGTTTTAAAATTGGAAACAATGCCACAGAAACGTATGGAATACTTCAGACTGCTTTTCGACCATCTTGCATGAATCGAGCATCAGTTTTTGAGTGGCATTAGAGATTCAACGAAGGCAGGGAGTCTGTGAGGGATCATGAGAGGTGTGGGAAGAGTAAGGAAGTCAATGGACCAGAGTTCATTGGCCAAAGGTAAGGGTTAGGGTTACTATGTTGAGGTTTTAAAGGAGTTCAGGAAGAGATTCCGTCGGAAGAGGCCAGCACTCTTCAAATCGGATCAGTGGTATTTCCACCAGGACAATGCACCAGTCCACAACTCCATCCTTGTCACAGACCAAGATGGGCATCAAGACAGATTCTCAGCCACCCTATAGTCCAGACCTTGCCCCCTGTGACTTTTGCTTATTCCCTATGTTCAGAGGCTGTCGTTATGAGACAATTGAGAAGATGAAAGAGGCTGTGACGAAGGTCATTGACACGCTCACACAAGAAGACTTCTATGGGGCCTTCCAGAAGTTGTTGGAACGGTACAACAAGTGCATTGCAGCTGGAGGAGATTACTTCGAAAGGGACTAGAGTTTCATGTGTTTACTATTAAGAAAAGTGCCCAGGCGAAAAAAATCTGGAAACTTATATGATCCTCGTATATGACTTTGTTCTTCTACATCGCTACGACCTCAACTGCTTTCAGTTCTTCTCTGATGCAAGAACAAGTCAGACACATTTTTATATGCACATAATACTTTTATTTCTTGGCAACTTTCATTTCATGTTATCGACCCAACTAGAAGAGGAGTCAGTAATCAGAGTAGGGACGAAATTCGATCTGTGTTTATTGGTGATTTTTAACTTGCAGAAATTACCTTATTTCAAAACTTCTTGGATCTTCAGAATTTTCGTTCAATCAAATCCATGTTCTAAAAATGACCTTGGGAGCATCACACATCACTCTAACTAATTGACCCAACGGTTTTTCGACGCTGTTTTAAACCATTCTACCACATCTGCTAAATAATAGATTCCGTCACTTTATCATTTTACGTGAGTTTGTTGGAAGTGAGCCCTGAAATAGAGGAGTCAAAGTGTAAAATAGATTTATGTCTACACACCAAATCGATGGGCACCTCGAATGGTAAATGACTTAGCGATATAGGTGAGAAGACTGTTGTCAGTAATTCGATTTTTGCTGGGTACCCAGTGCATATCAACTGACCGTTGTCAGTAATTCGATTCTTGATAGGTACCCCGTGCATATCAACTGACCGTTGTCAGTAATTTGGTTCTTGCTGGATACCCAGTGCATATCAAAGGACCGTTGTCAGTAATTCGATTCTTGCTGGGTATCCAGTGCATATCAAATGACCGTTGTCCGTAATTCGATTTTGTGGAGTACCTCGTCCATATCAACTGATCGTTGTTAGTAAATCGATCTTTGCGGGGCACCCCGTGCATATCAAGTGACCGTTGTAAGTAATTCGATTTTTGCGGGGTACCTCGTCCATTTCAAGTGACCGCTGTCAGTAATTCGATTTTTGTGGGGTACCCTGTGCATATCAACTGACTGTTGTCAGTAATTCGATTTTTGCGGGGCACCCCGTGCATATCAAGTGACCGTTGTAAGTAATTCGATTTTTGCTGGGTACCTCGTACATATCAAGTGGCCGTTGTCAATCATTCAATTCTTGGCAAAAATCAACGTAACAAATGAGTACAATTCAAAACGATGTCTCCCATCTCCCAAAAAAATGCGTTTATATCCAGAATGTATTGTTTATATCATTTTAACTTCTTAAATCCTATGGAATATCCACTTTGTGAGAAAGGCTTAGAATATACTTATAGTGTCCCCTGAAGAAAGGGTAAAAGACCCCTCGAAAAAGGAGCGTTCTGAGTATGACACTAATTTATGGTATTTACCCAAACCCCTCCACTACAAGTTGGATATGACACAAGGTCAATTTTAAGCAGAGTACAACTGGTCGGAATTCAGAGTTTTCCTTCTCCTAGGCCAGTTGCCATATCAAAGTTTGAGAGTCTAGCCAGCCCTCCCGTTAACTCATAGCTGGAAGAACATGTTGTTTCGTACCTTTACCAAGGTTAATAGCGCTCAGTGAAATACAAACAGTTTCATCTGGGATTTGAACTCGCTTCACTTTGCCCATTTTCCCCAACGATCACCGTTACGCTACAAGCGCCTCGATTAAAAACAGTATCCAACGATAAAGCTCCGATTCTGAAGACTTGGAAAATGTGGAGTACTCCTTCGTTGCCATTACTCCCAGGTTCACTCTGAACGTAGAGGTAGTACCAGTCAGGACCCCATCTATGTGTTAAATGTATCTATTTAGAAATTATTCGTATTTTATAGAACCGAGTGCTAAAATCTTCTAAGAAACAACTTCACAAAAAATGTTGTAATAAACGTACAACGAACGTGTTTCCCTAACCTCGAGTCTTAAAATGAACCTAGACATGTAGCCATGCTATTGCAATCAATCAATTAATCACTGCGCTGAATCTCAAGAAAAAGATAATATCATCAATGTCTCTTGTGAGATTCGAAAAAGAGTTCTTCATAACAAATTGCTGAAATGAATACAACCTGCTACTACGTAACACTAGAGAATGACATGAAAATTATGTTATGCAATGGTGTTGTCAGTCAGCTTTGTTTCGTTTAGTTTAATGCTATGTCAACACACACACACACACACACACACACACACACATATATATATATATATATATATATATATATATATATATGTTTGATTAGATAATAAAGACACATTTTGTCTATAAAATTTTATTAAGATCCTTTCAAGTTTCCTGATAAGTGTCTTGGTTTCAGGTTGGAATTCGTGGATGATTTTACCAAAATTTACTAAAATATTCCATATTTCTAGGTAATATTCTATTTCCGTTGATAGCGTTCTGTTTTTTTTAATTCCTCAGTTTTATCCAACTCTGCTTTTTCGTAAGTTTGTTATGTTATAAAAACCTAAAAAAAACTTTCAAAAAGTCTTTTAAAAACACTCTTTATACATGCAAGTAACCCCTGACGATGGCCTGTGAAAGGCCCGAAAGCGCTCGGAACAATTTTGGTAAATTCATCCACCAATTCCAAAACTGAAATCAAGACACTTATCAGGAAACTTGAAAGGATCTTAATAAGATGATATAGACAAAACATGTCATTATTATTCAATGAAAGTTGCTTGATTGAAAAAATGCTGCTCTACTACTACTACTACCACACACACACAAACACACACACAAACACACACACATATATATATATATATGAAAAAAGCAAAGAAAAAAATCAAGAAAAATGAAACACCAGATCGAAAAGCAGAGGGAAGGAAGAAATGTTGGATGATGAAGACAAAGAAAAGGAAATGAAAAAATTAAGGTTTGGGTTTATGACATGTAAAATTTCATAGGTCATCTTACGGAAAATCCATCCTTCAAGTGATACAGTAGTAATACTATTCAACCCATAGCTGGGAGGATAAGAGGTTTCATAACTTCCCCATGAGCATTAGTCTGAAAGTGAACGTTATAGCGGGACTAAAGTTCGAACTCGCTTACTGCAATTCCTCCGTCCATCACTTTAACCATTACACTTGGAGTAGGTCACAAAGAAACAAATAAAATCAAAAAATGTTTTCATATCATATAAAGCTGATAGGATCGTGTTAAAAGAACAAAAGGAAATAAGGATAAAAAATGAAGAAAGAAAGGAATTGAAAAAACAATGAAAGTACAAAGAAAAGAAAAAATAAAGAGAAAAACTACATCAAAACAACCAAAAATGTCAGAAAAAAAGAAAGAAAGAAAGAAAGAAAGAAAGAAAGAGACAAAAAACAAAGCTACGGTTAAATATGCATAAATGAAAGAAAGAAAGAAAGAAAGAAAGAAGGAAAGAAAGAAAGAAACAAACAAACAAAGAAGCAAAAAACAAACAAAGCTATGGTTAAATATGGTTAAAGAAGAACGAAAGAAAGAAACAAACAAACAAACAAAAAGCAAACAAATAAAGAAGCAAAAAATATTTAAAAAAAACACGGGTAAATATGTTTAAATTAAAGAAGAAAGAAACAAAGAAACAAAGAAGCAAAAAACAAACCAAACTACGGTTAGATATGTTTAAAAGAAAGAATGAAAGAAAAAAAAAAGAAAAAGAAAGAAAGAAAGAAAGAAAGAAAGAAACAAACAAACAAACAAACCAGCCAAAATCAAAAAAAGCTACGGGTGAATGTTTCAATTGAAGAAAAAAGAAACAAAGAAGCAAAAAAACAATCGAAGTAACGGTTGAATATATATAAATGAAAGAAACAAAGAAATAAACAAAGACGCAAAAAACAAACAAAGCTACGGTTGAATATGTTTAAATGAAAGAAAAAAAGAAACAAACGAACATTCAAAGAAACAAAGAAGCAAAAAATGAACAAAACATCGGTTAAATATGTTTAAATGAAAGAAAGAAACAAACAAAAAAACAAACAAGCAAAAAACAAAAAAAGCTACGGTTAAATATGTTTAAATGAAAGAAAGAAAGAAACAAACAAACAAGCAAAAATCAAACAAAGCAATGGTTAAATATTTTTAAATGAAAGAAACAATGAAGCAAAAAACAAACAAGCCCATGGTTAAATATGTTTAAATTAAAGAAGCAAGCAAGAAAGAAAGAAAGAAAGAAAGAAAGAAAGAAAGAAGGAAAGCCAGTCAGAAAAAAAGAGATAGAAAGCAAGAGAAAAATAATTATTACAAAACGACAAAAAATATAAGAAGAATGAAATAAAAAGTTAGAAAGAAAGGAAAAAGAATTTAGTAATTTGCAGAATGTTTTGTTGAGATGTGGCACAAAATGAAACTCAAACTCATTCGTGAAGGTTTGCTGTCTAACTCGCTAGCCATTTCACCATCCAAGGCGCCCAACGAAAAAAAATGTTAGATATGTATAAATCCCAAAAGAAAGAAAGGAAGAAAGAAAGAAAAAGAGTTTGATAAGTTGAAATACAAGAAAAAATAGAAAGATAAAACAAATACATAGAAGAAAGAAAGAAAGAAAAAGAAAAAAGAGAAAAATATATAACAAAATAACCTTACAGAAAGAAAGAAAGAAAGAAAAGGAGTTTGATATGTTGAAATACAAGAAAAAATAGAAAGATAAAACAAATAAACTGAAGAAAGAAAGAAAGAAAGAAAGAAAGAAAGAAAGAAAGAAAGAAAGAAGAGAAGAAAAGGAAAAAAGAGAAAAATATATAACAAAACAACCTTACAGAAAGAAAGAAAGAAAGAAAGAAATTAAGACATTAATGCGCCAAAATCAGAGATTTCTTCGAGAAAGCAATCAATTGCTTCACTTGTGAAAACTTATGTTTTCGCCCGCCTTTTGAGATGAAGAATTAAAGGCACACTTGATTCTTGTAAATAATCAGGTGTTGGTGGTCTTATTGATAATACTCCTCCTCTCTTCTTCTTCTTCTTCTTCTTCTTCTTCTTGGGGAGAGGCAGTCAGCAATGGACTGGTGACAAGAGAGAGAGTCAGTGATACGTTCAGAATCGAATTGGTGTGCTGAAAAAAGAAGGTGCATGAGGCCGTTCAGGTGGACTGGGATTAGTGAACTGGCCCGATAAATAAATATGGAGTCTGCTTCACAACATGCTTCATTGGTGTGGGTTGGTGGGTCGGTGGCTGCACGAGGCTGACTACTGGAGGGAGAGAAAAAGGGGCTGAAAAGGATGAGATTTATTGCGTGAAGCGAGATGCCGGCTTTCCACAGTCACTGTCAAATACGATTAGATCAATTATGAAAAAGATCAGCGAATTAGAAAATCATTTAGATTTAACAGCCGACATCCTCACCGAAACCTTCGGACCTTCTCTTTTTTGCGAGGGAATATTTCCAACAAATTAGCCGAGGGCGCCAGAAGATCGGGAATGAGTACAGACGGCTTGGGTATGAGGGGTTGGGTTCTGGGACTAGATTTTGAATTTTCATATCAGCGATCAGTCGTATACCCACTGAAGATCTTCATTGGCGCTCTTAAATTGAATCGGTGATCCAGGTTCAAATCCTTATTGAAACTGTTTGCGTTTTAATTCGAGCAAATCCCCTTGGAAAAAGGCATGAATCCATTTGTTCTTCATACTCCATAGCTGTATGTATGAGTATAGACAGTTTCTGTTACTTCCACTTCTCCAATTCTGCGAGCAGCTTCAGTAGTTTTGAAACCCCATTTAAAATGTTGCTTCAGACCCAGGCCAAATCATTCCAAAGACTCAAAAATTTGCACTTGATGTCGCTTTGCTTAACACTCAGCATTATAAGGTCAGAATGAAGGGGATCAATCCAGGGAAAAGAGTGGCACTCTCCCCCAAGTAGTAGCTGTTGAAGAGGGAGCTTTCTGGTCGCCCTCGATTACGGTCGCTAACTTTACTATTACTTGTATCCGTATACCTATTTTATTAAAGATTTCTTTATCAGTTCATGATTTCAAACATTTTCCTTGATTTACCTAGCCCCTCTGTTGCGAGCAGGACGCAATACTAGTTCAAATTTTCCAAAGCTTTATGCTGGTTTGAATTCAGAGTTTTTCTTCTTCTACATTGGTTGTCATACCAATGTTTGAAGAACTCAGTTTGCCCTACTATTTTATCCATAGTTGGAAGGAAAATAATTAGATTCAAATCTTTCCCTTGAGTATTATTAGCACTCTATGAAATGTAGACATTCTCATTTTCCAGAATTTGAACACGTATCACCGTGTCCATTTTCTATGACGGTATCCATTTATTCGATGAACGCCTCCTGTATGTATGTAAATGTGTGCAATAAAGTACAGAAAAATTCGGTGAATTCAAACAATGCAAGAAAGTAGAATGTGTGCGGATATTTTGCAACTTGGTGTGGGGAGGGGGCAGATGCAAATAGCCGACAATGAAATTCATTGTAGGAATCGCTTAAAGGCACGTTTATGTCTTAGAAGGAGGTGTGCAACGGTTACTGTCGCTGGAAATGAAATCAGTGACAGAGTTCAAATCCTGAACGAGGTTGTTTGCTCGATTACATGGTTTCAAGTATTCCTATCTAACACTAATAAGTTGGCGACCGTAGTTGAGGGTGTCTCGAAGGTTCCCTTTTCAATAGCTTCTACACCGAGGTATGGAGAGGACGCTTCTCCATTCCATGGATTGCTCCACTTTACCCTTGATACATACCTTATAATGCTGAGTGTTAAGCAAAGCGGCATGGAGTACCATTTTTTGAGTCTTTCGCATGACTCGACCTGGAATTGATCCCCAGTCTCTGGGACCATTGGCGAACACTTTTCTCATTAGGCAAATAATATATGCAAAATAACCTGGTTCCAAGTATTCCCATCTAATACTAATAATTATATGGTTGCCAAGACAGCTGGGGTTGTAGAATACACCGACTGCTTCTCTGCAGAGGGGTAAGACTCCCACAACGAGTGTGCGGAATATGACACTAAACCATCAGATGGTGAAGTTCCAGTAATGCTGAAGTTTTGGGGAATGCGGAGTAGCCCTTCATTGCCATCGCTCACAGGTCCACTATGGCCCGGAGTGGTAGTACCTGATAGGGTTCTATCTGTAGGTTAAATCGAACTAAACTGTGTACTTATGCTAAACTGAATTGTTTGAAATAGAACTGTTTATATGCAGAAAATGGATTTTGCATTAAGTAACCTACAATGATTGATATGCCATAAAACCAAACCAAACCAAACAATAATATAGTTTCAAGTATTCATATGAAATACTAATAATGTTTGCACAATTATTTGGTTTCAAGTATTCTTAACTAATAGAAGGAAAACTCTGAATTCAAACCAGCTTTAGATTCCCCAAAATTTGATCTTTTATCACATCGTACCCAGGATGTAGGAGTTGTTTAAATGCTAGCGTGAATGAAAAGTTTTGCAATATTTTCGTAAGTGCTAGTTTTTGGTGAGCATATCACGTGACCGAAGGAATTCAAGCCGTGGATTAACTGCTGTAGTCGGCAATTTCATGATAGTTGGTGCGCTGACACGTTGTACATTGCTTCACTCTATATGTGATTTGTAAGCTGCATAGAAGAACTTGCCTCGTAGTCTACTTTGGGAACTTATGTTTTATGAGTTCGAGCTGGGCCATAACGCCGCTGAAACAAACTAAAAATATTTGTTGTGCAAAGGGTGTACAGTAATCAGATAGTTGCTAAAATTTGGCTCGGGTTGCGAGGGCCTTGATGATTAAGTAAGGTCTTGTAGACTTAAAACCATATGTTGTATAGCCGTGATGTACCATACCCATGATACGGATATGTGAAATGGACATATTCATACCGGTACGAAAAACGTTCATAATTTTCGTATATATAACAAACATACATAGAACATAGAAATCCCGAAACACGAAAAACACTTACGACTTCTTAGTTCAGGTACGAAACTTTTTATTACCTTTGAGTTTAAAGGTTCTTCGACACAAGGAGAGAGATACACATTCTTTCTATTCTGGGTTTTCCATCTCAACCCCCATCTCGTGCGGCGCTCGTAGCGCGCAAATTCATCTGGCGTCTGCGAGCCCCGAAAGTTGACCCTTCTCGTTCGGTGTCTAGTTCTCAAATCCACGCCTTTTTCAAAATCCCCCAAATCCTCCACGCGCGCTTCCGGTGCATGACGTCATTCACATCCACTGGTCAACCTTTCTCTGGGATTTTTTATTTTGACATCTGTGAACAACTCATCCTCCTCGCGCGATCGTCAACACCTGTGCTCAATTTTGCACCTAACTAACCCATGTGCTGAGCTGAAAGGTTCTCAGCCTAACTAAACCCAAAGCAAGATATATAAAACGAAATCCCTCGACCATTATATTACAGTGATACAACTATACGTATACATATACATGCGGAAATATAATCAACAATAATGACGAACGAATACACTTCTTTAGAAAAACATACCTCTCACACTTTATTCTCGAAAGGGTAGCGAAAGGGTTGTGTGTGAGAGGTGAGTTGGAGACGGAACAGACTGCAGCATATTGACCCCAAGTTCCTCTGACAATAGCAGCACTTCTTTCTCGTTCTGCTGGGCTGCTCAACCGGGGGTCACTGAGGGCCGCAAGCCCTCAGTCTGGAGTTGGTTCTCAATATCCCGAACTGCAATTTCGAACTTCAACTGCAACTGACTCCAACTGGCTCAAACTGTCTGTGGCACCTGGTTATATAATTGTTTGACTCCCACCTGCTTCCTGTGGGCGTCGCAATTGCACCGAATTCAAACCGTCCACAGGTTAAGGTGATACCCCGATATCTTCGACCGGATGCACCCGTTTCTTGATTGACGGCTGGGTCGAGGGTCAATATGTTACACATGGATTCTGAGTCCGATCTTCAAGGCATAGAGAAAAATCTGGGTGAATAACAGCCGGAGAGTCTCAGGCAATCTCAGAATTTCAGAATACAGTCAGGTTCGTTACCTCTAGAGACTCTGTTAAACGAGATAGACCTGAAACAGTGATTTCTTAGTCCGTGCTCCAAGGAATTGAGGAAAATCCGGTGATTAGCACTTGGAGAGTATCAGACGGGCTGGGCATCTTACAGTCCATTGTGGTTCGTCACTTTCACGACCTTAGCAAAAAAAACCCTTTCTTGCTGAACTGTGACTCCTGTGACTAAAATACTACAAAACTTTTAACGCACTCTTGTGCAAACCTTTCAATTCTGTTTATTCTTAATTCTTTGTCTCTGCCATATTCCTATTTTTTTTTTTATTGAAGAATTGTGTCTTCTATTTTTGTTTGTTCGTTTGTTTATCAGGAAATCAAGAACGTCAATGAAAAAAGAATTACCTACATAAACACTTCCCAGGTCCCGAACCAACCAGAAAACAGCTTTAGATTCTACATTCGTATTTGATTTCCAAAATCGTTCGTTGTCACTTCTATTGATTACACAAAGTATTACTATATATGGGAGTGGCAGGCCTCTCAAGAATATTCTATCTACAATATCGCTTTTGTAAAATCTCTAAACGTTTTTCTTGTATCCATATTCTTCTATTCTTTTCTCTTTCAAATCCTACGGCTAAGCTTTTCTTTTCCGATCGATTTTGTCATTGTTACTCGCCACAGAGTCCGAACCAACCACGGCCTCCGCTATAGATCACGTGCCATAACAAGGGGAGGTAACCCGAAGGAGCTTTCAGCTTAACAATAGCAACAGATATTGGACATCTGGACCGATCTCATCTCGAAGTGGGTGCCAAGTAATCGCTCGATTTTGATCATTAAATAGATATGCCAGATATCTTTGCTGCTATACTTAGAAATTTCTTCATCCATATATCGTTAAGAGATGGTCGACCGCAAACAATTCGTACGCTTCCTGGGACAAACCAACCCCGACCCCTATTCACGACACTAGGCAACGAAACGATGACTGTGCGCATTTTTACCCCTTAAAATTTCAGTGTAAGTGTGATTTCATTCAGAATGAATCTCGCCTTCTTGCAATTCTAAAAATGCTTCTACTTCAATGAAATTGGCAGATTTCTCGGCTCTCAATCAGAGAAAAATGTTGGTTTTTGCTTGGCATTATCAAGTACACCTCGTGGAGATATCTTATATACACTATCCAATGTGTTTATATATGTGTATGTGTATCTTTGTGCATGTTATCTATCTATCTATCTATCTATCTATCTATCTATTTGCTTCAGTATCTATCTATCTATCTATCTATTTACAACTTATAATCTATCGTTTCCTTCCTGTTTTCATCCACTTTCTACAAATATATTACGCTTTCTTTCTTCCTTTTTTCTTTTTTTCTTTCTTTCTTTCTTCGATTTAACTGTTCACATTCATCTATCAGACTCTGTTCACATCTATCTATCTATCTATCTATCTATCTATCTATCTTTAACTTTTAATCTATCATTTCCTTCCTGTTTTCATCCGCTTTCTACAAATGTATTACGCTTTCTTTCTTTCTTTCTTTCTTTCTTTGATTTCACTGTTCATATTCCTCTATCAGACTCTGTTCATATCTATCTATCTATCTATCTATCTATCTATCTATCTATCTATCTATCTATCTATCTTTTTCTTTCTAATTTATTGTTTTCTTCTTTTTTTCCTCCGCAATATTTAATTATATTCCGCTTCTTTCTCCCTTCCTTCCTTTGTTCGCTTCTTTCTTTCTTTCTTTCTTTTATACATATATACGTGTGTGTGTGTGCGTGTGTGTGTGTGTGTGCGTGTGTGTGTGTGTGTGTGTTTGTGTAAATAGATAAGTTCGTTGCTTAATTAAGGAAGATCAAAGCAAAAGTTTATTTTTCATCGTAGTTTTCTTCTTTGTCCATGCCCTTAATTCATTGCATGAAATTTAATTGGACAGACTGACATAATGTAGCAATTGGTAATTGTTGATCAAACTAATATATATATATATATATATATATATATATATATATATATATATATATATGCATGTTTTTTCTTGTGTGAGTGTGAACGAGTGTGATTGTGTGTATGTATGTGGATGTAGTGGATCAAGTGAAGGACAGAATATAAGAAATATAAATGGTTGGTTGGGTTTTATGGCATATCAACCTTTGCAAGTTATTTAACGCCAAATCCATTTTCATGTAAATAATCGGTTCTATTTCAAACAATTCAGTTTAGCAGGATTACACTGTTTAATTGTAAAAAAAAAATTCTATTTCAAAGAGTTCTAAAACAGCTAATTCAGTTTAGCGTAAGAACAGATTTTGTTTACACACAGTTAAATGTCAAAACAGCTCTATGTTAAACAATTCAGTTTAGTGTAAATACAGTTTCAGTGTCAAAAACAGTTCAATTTCAAACAATTCAGTTTAGCATAAGCACACAGTTTAAATGTAAGTACAGTTTAATTGTGAAAACATTCCTATTTTAAGCTATTCAATTTAGTCAAGCGGTTCTAATTCAGCTTAGTATAAGTACAGATTTTTTTACACACAGTTTAATGTCAAAACAGTTCTATGTTAAACAATTTAGTTTTGTGTAAATACAGTTTCTATGTCAAAAATCAGTTCTTTTTCAAATAATTCAGTTTAGCATAAGCACGCAATTTAAAGTAAGTATGGTTTAATTGTCAAAAACATTTCTATTTCAAGCTATTCAGTTTAGTCAATCAATTCAGTTTAGCATGAGTATGCCGTTACCACGTATCCTTACCCATTTTAGCAGTGCTTTGGTCTGATTGGTTGGTTGGTTTTTTTTATGGCATATCAACCTTTTGTAGGTTATTTAACGCTAAATCCATTTTTATACAAATAATCAGTTCTATTTCAAATAATTCAGTTTAATATGAGTACACAGTTTAATCGTCAAAAACATGTTTTAATTGAAGGTTTTTCTATTTTAGTTAGACTCCACTTAAAAACCTGCCTCAGATCAAATCCAATCTCTGGCAGAAAGCCTAGATAATTATATACATGCAAACACTCTTAACGATATGCACATATAAAAATATGCCAACACACACACTACACACGCACACACATCTATCTATCTATCTATCTATCTAAAGTGTTATCCTCAGACAGACTGTTTCGTTGTATCACAATTCTTCAGTGGGGCTCGACGCACGAGATGCTTCAAGCTGGGATCAAAACCCGCTGACTTTACATCATATCTTACCCCAGTGATATCATTTTCAACGTTAGCGAAGGCACTTTTACGTATATATACGTTTTTATATACGCTGTCGGTTACCGGAGTGTTCAATTCATGAGAAGAGCTTTCTATTAACGCCTACGTGGCAGCCAGCAATTCCAAAATCGAATATATATATATATATATATATATATATATATATATATGTATATATATATATGTCTGTGGATGACTATAGATATATACTCCCCTACCCCTGTAGGGTCGAGTTCTCTAGCGTAGAAGTAACCGTGTTGCCATTAGCGCCTCTGCGAGTCTCTTCGTATTTGAATTGAGATCTCGGCGGCCTTTGAACGGATGTATGTAAACAATAGTAATTGTGATTCATAACCGTTTAAAATGTACTTCGTAGCTAATATCTCCTCGTGGCAAAATGGTTAAAAGCTTTTGCTTGGCGTTTGAGTCAACCGGGTTTCGATCCCAGCTACGGGAAGATACTGTTTAGCCACACTGATGAGTTCTGATAGAACGAAGCAGATGTCTGTGGATGACTATATATATGTATATAATTTTCTCTTAAAAAAACAACATTCGGTCACATTAAGATAATAAATTTATTTCCATCCTGTAAAAAGCATTGATTTATATCAATGCTCTTCAAAATAAGAAGGACTTGTTCAGATCAAACAAGAAATTGATAAAATAAGTTTTTCACGTTTACAACCAAACTAAAAACAAAAACTAAAAAAAACTTAATTTCTCCTATATAATAAAGCAAGCCTAAAATTTCAAGTAACAATACGTGTCTAATTATAATATTTAATGGGAAAACCTTAAATATAAGTAAGTAAAGTTGGCGACTGTAATCGAGGGTGACCCGAAAGCTCCCTTTTCAATAGCTACTACACCGAGGTGTAGAGAAGTGCGCAACTCATTTCACTGGATTGCTCCACTTTACCCTAGATATGTACCTTATTATTCTTAGTGTTAAGCAAAGAGGTGTCAGGTACCATTTTTAAAGTCTTTGGTATGACGTGACCTGAGATTCAACCCCGATCTCCCGAACCATTAGCGAATACGCTACCCACTAGATCAATGAGTCGGTAATACTGAAGTGATTAGAAAATATTGTGACCAACTTGAAAATAATTATTATTATAATTATAGTGGTAATAATAATAATAACGAACAAATGGCAGATGTCCTGGAGAATGACACACACAAATTCCTATGGGACTTTGACATACAAACGGATCACCTAATCTCGGCCAGAAGACCAGACCTTATAGTAATCAGCAAAAACAGAGAAGTTGCAAAATTGTTGACTTGCTGTACCGGCTGACCACAGAATAAAACTGAAAGAAAGTGAAAAGAAGGATAAGAATATCGACCTTGCTAAATAATTGAAAGAACTATGGCACATGAATGTGACAATTATACCAATCGTGATTGATGCATTCGGTACTGTAACTAAAGGGCTATTAAAGGGACTGGAGGACTTGGAAGTTGGAGGACGAGTGGAGACCATCCAAACTACAGCATTAGTGAGAACAGCCAGAATACTAAGAAGGGTCCTGGTGACTTGAGGAGACTTGCTGTCACTCAATCTCCAGTGAAAGACCATCAGTTAACGCCGATGTGAAAAACTCTCAAGGAGCAAATAATGATAATAAAAATTGTAATTGTAAAGTTAAAATTAATTGTTCTATGAATGATATGTGTAATTTGAAAAACATAGAGTATCAAGCTACTATTTTCCCAAAGGAAGATGTAAAAGATAAAAAATACATATAGGAATTTCGTTGGTTAGATGGATGTCAAGATATAATAATCATATTCATTCGTTCTCACATGAAGCCTTGAGAAATCAAATAATTTGATTTAAACATTTTTGGAAGTTGAAAAATATAGGTTTAACTCCAAAAATTCAAAGGAAAATATTGGAAAGATCTACTACTTCTTGCTGCTTTGATGGTAGATGTAATTTGGGTCTGGAAGAAAAGATACAAATTATGGTAACCTATAAAATCAGAGATGTGATTTAAAAGCTAGATGTAGGGATAAAGATAACTTTAGACTATTTTAAAAAATAAGTGAATAAATAAATAAACAGAAAATGAAAAACAATGATTTTTTAAATTGGTAAATGAGTGAAAATTTGAATTTATATAAGTGATTTTTACTCTATTATTAGAATTTGAGGAGGTTTTACCATAATTAACATTGGTTTTAGATTTTATCTATGGGTTAAATAGAACTAACGGCATACTTATTTATGCTAAAAAGAACTGTTTGACTAAAATGAATAGCTTGAAATAGAAATGTTTTTTCCCATTAAACCCTACTTCCATTTAAACTGCGTGCTTATGCTAAACTGAATTATTTGAAATGGAACAGTTTTTTGACATTGAAACTGTGTTTACACTAAACTGAATTGTTTAATATAGAACTGTTTTGACATTTAACGGTGTGTAAACAAATCTGTACTTATACTAAACTTAACTAGCTGAATTAAAACTGTTTGAATAAACTGAATAGCTCTAAATAGAAATGTTTTTGACAATTAAACTGTGTATTCATGCTAAACTGAATTGTTTGAAATAGAACTGATTATTTACATAAAACTGGATTTAGCGTTAAATAGCCTACAAAGGTTGATATGCCATAAAACCCAACCAAGGATGGTGTCATATCAAAATCGGAAATCATTATTCGGATACCTGGTTCCAACCGGACGCGAACCCTTGCTCGTTAAAACAGTGGCTCGCACTTACCCCATCTCAGTGCGTATGCGTGTGCGTTTTATTTATCTATTTATCTACTAATCTATCTATTTATCTATCTATTTATTTTGCCTTTGATCAATCCATGAGGAATTTCAGAGGAAATAAATCTATTAAGAAACTCGTTGCAAAATTCCAAGTTTAATTAATCATTGATGATTGTAAAATGTTCTCAGCTGGGATTGACCACTCTTATTAGATTCTTATGATTAAATTAGAGGCGCTCAAATTTATCGAAGTAAAAATACGTTTTCGTTAGACCATTAATGTCGCGTTTGCCTTAACGTTTCTACTTATCGGTAATATATATATATATATATATATATATATATATATATATATATATATATATATATATATATACATTACAGATAAGTAGATACGTTAAGGGAAAATATATATGTATATATATATATATATATATATATTCCCTTAACGTATCCTACTTAACAGTAATATATATATATATATATATATATATATATTACAGATAAGTAGATACATTAAGTGAATATATATATATATATATATATATATTCGATCTACAATTTAAAAGCCGTTCATGCAAAATTCATCTTTATATAAGACCCAGCTATACAAGGTGCAAGGCATTAATGGGAATATACGTGTTGCAATGTTTTTCGTGTACTTGAAGAGCCGAGAATAGATTACACTCCATTTCGGGAATTCCTTAAGCGCGAGCCAAATGATTTGGTTTGATTTAGTTTTGTGGCATATCAACCATTGTAGGTCACTTAATGTCAAATCCTTTTTATACATATATATCAAATATATAATTTCTGAGCACATTTTGTAAATAACATTTTTACACGAACCTGAGCTCATTTTTTTTTCACACAGTTAAATGATTTCACTTATTTCTATGTAATACGATTAATTCTATTTACTATTAATCATTTTCTGTACACAGATTAATGTTTTCAGTTAATCCTATGTATCACGAACAATTCAATTAAATATCAGTCATTTGGTTAAAATTATCAAACAGTTCTCTTTCAGACAATTCAGTTTAGCATAAGTACACAGTTCAAATGTCAAACAGTTTTATTTGACCCATAGATAGGACCCTATCAGGTGCTACCACTCCAGGCGAGAGTAGACCTGGAACTAATGGTTATGAAGGGATATTCCGCATTACCCAAAGCTCCATCATTACTGTATCTCACCATCAGATAGTTTAGTGTTATATCCAGAATATTCATTGAGGGGAAGGTCTCACCCCTCTGCAGAGATGTAGTCAGTATATTTTGCAGCCCCAGCTGACTGGAGCCCAATGGAGAACGATTGGTCATATATATATATTTAGATAAGTATATATATATACGAGGTGCATACGATATGTTTCCAGACTTTTTTCGTATGGGCACTTTTATTGATAAACACACATGAAACTCGAATAATCTCCTCCGGCTTCAATGCACATATTGTACCGTTCCAACAACTTCTGGAAGGCCCCATCGAAGTCTTCTTGTGTGAGTGTGTCAATGACCTTCGTCACAGCCTCTTTCATCTTCTCACTTGTCTCATAACGACATCCTCTGAGCATAGGGAATAACCAAAAGTCACAGGGAGGAAGGTCTGGACTATAGGGAGGCTGAGGAACCGTCTTGATGCCCATCTTGGTCAAATAGTCTGTGACAAGGATGGAGTTGTGGACTGGTGTATTGTCCTAGTGGAAATGCCACTGACCTGATTTGAAGAGTGCTGGCCTCTTTCGACGGAATCTCTTCCTGAACTCCCTTAAAACCTCAACATAGCAACCCTAGCCCTAACCCTTTGGCCAATCAACTCTGGTGTATTAACTTCCTTACTCCTCCCACACCTCTCATCATCCCTCACAGACTCTCTGCCTTCCTTGTGTCTCTTATACCACTCAAAAACTGATGCTCGATTCATGCAAGATGATCGAAAAGCATTCCATACGTTTCTCTGGCATTTTTTTCAAGTTCAAAACAGAATTTTATTGCATATCGTTCTTCTAAAGTGTCAGATTGCATTTGTGAAATTCACCAGCTGTGACAATCAGGTTTTAGTAGGGTGTATTCTAATTGGTGCTTAGCTATTCATTTAAAACTGAAATCTTAAAAATTGGTCAGTCATCCCATAAGATGTATAGCAATAACATAATGAATTTTCAAGTGTTTACGACAATTTTAAATGCCCATACGAAAAAAGTCTGGAAACTTATTGTATGCACCTCGTATATCAGGTGCTACGACTCCGGACCACAATAGATCAGGGAGCGATGGCAATAAAGGGGTACTCCGCATTCCCCAAAGCATCATCAGATTTTTTTTATCCAAGACTCTCTTTGGTGGGGTCTTACCTTTCTGCAGAGAAGCAGTCTGCGTATTCTACAACTCCAGCCGATTGGGCAACTGAATTGTTTGAATTAGAACAGCTTCACTAAACTGAATTGATTGAAATAAAAATGTTTTTGTTAATTAAACTATGTACTCATGCTAAACTAAATTGTTTCAAATAGAACTGTTTGTGTAAAAATGGATTTGGCATTAAATAACCTAGAAAGGTTGATGTGCCATATATTCAGACAAACCAAACCAAACCACGAAGCTCTATCAGTATTAAGGAATTAGTCTTAGAAAAAAAAACATTGAAGAATTTAAGAGTTGTTATGTGTAGCATTTTCTTGATTTGACTTAACATAATTGATTCTTAAGAATAAAATTCTCTGCAAGATGACATACATTTACAAAAAAAAAATGTTTGAATTCTACAAAAGGTATTACAAAATTAAAATCGTCACTTTTTGCTGATTCAGCAAAATTACGCGGGGTGGGGGGAACCTCGCTACTGCGCATGCCCAACATTTGGTTGATGCTATGGTCCTCTGTACCATCTTTTGTCCAGCGTTAAGGAAATCGTAGAAGTTTGTTGAATTATTTATTGCTTCTCCAACTGTATTAAAACTTTTAGAAGCGAAGGGAAAATTCAATGAATTATAATACAAATGGATTCCACCAGAAGTTACATTGGTCAGCTTCTAAGCCCTCTTCTTCACTTTTTGTTCAACAAAGAGAACTCAGTAAGTCGAAAAAGATGAGTGGAGTTCAAATGGAAAATTTCAGTACTTAAAGCTCAACAATACCTCAAGTTGTACCATACCCATGATACGGATATGCGAAACGGATATAGAATATTCATAACATATTTACATACAACATAGGAATCCCGAAACACGAAAAACACGTAACGACTTCTTAGTTCAGGTACGAAACCTTTTATTACCTTTGAGTTTAAAGGTTTCGACATAAGGAAGAGAGATGCACAATCTTGCTGGCTTTTCCATCTGCCCCTCCACTCCAACATCTCGTGCGGCGCCCGTAGCGCGCAAATTCGTCTGGCCTCTGCGAGCCCTGAAAGTCGATCCTTCTCGTTCGGTGTCTAGTTCTCAACTCAGCAAACTGACTTTTTCAAATCTCCCCAAATCCTTCGCACGCTTCCGGTGCGTGACGTCACCCGCACTCTCTAGTCCCGTTTCCCATCTGGGCTATAGTGACATCTCTGAGTGACAAGTCCGCTCCGCCCGCGCGTGTGAACACCTGCGTTAATGTTGCACCTAAGTAACTCATGCACTGAGCCGAAAGGTTCCCAGCCTAACTAAACTCAAAGGCATAAAAAGAAATCCCTCGGCCATTATATTACAAAGTGAACATTGATTATAGCATTATTTATTTTTACTTGAAGGTACGGTAATAAAATCGAAATGATGACATATCAACCTTCGAAGGTTGTTTAATACCAAAGTCATCCTTTTGGGAGAACAGTTGTGGTATTACTTAACCTATATTTGGATAATAAGGGGGTTTATACCTATCCTAAAGGTATTTGTTAGAAAATGAACGTTACTGCACGACTGGAGTTCGTACTTGCCTCGACTACGACTCCGTAGTCCAGCACTTTAACTATTAAACCACTAAGACACCACCTCGCAAACTACAATTATTTTTACTTTTGTCAATGCTATCCTTCATTTTGCTAATTCGAGTCGCTATTTAACTCAACAAGGATCGTCAATTGCCCTGTCAGTTGGCGGGGGCTTATATTTCATTAACTGTTACCCTTAAAGAGGGATACGACACCATCCCGTAAAAAAAATATGTGTCCTGGGTATGACACTAAATTACATCAGGTGGTGAGGCTCCAGTTCTTAACATATTGGAGGTGGGAAGTACCCCTTTAATACGATTACTCCCATGCACTCTCTGACTCAGCAGGTCAAATAGATCTGTTTAAAAATTATTCGTAAATGTAAATATAAACGTACAATGAATGCAATTCCCTAACTTGTGAGTGTAAAATAGCCCTAGATGGGTTGATAGATAAAAAAATGCAATTATAAATGATTGCAAAGGAATATTAAAGCTCTCAATAGTAACAATTGTAGACAATAATTTATAAATGAAAAAATTTCGGCATTAAATAATCCACAAGGGGTTGACATACCATTAGGAAAAAGCAAACAAAAATAAATAAAACAAAGCTAGTCGACGTCACCATTCCATATTATTTTTGGCATCATTCAAACAGGCAGCTCAGTTGGCCGGGGCTGCAGAATACACCGACTGCTTCTCGGCAGAGAATTAAGACCACTCACAACGGGTGTCCTGGATATGACACTAAGCAATCTGATGGTGAGGTTCCAGTAATGCTGGAACTTTAGGGAATGCGCAGTACCCTTTTATTCTCATCGTTCCCAGGTCCACTCATGCGCGGAGTGGTAGCACTTGATCGGGTCCTATCTATGGGTTAAATAGAACTAAACAGTGTACTAATGCTAAACTGATTTTTAAAAAAATAGAACTATTCATATGTATAAAAATAGATTTAGCATTAAATTACCTACAATGGTTGATGTATCATGAAACCAAACCATCCAATTGTTCAAACAAACCGATAGCTTACTGTAGTGTTGTGCAGTATGTCTTGATTTCAAGAAGTATTTATAAAGGATTCTAATAGATCTCACAAGACACAAAGACACTTGAGGTTCCGTAGGTTTATTTATTTTAACGGCATATCAACCCATCCAGGGTTATTTTATACCTGTAAGTTAGTTCTGTGTAGTTAGTTGTCTAAATTTCTGAGACAAAGCTTGATGATTTTTATCATTTAGAGTTTTCGGACAATTGTCTTCATCTTTATTGTTATTTCCACAACGTTTCCCCGATATGTCCTCCAGCCTTCTCAAGGTATTTGTCGAGCTCGGGAACCTTCACGGAACTTCAAACTATGTCCTTCATTGAATCCACGGGGTCGCCAGTTCTGATTCCGTTAGCCATAACCAGTTCTTCGCACGGTCCCATAGAAGATGAGTAATTTTAAATTTATTTATTTAACCCATAGCTAGTACCATATAAATTGTACAACTTATGTTGACAGTGGACCTGGGAGTAATTTCATGAAAGAAGTATTTCATTCTCCACAGATCTCCAGAATTGTAGCCTTTCCATCAGTTATATGTCATAACTGTGAACACCCCTATTTTATTGTTGCGGGAGTATTACCTCTCTACAAGGGATAGAGTCAGCATATTATACGCCCTACCGTCGGGCGATATTCGAGGTTACTTCAATAACCCATCTCTGGTTATTTTATGCCGAGAAGTGGTCTTGATAGAATCAAAATGCAAGTCCTAGAAGTTGTTTTGATAGAATCAAAATACAGGTAGTTCCTCGGAGCTTTTGATTTGTCTCTGTTCCTCAGACAACCCACCCCCATGACACACTTCAATTTAGTAACATAGAAAAGGGTTTGTTAGAAAAAATGGAAAATTTTGCATTAATACAATAAGTTGCTTCACTAAATCATTAAATCAAGGTCATTTAAATATCGTGCCCAGTTAGCTATGGCTGTAGAATACATCGACTGCATCTCTGCAAAGGGATAAGAACACCCCTGCAGCGAGTGTCCTAAACCATCTGATGGTGAGGCACTAATAGTGAATCTTTTGGGAAAGTGAAGTACTTCTTTATAACCATCACTCCCAGGACCACTCTGATCCGGTGTGGTAGCACCTGAGAGGGTCCTATCTATGAGTCAAATAGAACTGCTTGACATTAAAACTGCGCAAATGATTTATGCTAAATTGAATTGTTAGAAATAGAACTGTTTGATTATAAAACTGTGTGTAATGTCGAATACTTAACTGAATTGATCGTGATACATAGCAATACTTGAAACCATTTAACTGTGAGCCAAAACAAATGAGCTCAGACTCATTTTAAAATGCTGTCAACAAAATGTGTTTTCAAATCAAAGATATTTAATGAATGTATAAAGAGGATTTAGCATTAAATAACCAACAATGTTTGATATGCCATAAAACCCATCCAAACCAAACCATATATATTTAATATTTACGTATAAAGAAGATTTGGCATTAAATAGTCTAGGATGGTTGATATGCCATAAACCCAACCAAACCAAATCATATATATATATATATATATATATATATATATATATATAAAGATGAGTAGGCATTAAATGACCTACAATGTTTGATATGCCATAAAACTCATCCAAACCAAACCATATATATTTAATATATATGTATAGAGAGGATTTGGCATTAAATAACCTACAATGGTTGATATGCCATAAACCCAACCAAACCAAATCATATATATATATATATATATATATATATGGATATAAAGTTGATTTGGCATTAAATAACCTACAATGTTTGATATGTCATAAAACTCATCCAAACCAAACCATATATATTTAATATATATGTATAAAGTGGATTTGGCATTAAATAACCTACAATTTTTGATATGCCATAATTTGGCATTAAATTACCTACAATGTTTGATATGTCATAAAACCCAACCTAACCAAACAATATATATTTGATATATATGTATAAAGAGGATTTGGCATTAAATAGCCTACGATGGTTGATATGCCATAAAACCCAATCCAACCAAATCATATATATTTAATATATATGTATAAAGAAGATTTGGCATTAAATAACCTACGATGGTTGATATGCCATTAAACCGAACCAAACCAATCCTCTTTATAATGACTGTCAGTCTGCTACTCTATAACAGATCCTGTCTGAACTGAATAAATAACTTAGCTATGCTAAATTAATTCTGTTTTCTACAAGAATAAACGTATATTAATACTTATTTTAGATATGCGCACGTATGACTATGACTGCGTGAGTAGTTTTTGCATGAATATGGAAGTTTGTGAAGTTGTTTGTGCGAAGTTGAGTCGAACAGACGTGGAAGCTATGACAGAAGGGGTCCCGGTGGAATCGATACAAGTGTAAGCTATTATCTTTAGAATGACAACTGTGCAATGACAATATTTAGAAAGGTCGGCAGCTGAATCTCGAGGATCAGAAGAATTCAAAGAAACGGAAGACGCGAAAGCAATATGGGAAAGACGGGTGGGGAAAGTTAAAGTTGTTGACTTCCGGTGAAAGGAAAGACAGGAGGGGAAAAAATTACGGAAAGGCAGATTTGAAAGAAAAGAGAGAAGAAAAAATGTGTATGTGGTGTAGAAAGAAAGTTAGAGCGGAAAGAGGAAGGAGAATGAGAAGGGAAAGACACAGACTGTTTCATTTGGATGACAGTAAAGTATGAAAAAGCCAAATGAAGGAGGTGTGTTGAATTTAAAATGCAAACGAAAGCGAGTGAGTTATGTAACATATCTATGGAGATAAAAGCAGCAAAATAATATGAAGAGAAAATGAAAAGCAAAAAGATGCAGGTAGAATCCATAGAAACCAAGGGTATGAATAATATAGATAGATAGCTAGCCAACAAGATAGATAGATAAATAGATAGATAGGTTGTGTTTAATAAAATGATAGATAGATAGCTAGCTAGCCAGCAAGATAGATAGATTGTGTTTAATAGATAGATAGATAGATAGATTGTGTTTAATAAAATGATAGATAGATAGATAGATAGATTATGTTTAATAAAATGATTGATAGATAGATAGATAGATTGTGTTTAATAAAATGATAGATAGATAGATAGATAGATAGATAGATAGATTGATAGGAACGTGTTGGTAGCAGAGTGGTCATAGACAAACTATTCTGAAAGACCCTGCCTTGGTGACAAACTCTGTTATTGAATCCTTGGATTGTACGAAGTTGAGCTCCATCAATGTCTTCATGGAGAGAAAGAAAAAAAGACGGATGTAGAATCCTAAGTGAAGAAAGAAAGAAAGAAAGAAAGAAAGAAAGAAAGAAAGAATACATTGTTAAAGCGTAGGAAATAAAAAAAAGTTGAAATAAATAAATAAATAAATCATAGAGAATGAAAATAAATATAGAAAGAAAGAAAGAAAGAAAGAAAGAAGGAAGGAAAAATGAATTCAAAGTTATAAAAAAAATTGAAGAAAATCAAATATCATATTCCAAAAGAAGAAAAGGATAGAAATTGTAATGAAAGAGGAAAATATGAAGGAAGAAAGAAAGAAAGAAAGAAAGAAAGAGTTTATAATGTTTAAGAGAAGAAGAATTTCGCAAAACAGAAAGAAAGAAAGAAAGAAAGAAAACGTTCAAAATTGAAAGAAAGAAAGAAAGAAAGAAAATGGTTGAAAGAAAATAGAATATGGAATTATAAAGAGAAAGCTTATAAATTGAAAGAAAAAAGAAAGAAAGAAAAATAAAGAGAAAGCTTACAAAATTGAAAGAAAGAAAGAAAGAATAGAGAATGATAAAGAAAAAGCTTATAAATTTGAAAGAAAGCAAGAAACAAATAAAGAAATTTTACAAAATAGAAAGAAAGAAAGAAAGAAAGAAAGAAAGAAAGAATATAGAATGATAAAGAGAAAGTTTACAAAGAAAAAAAGAAAGAAAGAAAAAAAGAAAGAAAGGAAAGTATACGAAGGAAACCAATGAAAGTTACATTGAAGAACAAGAAAGAAAGCCAGATGAACAATCTAAAAAATATAGAAATGAAAGGCTCAAAAATTGGAGAAAGCAAGAACAAGGCGATTAAATGTTGGTAAAGAAGAGTGAAGATATTAGACACACACACACACCATTAGCACAATAGACGAAATAATCCGAACGAAACCGTATGATGCCAGTCAATACACCAGCTTTCCTGTTCGGATCAAAGGAACGTGAAATATAATGCAAATGATGGGAGAGAGGTCCGTGTCTGTTCGAGGTTCTATAATAAACAGATTTTGACAATAAAGTCATGGAAGACGGACTCAAAGATACAAATACAAATACTTAGTCAAATTCTTTAACCAAAACTCTTGTGAGTTTCTCTAGTAGTTCTTTTATTTTTCTTTTTTTTTTTTTCGGTAAACAAGGAAGAGTCATGGCTCATCTTACAAGAACAACATTTTTTTGTGGAGGTTTTCAACTTAGTTAAACTGCAAATAGATTTTACATTCGCATTTCACCTTTTGGGGTCTCTTCGTTTGTAATATTATGGCCGAGTGATTTCGTTTTATATATCTTGCCTTTCGGTTTAGTTAGGCTGAGAACCTTTCGGTTCAGTGCATGAGTTAGTTAGGTGCAAACATGAACGCAGGTGTTCACGATCACGCGGAGCGGACGTGTCATTCAGAGATGTCACAATAAAAATCCCAGGTAGAGGATGTGACCAATGATGTGGGTGACGTCACGCACCGGAAGCGTGAGCTGAGATTTGAGAAAAGTCAGTTAGTTGAGTTTTGCCGTTGGAAGAGAAGGTTGACTTTCGCTTGCTCGCTGAGGCCATGTGGCGGGTGTGTGCATGGTGGTGGTGGTGGTGGTGGTGTTGGTGCAGATGGAAAAGTCAGCATAGAAAGATTGTATCGCTTTCCTTATGTCGAAAAACCTTTTGACTCAAAGGTAATATAAAGTTTCGTACCTGAACTTAGAAGTTGTCAAGTGTTTTTCGTGTTTCGGGATTCCTATGTTATCTATATGTGCGTCATGGACATTATGAACGTTTTGCGCACCGGTATGAATATGTCTCTTTCGCATATTCATATATGACGATGTAATACATTGCCAAACTTTTAAAAGACTTTTTTAATTCTATCATACATGTCAAAGCACATGAGATATCCTGTCTTCATCAGCTACCAACCAGGGGTGATACAACAATTTCGGTGATTAAGGTGGTACTACCAACCCTAACACTACCAGCAGCTCTTACCACCAGACAGGGGATGAAGAAAAACAGAGCGAAAGTTTTCGAATAACTATATAACACCAACCTTAAAAGGGTGTATCAATATACATGGGACCCATGTGACTGTTAATAACTGTACTAATAATAATCTAGTGTTCTTTTTTGTTTCAGTTTTGAAAACAGTATATTTAGTAAAATTGGCGACCGTAGTCGAGGGCGACCCGAAGGCTCCCTTTTCAATAACGACTAAACCGAGGTGTAGGGAAGGCTGCTACTCCTTTCCCTGGACTGCTTCACTTAAACCTTGATCCATACCTTACAATGCTGAGTGTTAAGCAAGGAGGCATCAAGTACCATTTTTGAGTCTTTGGAATGACTTGACCTGGGATTGAACCCCAGTCTCCAGGGCCTTTGACGACCCAAGCCATAGATTATTAGATGTTTTATGTGATCACAATACCTTGGACAAGAGAAGAAAAATATTTTGCGTGTCTTCTTATTTGGACACAAAATCATTCAAAACTGCCCCAAAATAGATGCAATCTATTAATATGATAATGATTTATTACTGAGAGAAAAAAAACTCAAAAAAGAATTGCATTTCCTGGAAGGTGATATTATAACAATTAAAAAAAGTTGATATTATAGCAATTAAAAAAAAGGTGATATTATGACAAAAAGCTGATATTACAACAATTAACAAAAGGGTGATATTATAACAATTAAAAAAAGGGTGATATTATAACAATTAAAAAAAAAGGCGATATTATAACAATTAAAAAAAAAATAGCTCAAAGGGTGCATTTTTTCAGAACGTGTTCCAAATGATCACCATTGCGTTTGTCTCGGTAATAAATCATTATCATATTAATAGGTTGCATCTGTTTTGAAACACCCTCTCTGTGTGTATGTGTCTGTGTGTGTTGTTGTTTTTGTTGTTGCTTGATCGTAGTTAAGGGTTAACCGAAGACTCGCTTTTCAATAGCTACTACACCGAGGTGTAGGGAAGAGCGTAACTCCTTCCCCTGGATTTCTCCACTTACCCTTGATCTGAGTTTTAAGCAAGGAGGTATAAAGTGGCATCTTGGAGGTACCCATGGTGTAATGGTTATCATTGTAGGAAATGAACACGGCGACACGAGTTCAAATCCTGGACGAGACTGATTGCATTTCACATAGCACTTATACCCTTGGGAAAGGTATGAATCCAATAATTCTCCCTCCAGTTATGGGTAAATAGTAGGACAGACTAGGTTCTTCAGCCTTGGTGAGGCAACTAGTCTAGGAGAAGGAAAACTGAATTCTAACCTGTTAAACTCCGCTTAAAAATTGACCTTGTGTCATATCCTGCCCGAGCGGAGGGGTTGATAAATACGGTATAAAGTGGCATCTTTTGAGTCTTCGGTATGACTCGACCTGGGATTGAACCCAAGTCTCCTGGGCCTTTGGCGAACACTCTAAACATTGTGTATGCATGTATCTGCATTGTTGGGTGAGCATTTAGCTTGGCAGCAGATGGTCCCAAAGGCATATTTTATTTAAGATGACAGACAAGCATTTATAGTTGAATTTTTAAAAAAGAACTTTTCTTGTTTGCTCGTGAGACGTCGCAGACGAGGAAGAATTCTGTTAAGTAATTGTCCGAAATCTCCGATGTTGCGACCAAGTTCATATACTTTCGATCTTCATTTGTGATTGTCGAGAATGTGATCGTGACCAAGCCATAGATTATAAGATGTTTTATGTGATCAATGAATATTTTGTGTGTTCATCGTGCAGTCCGTTGGTATCGGTTTTATTGTGTACTAGTCACAGATCAGGATCACACGACGATGAATTGCCAAGGCCCAAGAACTATGCATATATCTAGTAATACTCAACTTAGCGTTATTTCGGCCTACGTCAAATTCGGCTTTAAGACACTTTTCTCGATGAAAGTTCAACGAACTTTATCACGTCAGGATGTTATGTCACTCAGCAATGTCACCCATGACATTATAAAAGGATGTAGCAAATCACATAAAAAATGTTTTTTACAGGGTGCGGAAGCAAAATTTGAAATATTCTAGGACAATAATAAGCGACTTTATTATAAAACAAGATTATTTTTAATTTAAAAAAAAAAGATAAGCAAAATAAGAAGATAGATATGAAATAGTAAATTTACTCAATATGGCCACCAATTTTTTATTTCAATTACTGTATCAACACACCTTCGAAACGATTTGCATACCTTCAAAATAAATTCCTCAGACATTTTATTCCATTCCTCCTCAATAGCAGTCTTAAGCAAACCAATATTTGGATGGTAAGTTGCATTTGTTTGTTTTTTCTAAAACACTCCATATAGCGTAATTAAATTGATCTCGGTCTAGACTTAAATTTCGTTTAATTGCTGTCCTCACAGTTTTCTTGTGGACTTTCAATTCATCAATGTGCTTTTTTATTGACGCTGTGGAGTCCTTCTTGATCGTCGTAGCAAGAGCAGTTAAAAAGCCTTTTTTTCGTTTTTAGTTTCTCTCTACTCCAAATTTTCCTTAAAAAAATCTTTTTCTGTAAAAAAAAAAATGTTCTTTGTTTTGTATACGGTAGACAAAGAAACTTTGATTTGGTTTCGGCGTTAAGCAAATCATTGATTCTTTGTCGTTTCTTTTCTTGCCCGCTTATCTTGAGCTGTATTTTAATTTTGAAAAAAGTGTTTGAATAATAGAGCTAATCATAAAAGTATAGAATCATCGCATTTTTCTTCAAAAAATAGACTCATCAGACAAAAAAAAACTTTTAAGAATTATTCCATATTTTGCTTCCACACCCTGTACAAAAGATTGTTTAATGCTTTAATGTTTTACCATTAGTTATATTCTTTCGCGAGTTATTCACGCTATTTTTACGGTGTTTGTTCTCATTTTGACATCATTGCTTGTTTTAGTCTAATTTAATTTTATTAATTCATTTATTTGCCACGGAACCCTAATTTTGCATTCGCGCATGATAGCATTTTTTACTCCCCAAAGTTTTCAGTGTGGATACAACGAGGAAATGCGAAATAAAGTCATGTTATTTCTTCCGAAACAGAAGCACCGATATCAATAAAAATCGCTGTCATAACGGGGATAAAATAGGTTAGAGGGTTACCTTGGATATGATTTAAGTTTTCACTTTCTTTTTATATTGGAATATAAGCGAAACCCATTAAAAATACACATCAAAGCGCGATTTCTATTAAAGCAATACGATTAAAATGACCTAGCTGAGACAATTTCCACTCCAATTTGAAAGGAATGATGATTTATGGGTTCTGCATTCACGCAAATTATTATTTATTTCTCTTTTTATTTATCGATTTAATCATTCATATTTCCCATATTTATAAAAACAAACCACGAAATATGAATATAAAGAGGTTAGGGAGGAAAAAGCTTTATATATATATATATATATATATATTTTTTTTTTTTTTTAATTTTTTTTTTCCAAGTCTCGCTTGTCAGAAGGATATTACCTGTTACCTTAATCCAAACCTGGCTCGGTGCAAGTGAGTGTACTCATACAAGATATAGAATAAAGACAGTTTGCAGTATGTTTACCTTTATAATTCGCCGTGACTGGGAGGGAAGTAACGTAAGTCGTTTCTCAATGGCCAATACCATTTTAAAAACTCATTAGCAGTAGCATTTAATTTTTTCTTTTGTGTGAACTGTGTGTTTTTGCATGCAGGGCGTATTTTTACTGCAGGATCGCCGACTGGAACAAAAGTTTCGGTAGGGTCACTTGGGAGAGCAAGTATGATGTTGGAAGACACGAAACTTGTAATGACCCCAAGAACATCACTGACGAGGCGATTCTGTGCACTTTTTTAAGTGTTTGACTACAATGAATTCGAGTCCTTTGCTCCTTTGTAAACAGAAGTGTAAATGTCTTCCTGGATCGCTGTGGTTTCAAAGAGAAAACAGACAGGTTTCATGAGTCGGCTATAAATTTTTAAATTTAGAATAATTTCGACATCCAGAACAACATAGCCTCCCACTGAACACACAGCTCCACAAGGAAATATATATATATATATATATAATAAGAATAATAAGTAATAAGTAAATGAAAATGAAAGTAAATGAAAAATATAATAAATATGTACGGTGTTTTTGTTTTTTCAACAGGACTCTATTTAACACAGATGTGTCATAACAAAGAAAAATATCCCCACTGAGGTCATTCAAAATAATGTGATAACTTGGCTTTTGATTGTTGATATTTTTTTCTCCGCCCCTAGCAACTTGGGAGGTGAATGCGCATGTTCTGAAAATGACGGGGTAAAAAAAATATGAAAGTGGTTGATTTTTAAGTACTGTTCAACATTGTATATCGTTGAATGAGTGGATGTTAAATAAACTTCAACAGGGGAAAAGGTTGTTTGACATGTTTTGAATGACGTCTCGAGTTACTAAGCACGGCTCTGGGCGAACTATACTAGACACTATTATTTATTCTCTCCCTTTTAACACAAGTTCGAGGTCAAATTTATTTCAATAAGATTATATATATATATATA
>OY757917.1:30635223-30686328 GCA_963585895.1 Sepioteuthis lessoniana
TTAAGAAGCATCGTTTCTCAGCCAAGTTCTTGGCCAGTCGGCTAGGGCTGTAGAATACACCAACTGCATCTCTGCAGAGGGGTAAAACCCCTCCCTAATGAGTGTTCTAGATATGACACTAAACAATCTGATGATGAGACTCCCGTAATGCTGGAGCTTTAGGGAATGCAGTGTACCTATTCATTGCTATCGTTGCCAGGTCCACTCTGGCCCGGAATGGTAGCACTTGATAGGGTCCTATCTATACGTCAAATAGAAATAATCTGTGTTCTTTTGCTAAACTGAATTGTTTGAAATTGAACTTTTTGACGTTAAAACTGTGTACTTATGTTAAAATGAATTTTTGAAATAGAACTATTTTGACATTAAAATTGTGTACTTAAGATAAACTGAATTGTTTTAAATAGAAATGTTTTGTATTGTACTGCATTGTTTGAAATAGAACTGTTTCTTGACTTTGAAACTGTGTACTTAGTCTAAACTGAATCTTTTGAAATAAAACTGTTTTCACATTAAAACTGTGTGTAAACAAAAATCTATACTTAGACTAAACTCAATTGTTAGAAATAGAACTGTTTAAATGTATGAAAATGGATTTAGCATTAATAACCTACAATGATTGATGTGCAATAAAACCAAACCAAACCAAACCCAAGCCAAGTTTCTTCAATTTCTGCAGAGTATTTTGTTACGATTATTTCATAAAGAAATGATCCTTTCTAATCGTTACCCAGTCGGCTGGGGCTGTAGAATACACTGACTGCTTCTCTGCAGAAGAGTAAGACCCCCCAACGAGTGTCCTGAACATGACACTAAACAATCTGATTGTGAGGTTCCAGTATTGTTGGAGCTTTGAGGAATGTGGAGTACCCCTTCAATGCCATCGCTCCCAGGTCCATCTGGTCCGAAGTGGTAGCACCTGATAAGGGTCCTATCAATCAGTTAAATAGAACTAACTGCATACTTATGCTAAACTGAATTGTTTGAATTAGAACTATTTGACTAAACTGAATAGCTTGAAATAGAAATGTTTTTCACAATTATACTGTGTACTTACATTTAAACTGCATGCTTATGTTAAACTGAATTGTTTGAAATGGAACTGTTTTTTGACATTGAAACTGTATTTACACTAAACGGAATTGTTTAATATAGAACTGTTTTGACATGTAACTGTGTATAAACAAAATCTATACGTATACTAAACTGAATTGGCTTAATTACAACTGTTCGAATAAATTGAATAGCTTGCGGCTGGAGAAGAAGCTAGATGGCAATTACACAAGAATGCTGCGTGCAATCCTGAACGAGTCCTGGCAGCAACACCCCACAAGACACCAACTGTACGGCCACCTGCCCCCTATCACGAAAACTATTCAAGTTAGACGAACCAGACATGCAGGACACTGCTGGAGAAGCAGAGATGAACTCATAAGAGATGTACTCTTATGGATCCCCACACATGGCCGCGCAAAAGCAGGACGACCAGCACGAACGTACATTCAGCAGCTGTGTGAGGATACAGGATGTTGTCCTGAAGACCTACCTAGGGCGATGAACGATAGGGAGGAGTGGCTTGAGAGGGTCAGGGATATCCATGCTACCAGCGCGATATGATGATGATGATGAAACTGTGTACTCATGCTAAAATGAGTTGTTTGAAATAGAACTGATTATTTACATAAAAATGGATTTGGCGTTTAATAACTTAGAAAGGTTGATTTGCCATAAAACCCAAACAACAAAACCAAATCAAATCAAAGCCTAGCCAAGTTTCTTCAATTTTTGCAGAGTATTTTGTTGCAAGTATCTTGCTTTATCCAAGAGAAGAATTGATCCTTTCTAATGGAATGCTAATTGTGTTGTGTTTGCATTCGAGTTAAGCCTCAATATTTTAGCCATCCAATTTTTTCCTCTATAATGTAAATAGCTATAAAATGCTGTTTAGAATATTCCGACTCTTTTTTAACCATTGATATCATCATGGACTGCTAATACAACAGGAGCTACCCGTGATGTAATAGTTATTGTAGTTGGAAATGGACTCAGCGACCCGAGTTAAAATCATGGACGAAGCTGTTTATATTTCACTCAGCGCTCTTACCCTTTGGAAAAGTATAAATCCAACAATTCTCTCTCCAGCAATGGATAAAAAGTAAAGCAGACTAGGCTATTCAACCTTGGTATGGCAACCGACCTTGAAGAACGAAAACACTGAATTCAACCCTGGCAAATGTCACATTCTGCTTGTGCGGAGGGGTTAGGTTAATACATACATCGGAAATGTCTACTTTGTAAAAAGGGGTTAGAATCCACTAATTATAATCTCTGCAAAGTGGGAGTAAGACCTCTCCAACCTGTGACCGGTAGTGAAGCTCAAGGTTTGGAGAAGTATAGTGTAGCCATTAACTGTCATTAGTCCCATGTCCACTCAGACCGGGGTGTTAGTACCGGAAAGGGTCAAATAGATCTATTTGAAAATTATCCGTATTGAATAGCAATATTTGATAAAATATAACTGCATGCAACTTAGTTGTCTCGAAGAATAGTTAATTATCCGTATTGGTTTGGCTTCTTTGTTTAATGGCATATCAACCTTTGTAGGTTATTTAATGCCAAAGCCATTCTCATGGAAGAACAATAGTGGTACTCCTTTAACCCATAGCTGGGAGGATACGGAGTTTCATACCTTTCCCGAGGGTATTTGTCCGAAATTGAACATAATAGCACGACTGGATTTCGAAATCGCTTACTACGATTTCGCAGTCAATCGCTTTAACCATTACACCACGAGGCCACCCCCTATCCGTATTGGATAGCAGTACTTGATAAAATATAATTGCACGCAACTTATTTGTATCGAAGAATAGTTAATTCAAGCTATAACTATTTAATAAGGATTAGTTATCTGAAAAAAATATAATTACTTGTCATAGTGTTAGATTAGAATATATGCAATGATATAACTGATGGTTTGGTTTGTTGGGTTTTGTGGCATATCAACCTTTGTAGGTTATTTAACGCCAAATCCATTTTTATGTAAATAATCTGTTATCTTTCAAACAATTCAGTTTAGCATAAGTCCACAGTTTAATTGTCAAAAACATTTCTATTTCAAACTATTCAAGCAGTTATATGTAACAATTTAGTTTAGTGAAAGTACAGTTTCAATGACAAAAACAGTTCAATTTCAAATAATTCAGTTTAGCATAAGCATGCAATATAAATGTAAGTACAGTCTGGTTGTGAAAAACATTTTTTTCGAGCTATTCAGTTCTAATTCAGCTAATTCAGTTTATTATAAGTATAGATTTTGTGTACACACAGTAACATGTCAAAACAGTTCCATGTCAAACAATTATTTAGTGTAAATACAGTTTCAATGTCAAAAAACAGTTCCATTTCAAATAATTCAGTTAAGCATAAGCATGCAGTTTAAATGTAAGCACGGTTTAATTGTCAAAAACATTTTTATTTCAAGCTATTCAGTTTACTCACAAATTTATTTTAGCATAAGTATGCCGTCAGTTCTATTTAACCCATAGATAGGGCCCTATCAGGTACTACCACTCCAGACCAGATTGGACCTGGGAGCATTGGCAATGAAGGGGTACTCCGCATTCCCCAAATCTCCTACACTACTGGAACCTCACCATCAGATTGTTTTGTGTCATGTCCAGGACACCCGTTGAGGGTGGGTCTTACCCCTCTGCAGAGAAGCAGTCGGTGTATTCTGCAGCCCCAGCCGACTGGGCAATGATACAACTGAGTAGAAACAAATGATTATTATTAAAAAGGAAGTTACTTTAGACCATATTCATGTATTGATTGATAAACTGATTTTAATGGCATGTGAACTTGCCAAGAACTATTTTATACTGAGAGGTTAGGGAATCCTATGCATTCAACGATCATATTTAAATTTTCTGTATAGTTGTAACTATTTTTTCTCATGGTCCTATCGAATACGAAAAATTTCTAAACAGATTTTTTGGGGGGCAAAGATGCGACCCTAGTACGTACTATCACTCCGGGTCACTGTGCACCGGGGAATAGTGGCAAGAGAGAGGTATTCTTCTCTCCCCAGATCTTAAGACGTGAAGCCTAACCACCAGATACACTTTAGTGTCATGCCTAGATCATCTTTTTTTAAAAGAATGTTTTGACCCTTTACAGAGGCTATAGTAAAGTTAGCGACCATAGTCAAGGGTGTCCCGAAGGCTCCCTTTTCGATAGCTACTACACCAAGGTGTAGGGGAGGGCGCTACTCCATTCCCAGGATTGCTCCACTTTACCCTTGAACCGTACCTTATAATGCTGAGTGTTAAGCAAGGTGGTATCAAGTACCATTTTTAAAGTCTTTGGTATGACTCGACCTGGGATTGAACCCATGTCTCCCGGGCCATTGGCGAACACTCTAACCGCTGATACCAAAGACTTTAAAAATGGTACTTGATACCACCTTGCTTAACACTCAGCATTATAAGGTACGGTTCAAGGGTAAAGTGGAGCAATCCTGGGAATGGAGTAGCGCTCTCCCCTACACCTTGGTGTAGTAGCTATCGAAAAGGGAGCCTTCGGGTCACCCTCGACTATGGTCGCTAACTTTACAGAGGCTATAATCTAGTATTACTAATTTTTTCTGGTCTAAATAAAATATCCTAACAGAAAATAAGAGGTCATAACAGTTGTCGTTGTTACATAAAAGTTTGGTGAAATCTAATGACGTGTATTATAATATTTAAAAAAGTGTAACCGTTGAACACGTGCAGAAACACTATGTGTCAACACGGCATGATTGAAAACTCCATGAACCTTTGGTCAATCTAAGACTACAGATCTTTTTTTTTGGATAGTTTCAATTATGTGACTGAAATGGCTCCAGAGTTTAGAAAAAAATTTTCGAAAATCATTGTTGGTTTTCCCATAATGTATAGATCCCTTACCGTATGGATTTATTCATACTCGCGATCCCTTGTCGTATGCATTTATTCATACTCTTGATCCCTTGCCGTATGCATTTATTCATATTCTTGATCCCTTACCATAAGTATTTATTCATACCTGTGATCCTTTGTCCTATGGATTTATTCATACTCGTGATCCCTTACCGTATTAATTTGTTCATGCCTGTGATCCTGTAACGTATAGATTTAGTCATACCTATGATTCCTTACCAAATGGATTTATACCTACTCGTGATCCCTGACGCTGGATTAATTATTACTCGTGATCTCTTACTATATGGGTTTATTCGTACCTATGATCCCTTACCGAATGGATTTATTCTTACTTATGAACCCTTATCGTATAGATTTATTCATCCTCGTGATCCCATACCATATGGACTTATTTATAAATGGGATTTTTTACCGTATTCATATCAGTGATCCTTAACCATATGGATTTAATTCTATTTGCGATCCCTTACCATATATATATATATATATATATATATATATATATTATTAGTAGTAGTATATATATATATATATATATTAGTATTAACATGTCCCCTAGTGAGCATTTCATATTTCGAATAGTATATTACGTAAGTGTTTCATATCTGATGAATATATTTCCTATTCTGAGTGATTTATTAAACTTTTGATCCCTTACCGTATGGATTTATTCTTACTTAATCCTTTATAATATGGATATATTCATATCTAAAATCCCTAAACGTATGGATATATTACCTGAACGTTTAATATTGAGTAAATCGAAAGATATGCTGAAAATTTTAGTTTTAATCAGTGTACTGATTAATCAAAATTAACAATAGAAAGAGGGTAACCATTTATAAAATTATTGTTAAAGTTTTTGCCCGCCTTTTTTTTTTTTTGGTGGTGGGGGGCGAGTGGATTCTGATTTATGAAAGCAGCAGTATTAAAGTTTCTACAAGTATCGGGTTGTTCAGAAAATAATCTCGGATTCTTGAACTGACATCTATTACTGAATCAACGAATTTAAAACAGAGTTTCAGTAAGTCGAAAATATGATCCATGAACGACTCTGCATTTTCCCCATCGATTAACAAACTTATTTATGCATAGAGCTGTAAAAGTTTTAATTCTAAGAAATTTTGAAATGCATTTTCTACATCTCGTTTGGAAGGAAATGTTTTTAAGAGTAAAAAAGTGTCCAGATACTCGAAAAAAAGTTAGTCGGTGGGTGAAAGATCGGGAGAATATGGTGGATGTGGAAAACTCTTATATTCCAAGTCAGTGAGTTACTTCAAAGTCACAGAGGCTACGTATCAGAGAATGGTCAGGAAACAAAATTATGATCAAGGTTGAACACATGTTAATAATCGCTTCTACACCAACACCGGCAACTCTTTTCCAAGAAAACAATCTAAGGCAGTTATCCTTACCAGTACTTCATATAAAATAAAACCAGTTACGAAGAAAATTAAGTGACGATGATTAACCACGTTTGTACTTAAACAAACCTGGCAAGATTTTTTTTTAAATGTGAAATATTAAGATTTAATAAGCTTTTGAATATATATGAGAGTGAGGAGGTCTATGAATGACTGGCGAAAACCCTTCATCTGTCATTCGTGCTTTAGAACCGTTTATTTATTTATTTTTTCTAATGCCTGCCCAAATTGAAATGTGTCTTATGAGTCCAATGGTCTCATAAATCGTCAAATAAAGTATGACTGTATGGTTATATATATATATATATATATATATATATGTGTGTGTGTGTGTGTGTGTGTGTGTGTGTGTGTGTGCTTATAATTTTCAAATAAACAGCTTATGAATATATTGTGCTTTATGACATAATAAAATATAATAATGAAATATATCTTCTTTTGACTGTGTGAGCTTTCCTTCTTTCTTTCTATTGTTTTCTCTTCTTTAATATATATATATATATATATATATATATATATATATATATATAAGGCGTAGCTGAAATCTTCAAAAACTGATCCAGATACTATCTTAGTATATGACCAAATGAGGGTGATTTTTCAACATAGTCTCCCTTGCAATCCACACACTTTTTCCATCGTGTTGTAGTGCTTGTATCCAATTGGTTAAGTAGGCATCAACAGCAGATATGATGTTATTAAATGACCTTTTAACCGCTGAACATTTAAACTTACCCTTATATATATATATATATATATATATATATATCAAATCCTGCAAGAGGTTGTTTGCATTTTGCCTAGCCCTAATTAACTTAGGGAAGATATGCGTCCAACTATTCTTCTTCCAGTGTTGTGTGATTAGTTAGGTAGATTGAGCTCTTTAACCTTGGTATGGTAATCAGTCTAGGAAAAGGAAAACTCTCATTTCAAACCTGTTAAAATGACCTTGTGTTACTTCCTACTCGTGCGGAGGGATTAGAACACACACACACACACACACACACACACACACACACACACACACACACACATATATATATATATATATATATGTAAATGTCTACAGTCACAAAAATCTACCTAGGTTTCACCCAAAGAGATAATCAGGCCTGTTCTATCAATAAAATATCCTCTTGTGAGAATTTAATGTTATGAATTGTATATGACGCAAGTATTTCATACATGATGAAGATATTTCTTGTTCTGGATGATTTTTCCGTTCTGTTTATCTTATTTTACTTTTTATTCCAAAACATACGCTTATCACGAATCCATGGAAATATAACTTCTCTCTCATCTTAATAATGTATTTGATGGCTTATAAGATATACCTCAATTTGGGCCGGCATTTTAAAAAGTCGATAACTAAATAGGCTTAAACTGCGAATTTCATATGAAAGTTTTTTTTTTACCTGATATTCACAAGCCTCCTCATTATCAGGTCATTTCAATTTTCATATGTATTCAGATCTTTAATCGATCCCAATTTTTTTTACATTAAAACCTGTAAAGCTAATAAATTGTCAAATAGAATAACTGATGAACAGTCAATCACTAGTTCGTTCTGCAGTTGATTTTTAAAAAAATATGGGTGTAAACCGAATTCTAGGCTTTGTTTCTTGTTTAATGGCATATAAATCTTCATCGGCTATTTAATGCCTAATCCATCCTTGTAGAATAACAGTAGTAGTAGTAGTATTATCCCATAACTAACAGGGATAAGGATTTTATTTCCTTTTCAAAAGGTATTAGTCCGAGAGTGATCGTAACAGAGTTCGAACTCACATACTACAATGTCGAAGTCCAGGATGTTAACCACTACACGGGTAGGCTCCAAAATGATTCCCTTAGTAAGGTACATTAATCTCAGGTTGCTTACAGTACCTGCTGTTTCTAATTCGTTAACCAACTAATTACTGAACAACTTCATCCTTTATTTATTTCAGTGATTAGTTTTAAAACGGTAGTAAAGTAAAAGTAAAGTTGTCTCCCTTTAGTTAACGGTGACCAGAAGGTTCCCTTTTCAATAGCTACTAAACCGAGGTATAGTGGGGGGAGCTACCCCTTTCCCTGGATCACTCCACTTTACCCTCGATACATACCTTATATTACCGAATGTTAAGCAAGGAGGTATCAAGTACCATTTTTAAAGTCTTTGGTGTGACGCGACATGGGACTGAACGCAGGTTTCCCGGACCATTGGGACTGAAACCAGATTTCCCGGACCATTGCCGAAACACGTAATGATACCTAACATAAACGGCACCATCTTGAATAGGTGTTACACTTCTCATATGCAAGACACACCTGTTGTTTCTTTCGATACAAAAAGTTTATTTCTGATTGCAACATTTTATACAGCTGTCGGCCATCGAAACACGGGAGAAAAATAGAGCCAAATATATTTAGTTCTTACATGGAAACACAGAGAAATTCGTGAGTGCAAGACGAACAGAATACCTGACATCACTCCTCTCGTCCGTTCGATCTATGTTATATACAGCACGTATACATATGCAAACTACACAATATAAATACCCAGGCGACTCCGTTGTTGAGATACGAACGTTTTATTAACTTTTTCGACACAAGGAGAGAGACACAATTCTTAAAAGTCTTTCGTTTTCATACTATACTAACAAAACCCCTAACGTTCGGCACATCTCGCGGTATTTTAGATCTCAATTGATCTTCGCTAGTCGGGACCTGTTGCAACGGTAAAAAAAAAAAACCTCAACTCTATGGCAGAGAACTCCATTCTTTGCCCAAATGGCAGAAGCTCAATTGTCTGCCTGCATCAATTTTTCAACACCATGATCGGAACTCAAGTAAATCTTTTTCAAAATCTTCCAAATTCTCTGCCCATCTCTTCTGGGCATGACGTCATCCACACTCCAACCCCATTTCCTGTCTGGGGTTTATTATGTCAATGGTGATTGTCATATCCTTTGTATGCGAGCGTAAACTGCACCAATTGACTACACACCTGAACTCTGAACCCGAATAGTTCAAAGCCCAACCAAACTGAATGATAAAATATAATTAATGAAAAAAGATTAAAATAAAAAAATAAAAATCATTCCTTAATTATATAACATCCAGAGGGCTTGATATATCTAAACACAACTGTCTCCAACCCTCAACCCTGAACACTCCAACTGACTAACTTCCGAAAATCTCCTGCTCATATCATCATTATCATCATCATCTCGCACCATCAACACGGATATCCCTGACTCTCTCCCGCCACCCTTCTCTATCTTCCATCGCTTCCGGTAGGTCTTCAAAGCTACATCTTGTATCAGCACAGAGCTGTAGTATATAGTTTCTAGCTGGTCTTCCTGCTTTTGCTCGTCCATGTGAAGGAGTCCACAGGAGTATGTCACTTATGTGTTAGTCCCTACTTCTCCAGCAGTGTCATGCGTGTCTGGTTCGTCTAACTTTGATAGTTTTCGTGGTGGTTGGTGAGTGGCCGTACAGCTGCTGCTTTGTGGGGTGCTGTCTCAAGGACTTCAAAATTGCTTGCAGCATTCTTGTGTTGTTACCATCAAGCTTTTTCTCCATACGTTTAGTTAGCGTCCATGTTGTGCATCCATACAGCAGTATCGACACGACAGCTGCTTGGAAAAAACTGCGTTTCATGCCTTTGCTAGTCGCATGTTGATGTAGATCTCGGTTGATGAGACTCTGCTTCTTAGGGAGGTGAACTTGTCTACTAGTTTCAGAAAAATACCGTTTAGTGAGGAGATATCGCCTTATTGATTAAGGTACATGTATTCCATCTTGTGTGCGTTGACATGGAGGTGTATGCCTGCAGCAGCTCGTTCCAGACTATGTAGCAGGATTTCGGCTTGGGCGGGTGCATTTGCCAGAAGCGCTATGTCATCGGCGTAGCCGGTGTCGGTAATAGTTTGTGCAGGGTACCTTCCGCTTCTTTTCTAAGTCAGCTTGAAGCTGTTGTCTTTTATTTTATCAATAGACGTTCTAAACACGTAGTCTTGATAGAATATATTAATTATCTCATCTGCTAATGTAATAAGAACACGTATCTTTAACTTTCCTATATCATGTCTACTTCCTTAGTCGGGGGACAGAATGTTTGCGTTTTAATATCCGGTCTACAACGACCATTTCAAAACAAATCTTCAAAATGTCGTCCAAGGTGATTTCCAAAACAACCTGTCAATCCAACATCCTACCCTCACGTGCACACACATGACTTACCATTTATCACTACATATGTTGCGTAGCCATATACACGAGTATGGCTATGTGCAAAATAGACATGTAATGTTCATTACTATAGAACATATAAAGAACATAGGAATCTCGGAATTCGAAAACACGTAACGACTTCTTGTTCAGGTACGAAACCTTTTTATTAACTTTGAGTTAAAGGTTTCGACGTAAGGAGGGGAGACACAATCTTCTATGCTGTCTTATTCATTTGGCCCCCAACTCGAGCGGCCCCCATCAGGTGTACGTTCGCCTCGCGCCTGCGAGCTCCAGAATCGATCCTTCTCGTTTGGCGTCTAAAACCCGACTCTTTTTTTCCTCAAATTCTCACACAAACTTCCGTGTGCTTCCGGTGCGTGACGTCACCCGCACCTTGTCACCCAGTATCGTCTCGGACTGTTATGACATCTGAGTGACATCTCCATCCGCTCGCGCGCACCCGCGTTAACACCTGCTTCAATCTTACACCCAACCAACCCATGTGCTGAGCCGAAAGGTTCTCAGCCTAACTAAACTCAAAGGCATGAACCGAAATCCCTCGGCTATTTCATAACACATATACGATTATTAACAAATATAATTAATGATCATCCTTAATTATATCACACATAGAAGATAAATTCAAATACAAAAAAGCAATCGAAAATACTGATCTATGAAAGATTTTAGTTTAAAAGAAAAGAAAAACGTTTGCGTGTCGTAAAAGATTTATCAATTTAAATATTTCTGGTTTTTATCCCAGATGTTAGCACCAAGCTAGCCATAATGTTTGGTGTGGGAGGGGGTCTGTGTTCCTATCTCATCCACGTCGTCAATTTGCTGGATTGCACGTCCCTCTTTTTCTTGTGTCTAGTATTATACATCAAATGATCCGTAAATTGCAGCATAAATTCGTCTTTTTAAACCAGAAAAAATATTAAAAAAGAAAAAGCAGGGTGGGTGTTGACTTATACGGCAGGGTTTAAATCGAAAAATTTACAACAGAGCGGCTAACTTGCAGAACAGTAATCGATAAACAGCACTCACCGTCACTCCAAAAAGCAGCAACAAATATTTTCAACTTAGACTAATCATCAGCGAACAAATTTAACAAATTAATACAGAGATTAATTTCTGCATAGTGATAAGACCCTCCTCCATGACTCACGAGTCTCCTGGATATAACAGTAAATCATCTAAAACTATTGCACTAATGCAAATTAAATACGAGGATCATAAAAAAAAGTTTCTAGACTTTTTCGTATGGGCACTTTTATTGATAGTACATGCGTGAAACTTTAGTCCCCTTCGAAGTAATCTCCTCCGGCTGCAATGCACTTGTTGTACCGTTCCAACAACTTATGGAAGGCCACAAGGAAGTACTCTTCTGTGAGCGTGTCAATGATCTTCGTCATAACCACTTTCATCTCCTCAATTCTCTCATAACGACACCCTCAGAGCTTAAGGAATAAGCAAAAGTCACAGGGAGCAAGGTCTGGACTATAAGGATGGTGAGGAACTGTCTTAATGCCCATCTTGTTCAAATAGTCTGTGACAAGGATGGAGTTGTGGACTGGTGCATTGTCCTGGTGGAAATGCCACTGATCCGATTTGAAGAGTGCTGACCTCTTCCGATGGAATCTCTTCCTGAACTCCCTTAAAACCTCAACATAGTAACCCTAACCCTAACACTTTGGCCAATCAACCTTGGTGGATTGACTTCCTTACTCCCCCACTACACCTCTCATCATCCCTCACGGACTCCCTGCCTTCCTCTAATCTCTTATGCCACTCAAAAACTGATGCTCGATTCATGCAAGATGGTCGAAAAGCAGTCTGAAGCATTCCATACGTTTCTCTGGCATTTTTTCCAAGTTTAAAACATAATTTTATTGCATATCGTTTTTCTAAAGTGTCCTGACGTTCAGATTGCATTTTTGAAACTCACCAGCTATGAAAATCAGGCGTTAGTAGCATGTATTCCACTTCCTGCTGTTGCTATTGATTTGAACCTGAAATCATAAAAATTGGTAAGTCATCTCATAAGATAACATATTGAATTCTTAAGAGTCAACGAAAATTTTAAATTCCTGTACAAAAAAAAAAAAGGCTGGAAACCACGTATATATGACTAGTAAACATATTTTGTAGATTAACTCAGTTAAATGATCAAACAGTTCTATTTCAAGCAATTCAACTCTGCTGAAGTCATTTGTTTGCACTCAGTTTAAAATGTCAAACAGTTCTATTTGACCATTTAGATGATATCACTCCGGGTCAAAATGGACCTGGGAGTAAAAGCATTTAAATGGTATTGCATATTCCCCAAAGCTCTAGCATTACTGGAGCCTCACCATCAGATTGTTTAGTATCTTATCCAAGACACACGTTCAGGGTAGGAGTCTTACCCCTCGGCAGAGATGCAGACGGTGTATTCTAGAGCTCCCGCTGACTAGATTGATTTGGAGCTTTGTGCAAAGTGGAATATCTCTTAGTTGTCCTTACTAACAGATCCGCAATGTTCCGTCGTGATAGTTGTTATTAGGGTTTGCTCTATGCGTCAAATACAACAGTAAACACTTGAAACCATCTGTATGCAAATAGAACTATTAGTGTTTGATCGGAATACTTGAAAGCATTTGTGTGCAAACGAATGTCTCTGGCTCGTTTAAAAATGTTACCAATAAACTATTCGTATACATATATTTAACCAGCTCATTAGCCTAGTGGGTAGAGGGTTTGCTAATGGTACGGGAGACTTGGGTTCAATCTCAGGTAGCGTCATGCCAAAGACTTTAAAAATGGTCCTTGATACCTCCTTGCATAACACTCAGCAATATAAGGTACGTATCAAGGGTAAAGTTGAGCAATCTAGGGAAAGGAGTACTGCTCCCATACAACTCAGTGTAGTAGCTATGGAAAAGTGAGCCTTCTGGTTGCCCTCGACTAAGGTCACCAACTTTACTTATATATATATATGAACAGAATTTGTCATTAGATAATCTGTAAAGATTGATATGCCATAAAAAAAACAACCAATCGACCAACCAATTAACTTAGATTAATATAAAATAAAGTAACTATAATACAAATTAAGTACCACATTAACGCTATATCGCACGTCATTTGTGACTGCAGATACACTCATCGTAAACATCAACCGGAACGTCACAACACCCCATCAGCTAGTCAGACAACTACTTTTGGTTGTTTAGCCGCGCATTTTTATGAGAGTACCGTATATGTCAATTTATAAAAATATAAGCTCCAATGTGTGTTAAATTTGCGAGTTTGATAAAAGGTTGACGTACACCATAGATTACTTTAGTAATGACAGCCTAAGGAAGCATAGTTTATTGAATAAAAGGTACACTTGGATTTTCACTGTAGTGTGTAGTTTTATGGCAGAAAATTCTAAATAAAGGTTATCTGAATATACTTATCCAGTTTTGGTCTTCCAGTAGCTGGCCCAGTCAGCGGGGATTGTAGAATACACCGACTGTATCTCTGCAGAAAGGTAAGACTCCCCCAACGAGTGTCCTGGAGCCAAGTCAGCTGGAGCTGTAGAATACAACGACTTCATCTCTGCAGAAGAGTAAGACCCACTCCAACTAGTGTCCTGTGGACAGTCGGCTGGGGCTGTAGATTACACCGATTGTATCTCTGCAGAGAGGTAAGACTCCCCCAACGAGTGTCCTGGAGCCAAGTTAGCTGTATCTGTAAAATACAACGACTTCATATCTGCAGAAGAGTAAGACCCTCTCCAACGAGTGTCCTGTGGACAATCAGCCGGGGCTGTAAAATACACCGACTACATCTCTGCAGAGAGGTAAGACTCCCCCAGCGAGTGTCCTGGAGGCAAGTTAGCTGTATCTGTAAAATACAACGACTTCATATCTGCAGAAGAGTAAGACCCTCTCCAACGAGTGTCCTGTGGACAATCAGCCGGGGCTGTAAAATACACCGACTACATCTCTGCAGAGAGGTAAGACTCCCCCAACGAGTGTCCTGGAGGCAAGTTAGCTGTATCTGTAAAATACAACGACTTCATATTTGCAGAAGACTAAGACCCTCTCCAACGAGTGTCCTGTGGACAATCAGCCGGGGCTGTAAAATACACCGACTACATCTCTGCAGAGAGGTAAGACTCCCCCAACGAGTGTCCTGGAGGCAAGTCAGCTGGAGCTGTAGAATACAACGACTTCATCTCTGCAGAAGAGTAAGACCCTCTCCAGCGAGTGTCCTGTGGACAGTCGGCTGGGGATGTAGAATACACCGACTGCATCTCTGCAGAGAGGTAAGACTCCCCCAACGAGTGTCCTGGAGCCAAGTCAGCTGGAGCTGTAGAATACAACGACTTCATCTCTGCAGAAGAGTATGACCCTCTCCAACGAGTGTCCCGTGGACAGTCGGCTGGGGCTGTAGATTACACCGACTGCATCTCTGCAGAGAGGTAAGACTACCCCAACGAGTGTCCTGGATATGACACTAAACAATCTGGTATGTTAGTATGCTGGGGCTTCGGGGAATACAAAGTACTCCTTTATTGCCATCGCTCCCAAGTACATTCTGTCCTGAAGTGGTAGCACCTTATATGGTCAAATAGAACTGTTTGCCATTTAAATAGTATAACGTTTAAACTGTGTACTTATGCTAAACTGAGTTGGTTGAAATAGAACTGTTCTTACATGTAACTGAGTGTAAACAAAAAATTGCGTACATGTGCTAAACTGAATTGCCTGAAATAGAACTCTTTGAGCATTTAACAGTGTGTAAACAAATGACTGATTTTTTTTATTGAATTGCTAGTGATACATAACGATACGTGATACTATTTAACTTTGTTGACATGCTAAACTGAATTGTTTGGAATAGAAACGGTTGATCCTTTAACTGTGTGCAAACAAATGACTAATGTTTCATTGAATTGTTAGCGTTAAATAGCAATACTTCATCATCATCATCATCATTATGTCGTGCCACTAGCACTAGCACAAATATCCCAGACCGTCTCTCGCCACCCCTCCCTATCAGTCATCTCTTTTGGCAGGTCTTCAGGTCTACATCCTGTATCCTCACATAGCTGCTGTATGTATGTTCGAGCTGGTCGTCCTGCTTTTGCTTGGCCATATGCGTGGGTCAATAGGAGTACATCACTGATGAGTTCGTCCTTGCTTCTCCAGCTGTAAAGTTACCCCCTCTCCCCCACCACGTTATCTCAGTCTTCTAACCATGTCACTTCTTACGCCGGCCGGTGATCAACTAGTGGTTCGAGGGGGTAACGCACATTTCTTGCCACCACAAGAATACGATCGAGGGAACGGAGAAAATAGAAGGACAAACGAACAAACACGAACAAAGCTTGGGGTTAACCAAGAGCAGAGGAAGGTATGCAACACTTTGCATTCCTGATAGCATATATGGACTAACGCTAGCGTGGGTTACTAGCGAAAATTCCACAATGCTACTCGAATGCAGATTCATCTTGACTCACTGTCGCTGGACCCTATCCCATGCTGCCTCGCCTCTCTGCTCCGGTGTCCGGTGTCCGGTGTTGACTACCCCTGTCCGTGGTTCCACGCCAACCCTCTGCTGCTCGCTTCTCTGCTGTCCAGCCGCCAACTGCCCTCTGCTGGGTCGCGTCGTCAACTGCCTCTCTCGCGTCCCCTTCCCACTTCCGGATACGGCGAGATTTCATGTCCAAGAATCCTTTGTCTGGTTTCGCGCCAAAACAGACAATTGAATCGTCTGCTTTGGCAGCCCAACCACATAGTGCTACACAGCAATGTCCTGCGTGTCTGGCTCGTCTAACTTGTATAGTTTTCGTGATAGGAGGCAAGTGGCTGTAAGCACTTAACTAAGCGTAAACAAATGATTAATAGTAAATTGAATTATTCCTATTAGATCGAATAAGTGAAATCATATAACTGTGAACAAAAATGTTCTGATGTTCATTTAAAAATGTTATCAAAAAATGTGTTTAGAAATCATATATTCGATATCTATATAAAAACGGATTTGGCATTAAATAACCAACAATGGTTGATATGCCATAAAATCAAACTAAACCACACTAAACCTTCCCGTAGCCTACTATATGGTTTGTTTGGTTTTGTTTGGGTTTTGTGGCATATCAGCAGTTGGGTTCTGGTTAGTGAACGCTTATAATATTAAATAAAGGACAAACCACGATATGAGAGGAAATAGAGATATATATTTTCAGGAAAAAGTATATACACTAGAGAGACTATTAGTAGACAAGAACATAGGATTAGTGAATACAGAATAAAAATATAGTCCAACGATAGTATTGGCTTCTGTTATTACGGTAGCAAGTAAGGTGATCTCGTGCGATCTCCAGTCTCCAACGCTCTAATACTATTCATATGAGAAGCTGTTCTTCACCTTCTAGTTTGCCCTGGTATTAGTTGCTATTGCTGTATATGGCAGATGGAATAGTTCATTGCGTGGAAAAGGTGGGTGATACTCAACATCAACCTTTGTAGGTCATTTAATGCCAAATGCATTTTTATACAAATAAACAGTTCTATTTAAAACAATTTAGTTTAGCATACAAAAACAGTTCCATATCAAGCAATTCAATTTAGCATAAGTACATGGTTTAGCTTTATTTGATCCATAGATAAGACCCTATCTGGTACTATCAATTCGGTCCAGAGTGGACCTGGGAGCGATGGCAATGGATGGGTTCTCCGCATTCCCCAAAGCTCCAGCGTTACTGGAATCTCACCATCAGATTGTTTGGTGTCATATACAGGACATTCGTTTTAAGGGGAATTACCTATCTGCAGAGATGTGCAAATGACCGTTGGAAAGGCGACAATCCGTCTGTTCAAACCCGCCACCTATTGGTAAATAGTAGAACTGACTAGGTTATTTAGTGTTAGTTCGGTAACAAGTCTAGGTGAAAGAAACCTCTGAATTAAAACTACCTTTACACCGCGTAAAAATTGAATTTGAGTCAAACCCTTCTTGTATAAACAAGAAAATTTTATGTATTTATATCTACCAACCCCTCCGCTCAGGCAGGATATGACACAAGGTCAATTTTTAAGCGGAGTTTAGCAGGTTTTGACTTCAGAATTTTCCTGCTCCTAGACTAGTTGCCTCGCCAAGGCTGAAGAACCTAGTCTGCCCTACTATTTACCCATAGCTGGAGGGAGAATAATTGAATACATACCTTTCCCAAGGGTATTAGTGCTATGTGAAATGGAATCAGTCTCGTCCAGGACTTGAACTCGTGTTGCCGTGTCGATTTCCTACGGCGATAACCATTACACCCCGGGCACCTGATCAAATTTTATGTATTGATACATATAAATTTTAACATTTTTACCACAGTCGTTTATGCAGAAGCAACTAAGTTGTTTTTGGCTCCATCCAACTGTATAGAGAAGGGTCACCGTAAAAAAATTGACCTCTTATAGCATCTTGCCTTTGAGGAGAAAAAAAAAACACTGATATCTATCTATCTATGTGTGCCTAAGTGGATTTTGCATAGCACTTGTAATATTAGGAAATCTATGAATCCAACTATTCCCCTGCAAACTTAGCGAAGAATTGTTAAATTTATACGTTTCAAAATGGTATAAGCGCAATGTGAAATGCACAGAGTTTCGTCCAGGATTGAGCCGAGTCGGCTGGGGCTGTAGAATACGCCGGCTACATCTCTGCAGATGAGTAAGACACCCGAATATGGCACTAAACAATCTGATGGTGAGGCTCCAGTAATGCTGGAGCTTTCGGTAATGCAGAGTACCCCTTCATAGCCATTGCTCCCAGGTCGAATCGGGTCCAGAGTGGTAGCACTTGATAGAGTCCTATCTATGGGTCGAATAGAACTATTTGACATTTAAACTGAGTGCAAACAAATTACTTACGCTAAATTGATTTGTTAGATATAGAACTGTTTGATCATTTAACTGTGCGTAAACAAATGACTGATATTTAATCAATTTTTTGTGATACATAGCACTACTTGAAATTATTCAACATTGTTCTGTTATGTTTACAAATCATATATATATATATATATGAATAAACCGGAATTGGCATGAAATAAACCCAATGGTTGATATGCCATAAACCAAAACCAAAACTTAAATTCGTCCAGGGTTTGAAATCGGGTCGCTGTGTCCATTCCCTACGTTGTTAAATATAAAATGAAAGGTATAAACTTGGTGTTATTTTCGCTTTGAGTCGTGATTGTCTTGAAAAGAAACCAAACACCAGATCCTCTATCGTTGTCGAACCACCTGTCACAAAGTCAAGCAGTATTTAACCCAGGGCGCCCATGCGAACCTTATTATTTCACACGTCTTCATTATCAGTATTTGTTTTCGTTTTAGAGCTTCGTGCTGCTGGCTGTGCACATGCCAAGTTTAACAACACACGCAGACCCTGTGTGGCTTCTAATGCTACTAACTTGTCTCGCAGTCGAAGGAAACCCCGAGCACAGGATTCGATTAGGAGATGTTGAGCGCCGAGCAGACTTAGAGCTGGCATCTAATTTGCATATGAAGCCAAATAAGGACAAATCCAATTCAAAATGAAGGACTTGGGCTGAGACAAGCGCACGCCGGAAGACATGGCGTCACACTTGCCCGACAACAGTACTTGGAGGGAGATAGTTTCACTTTTTCCCTTCCAAAGTTTTTTTTTTTCGTTTCTTTTTTCTTTTCTTTTCTTCTCTTTTCTGTTCGATGCTATAACGTTATCTTGTTATTAAATGCAATATCTTGTGAACGTTTGATGTCATCAGCTTGGGATTTTACAAGCATATTCACAACTATTTGTCGGTATGGTTCAGTAGTGTATCATAGCGAAGGTCTTTTTCCCCATTGTCTTCTTTTATTGTTTTTAACAATAAAGATAATCTATCTATCTATCTATCTATCTATCTATCTATCTATCTATGTCCGTCTATTTATCTCTCAATCTATTTAACTCTTTCTATCTATCTATCTATCTATCTATCCTTATCTATCTATCCATCTCGTTTTATTTATATCTATCTGTCTATCTATCTCAGTCTTTTTGTGCGTATATATATGTTTCAAAACAAACAAAGATATATATATATATATAGATAGATAGATAGATAGATAGATATAGACTAGATATGAATTTAGTGTAGTAGAGAGATTGACAGGTAGATAGATTGGATATAAATAGACAAGATATGAACCGAATGAGATAAATATATAGAGAGATAATGATGAGATTAATATAAACAAAGTGAGACAATGATTTACACACTCTCAAACGCATGCGCGGTCAGACACGCACGTAACTTGAACACACACACACACACACACACACATATATATATATATACACATAGATTTAGCTATCTATCAAAATATCAAGTTATCCTGTTAAGTTAAATATATGTGTGTATATAAATGTATGAGTTTGCGTGTGTGCATGTATGTGTGAATATGTATGTGTTTGATTTGTGTGCGTGTGTGAATGCGCATTCGTTTGAGAGTATGAAACATTGTCTCACCTTTCTTATATTATTCTCATCATTATTTTATTTGAAAGAAATATAAATATCTATCTCTCTATCTATGTTCGTCTATTTATCTCTCAATCAATTTAACACCCTAAATTCATATTTAGTCTCTCTCTCTCTCTCTCTCTCTCTCTCTTTCTTTCTCTCTCTCTCTCTCTCTCTCTACTTATCTATCAATCCATCTCTTTCTATTCATATCTAGTCATTTATTATCATATCTATCTATCTTATCATATCCAGTCTATCTATCTATTTATCTATCTATCTCAGTCTGTCCATATCTATCTATCTATCTCTCTATCTATCTCTGTTCGTCTATTTATCTCTCAATCAATTTAACACCCTAAATTCATATTTAGTCTCTCTCTCTCTCTCTCTCTCTCTCTCTCTCTCTCTACTTATCTATCAATCCATTTCTTTCTATTCATATCTAGTCATTTATCATCATATCTATCTATCTTTTCATATCCAATCTATCTATCTATCTATCTATCTATCTATCTATCTATCTATCTATCTATCTCAGTCTGTCCATATCTATCTATCTATCTATCTATCTATCTCAGTCTGTCCATATCTATCTATCTATCTTATCATTATAAAATAGGATTGATCAGGGTCAACCCTTGATGCCTGAGTTATTCAAAAATAATAAATGCTGAAGAATAGGTTGTTTTTGGCACCACTCATCCGTACATGGAAGGGCAACCGCAATAAACTTACCCTCTTTTTGCATCCTGCCTTTGCAGCGAGCAAAAAGAATCTATCTATCTATCTATCTATCTATCTATGCTTCTAATTGGATATATAAATACAAAAAGACTCAGATAGATAGATAGATAGATAGATAGATTTTAATAAAATTGGGGATCCATGTGAGTCTATAGATGTGTTTACATTTGTTTTCCCTTTCTAATGTTTGTCAAGCGTCCCACGTAAGCACAAGTATGGCACAAGGTCTTTTTTGTTGTGGGTACCAGGCGCAGGACCAGAACCCCACCCCTGCCCTGATCCCCTTAAAAAGGGGTGCCTCAGACGCTAGGTGATAAACCTAGCCCCTGCGGAGGGTTATAGCTTGGTGGACGGCCTCCTGAGACTCAAAAATGACTGTGTCAGCCACGAGACGCAAATATTGGGCCCCACTGGCACCTACGTCAGGTAGCCATTAACCAACTGATACCAAGGCAAAACAAACCCGACCCAATCCGTGTACCAGTAAAAAAACGGCAAGTTGAAGTGTGTCCCGACCCAGTGGGCTGACTGAACTAGGTTCAGACACAGCAATGTTCGCACATTTGCTTTAACTTTCCCGGCAAAAGTGTTCACTAATAATCTTTCTAAGATTAGAATTACGTAGAACTGTCAAGTTTAATATTATTTTGATGGTGAAAAACAACATGAAAACAGTACAAAACGGGAATACGTTAAAAAATTGCTTCACTTCGAGATAGTGGATGTGTTTCCGCTTTGTTCTAACGACAAAAATATACGATATGGCTTCATTTGCCGATAGCAAAAGTGATCGTCACTATGAATAGATAAAATTATGCAGGTTTCAACAGGGTTCAAATGATCTCTAGGATTTAAAATTGCCGCCACTTAACCACTAGTAGTAGTGAGTCTTTGAGTCTTAGTGAGTCTTTGAACAGCCATACCATTTTAATTGCCATCTTGGCGTCGAGCAGTGAACATCGTGCGTTTGGTATTTAAAATGCTTTCTCTCATTACGTGTTAACATCCAGCTGCTTACTCGTTGAACAGATATGTCCCCGTATGATTACTTCCTCTTGGGATACCAGAGGAATCAAGTTTTTAACCCAGCTAGGGATCAAATAGTACCACTGCTGTTCTTCTATAAGGAAGGCTTTGGCATTAAATAAGCCATGGAGGTCATTAAACAAAGAAACCAGACCAAGTAAAAAAAAATCAAGTCTTTAGAGCGCATACAACAGGCGGATTCAAATAGTTTATTTCTCAAGAAATTGCAAAAGTAATGACAAAGTAAACATTAGAGAACTTTAGGTTGAAGCTTCAGGAGTATTTACTTCATGAGGAGTAGCACATGGGTGATACATGTTGGTTGGTTGGTTGGTTGGTTGGGTTTTATGGCATATCAACCATTGTAGGTTATCTAATGCCAAATCCATTTTATAAAGATAGTCAGTTCTATTTCAAACGATTCCGTTTAGTATGAGTACACATTTTAATTGTCAAAAACACTTCTATTTCAAGCTATCCAGTTTAGTCAAACAATTCTAATTCAAACAATTCAGTTTCGTATAAGTATAGATTTTCTCCAGACACAATTAAATGCCACAACAATTCTATTTCAAACAAATCAGTAAAGTATAAGTACAGGTTTATTGTTAAAACAGTTCTATTTCAAGCAGTTCAGTTTAGTATAAGTACACATTTTAATTGTCAAAAATATTTCTATTTCTAGCTATCAAGTTTAGTCAAACAGTTCTAGTTAAAAAAAATTCAGTTTTGTATGAGTACAGATTTTGTTTACACACAGTTAAATGTCAAAACAGTTCTATATTGAATAATTCAGTTTAGTGTAAGTACAGTTCCATTTCAAACCATTCAGTTTAGCATAAGTACATAGTTTAAATGTAAGTACACTGTTTAATTGTCAAAAACATTTCTATTCGATGCTATTAAGCTTAATCAAACAGTTCTAATTCAAACAATTCAATTTAGCATAAGTATGTTGTTAGTTCTATTTAACCCACAGATAGGACCCTATCAGGTGCTACTCTTCCGGGCCAGAGTGGACTTGGGAGCAATGGCAATGAAGGGGTACTCTGCATTCCCCAAACCTCCTGAAGCTACACGATCAGATTGTTTAGTGTCATATCCAGGACACTCGTTGGGGAGGTCTTACTCCTCTGCAGAGGTGTATTCTACAGCCCCAGCCGACTGGGCAAATGGGTGATATAGGTTTGGCTTGATTTCTTAGTTTAAAGATGTGTCATTATTCCTGAGTTCTTTAATGCCAAAGCTATTTCTCGTAAAAGCAGTGGTCGGTTGGTTGATTGTTTTATGGTTTATCAACCCTTTTCGGGTAATTTAAAGCCGAATAATCATTTTAATAGAATTTTCAAACAATTCAGCTTAGTATAAGTACAGTTTTGTTTACAGAAAGTTAAATGTCAAAACAGTTCTATTTCAAACAATTCACTTTATCGTAAGTACACAGGTTGTTTTTTTGTTTACTCACAATTAAATGGAAAAACAATTAATTTCAAACAATTCAGTTTGGCGTCATTACAGTTAAATTTATTTGACCCAGAAGATATCAGGCGCTACCAGTCCGGGCCTGAGTGGACCTGGGAGCGATGGTAATGACGGAGTACTCTGCATTTCCCAAAACTCCAGCATTACTGTAACCTCACCATCAGATTGTTTAGTGTCATATACAGGACATTCAGAAGTTAGGGGGTCTTACCCCTCTGCAGAGATGCAGCCGGTGTATTCTACAGCCCCAGCCGATTTAGCTGAACTATAATAGTACTATTTAACCCACCGCCGGAGTGGGGATATGGGATTTAATACCTTTCCCAAGAGTATTAATCTGAAAGTGAGTATAAGACTGTAATCGGAGTTCGAACTCGCTTACAATCGATGTCAAAGTACAGCACGTTAGTCACTACACCAGAGGGACTCCCTCATGGATGATACTGGGTGGAACGCTAAAATTGTCGTCCTAAAGAAAACAACACTACAGCTTTATTTTAAAACTTTTATTGAAAAAATCAATTCAGGTAACTTGATTATGTAGTAGAGCTGACATCTACAGGGTGGAACGCTAAAATTGTCGTCCTAAAGAAAACAACACTATAGCTTTATTTTAAAACTTTTATTGAAAATATCAATTCAGGTAAGTTCATTATGTAGTAGAGCTGACATCTATTCAATGTAGCCACCTTCAGCCTCTATCACTGCCTCAATACGGATCCGGAACTGGGAGCATGCCTTTTCCATAAGCGCCGGCGGGAGCTCGGCGAATACTCGGCGGGTGGCAGCGATCAGGTTGGCTTAGGTGTTGTGGGAGCTCATGTTGGTGATGTTCTCGACGTATGATCAAACGAAGTAGTCCAGCGGGTTCAGGTCGAGGGAGGAGGATGAGGGCCAGTGAGAGAAGGGTACAAAGTCATAGCACTCCTTCTGAAGCCAAGCCTGGGTCTCTTTGGACTTGTGGGCCGGCGCCGAGTCCTGCTGCCACACCCAGGGTCTGCCACCGACCACCTAATTGCACCAGGGGATCACCACACTCTTTAGCACATCCAGGTACACTTTGGTGTTGACTTTCAAGCCAACTTCGAAGATGTGAGGTGGCATGATGTGGCCCTCAGTTGAAACCACACCAAAGATCATAACCGTAGCCGAAAACTTTGTTTTCATCACCCTGGGCACGTCCCTGTTATTCGTGGCAATCCAGATTTGCATTTTGAGGGTGCTGGCAATCGTCCTGTTGTCATAACTTGGATCGGTAGAGAGCATGAGTTGTACAGCGGCGCATCTCCGATCTTGCTTGTTGAATATTTTGTCACTTTTAGACATGATAGAAGGTTCCTTTCGCTCTTGGGATTTGTACACAACTGGCCAACTGGTCTGCAACAAAAAATAGAAAACCGGTTTTCGTTAAACGGAAATGGAATCATGTTGTCTTTTCTAGGGAGACAATTTTATCGTTCCATGAAAATTAAATGATCAAGATAAAAAAAACAATATGGCTTATCATATCATATTTACCAACCCCTCCGCTCGGGCAGGATATGACACAAGATCAATTTTTAAGCGGAGTTTTACATGTTTGAATTCAGAGTATTTCTTCTCCTAGACTAGTTGCCTCACCAATTTACTCATAGCTGGAGGGAGAATAATTGGATCCATACTTTTCCCAAGGGTATTAGTGCTATGTGAAATGCAATTGTCCAGTCTTGTCCAGGATGCAATCGTCCAGGATTTTAACTCGTGTCGTCGTGTCCATTTCCAACGACGATAACCATTACACCCCGGGCACCTCAATGATTTATATTGTTTTTTTCGTATAGTAAAATAAAATTTTAAATAGGAACTATGTAGCTGCTTTTTAAATTGATGCTTGAAACCCGAGAGATGATTCTGCCGGATCGTATATTAACTCCAAAGTTAGGCTTCAGGAGTGTCTTGCTAGAGAAAGTAAGGTCTGTGTTGTCGTTTTTATTTGCGTTCCAAATCCAAATGACCACTTTGCCGAATCCTGCACTCCCAAATGTTCTCTGTTGGTTATAACAGTTAGCAGTAAGCAAAAGTTAGATAAGTAAGTAGATAAATAAGGCAGATAAGTTAGCAAAAATACAAACACCGGATATAAAGCATTTATTTTCTCGCCAAACATTATATCAATAAGAACATCAAGGACGTTGGCCGAGCAAAAGCTGGACGACCAGCTCGAACATACATACAGCAGCTATGTGAAGATACGGGATGTAGTCCAGAAGACCTGCCGGAGGCGATGAACGATAGGGAAAAGTGTCGAGAGAAGGTCAGGGATATCCGTGCGGGCGGCACGACATGATGATGATGATGACCTGATTGTTGTGATTAATTGTGTGCTAGCTAAAAACGTAAAGTTCATTTCGTAAGTGTAACCTCAAGTGGACTTTGGGTGTTTGTTGTTTAATGGAATATAAACCTTCTTGGGTTATTTAAAGCCGAATCCATCCTTCTAGAAGAACAGTTGTGGTACTATTTAACTCATAGCTGGGAGGATAAGGGGGTTCATACCTTTCCCAAGGGTATCTGTCCGAAAGTGAACGTAAAAGTACGACTGGAGTTCGAACTCACTTACTACGACTCGGCAGTCCAGTGCTTTAACCATTACCCTACGAGAACACCCCTGACCTTGGCTGTATTCACATATCATATCATATCATAGCTTGTTTTGAAATCAGTAGGGGGTGACATTTGAAATAGATATTGAGATATGTGTCAGCTGATATTAGAATGACGAGGCGCTGAACATTTTTATGGTTACATGTTATTATCATTAATCATTAAAAGAATAATAAAAGAATATGTATTAGAAGAGTTCTAAGATGCAGTGAGGGGCACAGTCGATGAGTTAGGCAGTTAGTATGTCGGTAGGTCGGTGAGTTCCTGCCAGAGACAGAGGCAATCGAAGTTGGATGTCCTTTGCCCATTCTCTTATGTTTTGTGAGGACTAGTGTAAAAACGGTAGGTAAAGAAAGAAAAGTTGGCGAAAGAAAGAAAGAAACGTGAAAGAAAGAAAGAAAGAAAGAAATGTGAAAGAAAGAAAGAAAGAAAGAAAGAAAGAAAGAATGGATTGGTTTATGGCTTCATTTATTAAGTTATGACCCTGGCAGCCTAACTTTTCATTGTCTACTTGAAATCATCCGCTATACCAAGAGAATCTTTTTTTTTTTTGACTGTTGAAGATCTGAGGCCAAATGAATAAAGCACTTGAAAAAAAAACATTTGAAGGTCGGTATGGTCAGTTAAAGATGAAAGAAAAACTTACATAATGCTCCTAATTGATTTCTCTTTTCAATTTTCTTTTTTTTTAAGAACAAGAAAAGATGACGAGAAGAAACTGTTGAGAGCTACACGCTTAAAGGGGAATTAACAAATAAAACCATGATCGAAAAGATAAAGAAAAAAAAGTTAATAATTTTTTTTTTGTTTTTAGTTTGTTTTTTTTTTCTTTCCTTTTTGTTTTGTTTTTTGTTTTTTTATGGTGAAGTGGGGAGTGATGTCTCTAACATTTCCTCGGGTGTAGATTAGGTTTTCGAATAACATCGGAACTATCGTTTACTAAAGAAAAAAATGAAGACTTGAAAAAGTTAAAATATTTTTTAAAGTATATGTCAACAGAAAAATGCATACAAGTCATGCTCGCAAAAATATACGCTGCTGTTTGTGGAGTGCTGCTTCTAGGAATTGTTTGCTGCATACTAGGGTAGTTACCATCCAGATTTTTCTTTTTTATCAGAGTCCAAGAGATGCTATCTTACTGTAGTACAGACATGGCTACAGTTTTAAAGAATTACGGTTTTATTTTATCAGAGAAATCAGATTTCCGTATGGTCAGTAGCACTTTATCCTTTACCCATGCGTTTATTGACATCCCGTCCAGTAAATAAGATATTACTACCGAAGTATATAAATGGGTCTACTAATTTCAGAGGCTCGGGTTGGGTAATGATTAGCAAACTAGACTAACAAAACTTAACGAATGAGTTCGAGTCTCATTCATCCGGCCTTATGCAACATCTAAGCAAAAAGCTTAGCAAATTACAACAAATTTCAGAGGCTTGTCATTTAATGTTGAGATAGCACCATCTTTGTGAAAATACATGATTTTTTTTTAAATCAGAGTTCATGTGGAAACCAATGCCTCTTGTGGCATGCTCCAGGCTATGCAGTGGGATTCGGCTTGAACAGTTGTATTTATAAGTAGTACTTGATTCTCTGCATAGTCCGCATCTGTTTTCTGCATAAACTTCTTGATCTATCTATTTTTCTCTCTGTAAGTAAAGTAAGTAAAGTTGGCGACCTTAGTCGAGGGTGACCCGAAGGCTCCCTTTTCAATAGCTACTACACCGAAGTGTAGGGGAGGGCGCTTCTCCATTCTCTAGATTGCTCCACTTTACCTTTGATCCTTACCTTATAACGCTGAGTGTAAAGCAAGGCGGTATCACGTATCATTTTTTGAGTCTTTGGTATGACTCGACCTGGGATTGAACCCCGGTCTCCCGGGCCATTGGCGAACACTCTACTCATTAGAGCACTGGTCGCCCTTGACTACGGTCGCCAACTTTACATCTATCTGTGATAGAATTAAACACTAAAGGTTTTCATGGTTTAAAAAAAAGCCCAGTGACAAAATTTCACAAAAAGTGTTCAAACAAAAATAATTTTTTATCAGCTTTTGATATACGCCGAATTCAAAATAGATGTATGATCAAACGAAAATTAAAGTAAGCTAAATATTTCTAGTTTGATCAAATGCAGATTATATCTGTTATAAGCTCGCGCGAAACTCAGTGTTATAGGACATTAAAAAAAAATATATATATATAAATTATCCACAACTCTGACTTTCATATATATGTATATATATACATATATGTATGCATATATATATATATATATATATATATATGTGTGTGTGTGTGTGTGTGTGTGTGTGTGTGTGTGTGTGTGTGTGTGTGTGAAACTACCAAATAGAATTATACCAAAACATTTGAAAACCTAAAAACATTTTTGCTCATTCTGCTTCTCGGCAGAGGGGTAAGACTCCCCAAACGAGTGTCCTGGATATGACACAGAACAATCTGATAGTGAGGTTCCATTAATGCTGGAGCTTTGGGGAATGCAGAGTATCCCTTCATTGCCATTGCTCCCAGATCCACTCTGGCCCAGGGTGGTAGCACGTAATAGGGTTCAATCTACGGGTCAACTAGAACTAAACTGTGACTTACTCTAACCTGATAAGTTTGAAATAGAACTTTTTTTTCATTGAAACTGTGTACTTATGCTAAACTGAATTGTTTTAAATAGAATTGCTTTTGACATTGAAAATGTGGGTAAAAAAACTGTACTTATACTAAACTGAATTGTTTGAAATAGAACTGCTTTATGTATAAAATGGATTTGGTATTAATAACCTACAATGGTCGATGTACCATAAAACCAAACCAAACCAAACCAAACCTAACCAAACCAAAAACCAAAAACATTCAAACAAACCCGAGAGTCTTTCGGTCCAAAAATATTTTGGCGACTGAAACAAATTTAAAATTTTAAATATTGACTGAATCAAGACTGGTATTGGCACCAAGGCAGCAATAAGAAACTCTTCTTATCTCCATTCTTGGAATATGGCAATAATTGGTGTTGGGTGGAGAAAACTAAAAAACTGGACATAAACGTCTGTCTCTATATATATATATATATATATAACATTGATAATTAATAAGAATTTTAACAGCAATTCAAAATACTAAATTGACGAAATCAAATGTTGTAACAGTAAAAATATTCATAGGATTGACTTAAGCTCTAAACAACAGAGTATCCTTACACAGAAGTAACATTGAATTATCAGAACGCTCAGTTTCAAAACACCTTTTCGAATGCAGAGATGAATGTTTGAAGTAATGCCAATATGCCAATCTGATAACGACTCATTACTCCAAATAAAAGAAAGAACTTCATGAATAAATTAGTTGTATACAGCAAAGACACCAACAACGATGATGTATAAAAATATAATCTGTTTCTTTTCTTTTCTTTTTATTACCCGAAATGTACGTCTGGGTACAGTAAAAGAGAGTTGAAGATGGTTGAAAATGCGCACACACACAGAATCGTCGGTGTTATTTATCTGGGGAAACCTCTCTGCCTTTTTGCTTTGTTCTTCCCGGTCGAATTCCTCCCAGGTTTATATAATTTTATAGACGCCCACGTAGTCCTATTGGTCACATTTCCCTGTCTGGCATGCCATTCACGCAACTGACGTAGCACATCCACTGAAGATATAACTGCATTCTGTTTACTTTAGAAAACAGTTGCATATCCTGTTATGCCACCCACGCTACTTATGCGGAATCTCAAATGAATCTTTCAGTCAATATTCAACAAATTTAAACCTACATTAAACAGAAGCCGTCTAGACACACACACACACACACACACACACACACACACACACACACACACACACACACAGTTACTCAGGAAGGAAGGTTAGTATTTGGTTTGGTTTTATGGCATATCAACTATTGTAGATAATTTTGGGGGAGAAGAGTAATAAAGGGAAAAAGCAAAAACCCTGAACGCATAAGCTCGTACATAGATATGAACACTCCCACATACATTCAAGCACACAGAATACACTCTTGTAAACGTAAATAAAGTAAAGTTGGCGACGTTGGTCGAGGGTGACCCAAAGGCTCCCTTTTCAATTGCTACTACACTGAGGTGTAGGAAAGGTCACTACTCCATTTCCTGAATTGCTCCAATTTACCCTTGTGTGTGTGAGTTACATTACTGTTTTCTGATGAAATACAGCCGAAACGTTGTTTTAAGGAAAGAAACTACGCGTAAGTAATACTCCAATTACTAGATAAACATGCTGTCATTAGTTTATAACAAATTAGTAACGAGCTGTTATTGTAATTTGCGGTATCATAATTTCCACTATCATCATCTTCCTCAGTAGCAACAGCGGCAGCATCAACAGCAGTAGCAGCAACTACTTGCTTACAGATGTTGTGTTTTGTTGAATCAAGCCAGACGTGAAACTCATCGTATTAAACTGTTTTATTTTACACACATATTTTTATGCAAATAAACAATTTCATTTAGCGTAAGTACAGTTTCAATGTCAAAAACAGTTCCATTTCAAGCAATTCAGTTTAGCATATAAAAACAGTTCCATTTCAAACATTTCAGTTTAGTATGTAAATTTACAGTTTAATTGTCAAAAGCATGTCTATTTCAACCTATTCAGTTTAGTCAATCAGATCTATTTCAAACAATCCAGTTTAGCATAAGTACGCAGTTTAAACATCAAAACAGTTCTATTTCAAGTAATTCAATTTAGCATAATTCTGCATTTTAGTTCTTTTTGACCCATAGATAGAACCTTATCAGGTGCTCTGTTCCAGAGTGGACCTTGGAGCGATGGCATTGAAAGGGCACTCCGCTTTTCCCAAAGCTCCAGCATTACTGTAACCTCTCCATTAGATTGTTTAGTGTAATATCCAGGACACTCGTTGGAGGGGAGGTCTTACGCCTCTGCAGAGAAGCAGTTGATATATTCTACAGCCCAAGCCGACAGGGAAACACATTTAAGTGTTTAAACAATTTTATTTGAACCATAGATGGGACCCTTACAGATCTGGAACCTCACCATCATATTGTTTAGTGTCATAGATAGGACACTCGTTGGGGGGTTCTTACTCCTCTGCTGTGAAGCAATTGGCGTATTCCACAGTCCCAGCCTACTGGTCCATCTCGGTCGTTTGGGACTAGAATACGCCGACTACATCTCTACAGACGGGTTGAGCCCTCAATAGGGCTATCTGTTGGCTGTGGGTGGCAATCTGTAATGCATGAGGAGGGGATATTAGTGGTTGGGTGGTTCGTGACACACATGTAAAGTGGTTACGTTACCTTTTGTTCTCGCTTTAGATCTTTACTTGGGTTGGACAAGCAATCAGAATTGCCCCACCCAGTCACTCGGCTGGTCACGACAAGTCCTAGCACCTACATAATTAGGTCTGGACAGTATTTTTTAAAGGGGTCTTATGGCAAATAAGCAGCTAACCCTTTTTATCTTGCGGGTGATAGAAGGCGGTTGTTGAGGGACAACCGCATCGTGAGAAACAAGACTTTGATCACAGTTTAATTTTGAGGCTGAGAAAGAATAAAGTAAAGTAAATTTAATTTGGGAATACAATGGAATACGTGACTATTCCTTTAAAAACGAAAATATTTACCAACAAGCTTGAAAATCAGATATACAAAAAAAACAAAACAAAGAAAACAAAAAAAAACGAGAGCGTGCTAGAACGTGTGTGTGTGCGCTTACATGTGTGTGTTTGTATATATGCATTTGCGTGCGTGAGCGTGTATATGTGTTTGAATGAACGTATTTGTATGAATATAGCTGTCTTTGAATGTGCAGTCTATAAAAATGCCACCAATGCATACATATTGTTCTCCTACTGATATAGTAAAAGTAAAGTTGGCGACCGTAGTTAAGGGCGACCCGAAGGCTCCCTTTTTTAGTATCTACTACACCAATGTGTAGGGGAGGACGCTACTCCTTTCCCTGGATTGCTCCACTTTACCCTTGATACATACCTTATATCACTGAGTGTTAAGCAAGGAGGTATCAAGTACCATTTTTAAAGTCTTTGGTATGACCCGACCTGGGACTGAACCCAGGTCTCCAGGACCTTTGGCGAACACTCTACCAACTAGACCAATGATGTGTGTGTGTGTTTGTGTGTGTGTGTGTGACATTTGCTCCTCTCACAATGATGTGAATAGATTATTCCCTAACCCTCCAATTGATGAATACTCACACACACACACACACACACACACACATATATATATATATATATATGTCTCTGTGTGTGTGTGTGTGTGTGTGTGTGTGTGTGTGCACGCGCGTGTGTGTTTTTGAATGTGTGCTTGTGCGTGTGTAATATATGTAATTCCGAGATTGATGTGCGCAGATTTTTCGCTCAGCCTCCCACCTTCATATATATATATATATATATATATATAGGGTGGGGTTGAGATTAACTGTGTCCCGTTGTCTCAGGGATACTAGACTCGAATAGTCTAGTATCCCTGGGTTCACTGAATAGCTTCTTTGAGGACATATCACGCGACAATCTTTTTTTTTTCTAATTGAAGGATGAAAAATTTTCACGGATTTTTACATCCTTTTGGTTTAATTTTTCTAATTCATCCGAGTCTGTTTTTTGTTTAGTTTTTGATTTTATTTTTTTCGTTTTTTTTTGTTTTTTGTATCAAGTTAAGAAAAATAGGCCGCGTCTATTTTTTCCACTTTTATTTTGGTTTCGACTTGAAAATATTTTGATTTAGACTATTGTTAAGCTTTGACATGAACTTGGACAAAATCATAATGATTAGTTTTCATCTCATTTCTTAATCTTATGCTCTGTTTTTTTTTTTAATATTATCAATCAAAAATATTCATATTTACCAACCCCTACGCTCAGGCAGGATATGACACAAGGTCCATTTTTTAAACGGAGTTAAACAGGTTTCAATTCAGAGTTTTCCTTCTCCTAGACTAGCTGCCTCAACAAGACTGAAGAAACCAGTCTGCCCTACTATTTACCCATAGCTGGAGGGAGAATAATTGGATTCATACCTTTCCTTAGGGAATTAGTGCTATGTGAAAATGCTGTCAGTCTCGTCCAGAATTTGAACTCGTGCCGGCGTGTCCAATTCCTACGATGATAACCATTACACCACGGGCACCTCCTAATTTTACACTAGCAACCAACTGTTTTGTTTTTTGTTTGTTTTTTTTGCTTTATTAATATGAAACCCTTTCTTATTTAATTGACGTTTCATAGTTTAAAAATTAAAAGACACGGAGACCACGATTTACAGTTTAAACAGACCAAAATATATTATAAATAATTCCTAAACGTTTTTATTTTGCTACTGACAACTACTGTGGATAAAAAAGTAAAAACAAAATCCCGATTTCGGGACAGTTTCGAGAGAATAGTAGAATAATTATTAGAATAATAATCATTTAACAAGAGAGTTCTAGAACAGCGATTGAAATATTAAAAAAAGAAAAAAAAAAGAAAAGAAAAGCATGTCTCTGTCACTGATGAGCTTGGATTGTTTTATTTTTTATTTTTTAATTATTTTTTAATGACATCTCAACCTTCGTGAAATGGTAGTACCTGTAAGGGTCCAATCCATATGTCACATTGATCTGTTTCAAAAAAATTATTATTAAGAAACAACACAAAAATATAAATATGAACGTATAACGAACACTATTCCCTAACCTCATGACATAAAATGACCCTACACATGTTGACATCCGTTAAAATCAATCAATCTCCTTGGTGTAGTAGTTAACCTACTGGATTGCAACCCCATGTGAAACGAGTTGGCGCAATAACATTCACTTTTGGACTATTTTCCTTTGGAGAGAGTATAATCCCCAGCTAGGGGTTAAATAGTATGACATTTGTTTTCGCCAATGGCCCGGAAGACTGGGGTTCAATTCCAGGTAAAGTCATACCAAAGACTCAGAAAATGGTCCTTCATACACCCAGCATTATAAGGTACATGTCAAGGGTAAAGTGGAGCAATCCAAGGAATGGAGTAGCGCCCCTCCTTAAACCTCAGTGAAGTAGCTATTAAAAAGGGAGTCTTTGGGTCACCCGCCACTACGGTTGCTGACTTTACTTGACTTTACTGTTTTTTTTTTACAGGGATAGCTTTGGCTTTAAATAACCCACAAATGTGTATATGCCATTTAACAAGGAAACCAGAAACCAAAATCTTAAGACATTCATCCTGGTTTGATTTGGTTTCTATATTTAAGGGCATATCAACCTTCGTGGATTCTTTCAATGCCAAAGATATCCATGTAGAAGGAAAGTAGTGGTACTTTTTAGCTCAAGCTGGGGGGGGGGTGGATTTAGGGGTTCATACCTTTCTCGAAAGTAAACATGATTGCACAACGTGTTCAAACACTCTTTCTACAATGACCCAGTCAAGCACGTTTGCTATTACGCCACGGGGACTCCGAACTCCTATGTGTGTACGCATGTGCACGTTTGTGTGCGTGTGTGTATATATGTGTGTGTCTGAACAGAATATCTAATTTCAACATCAGTATTCGCCAACTTCCTTACCCAGAAACATATATATTTGTAGGTATACACACACACACACACACACAAACACACACACACACACACACACACACATATATTTATATATATATATATATGTACGTATATATATATATATATATATATATATATATATATGACATAGGAAAACATTGTTATCGTCCGATAATCTTCTTTGACAATATAGGAGACTTGTAAAGTTTTACATAATACGACATAAACTCTCTTGTACAAGCATTTAACCTAAGGCTTAAATACACACATATTTGTTTAAGTTCTTACCTTTTCTTTTTCTTTATTCTAATATTTATGTACCCTTCTTCCCCCTCTCTCTCTCTCTCTCTCTCTCTCTCTCTCTCTCTCTCTCTCTCTTTACCATATGCCTTTTATTCGGGTTATTTCAAACTCTGTCTTTCTCTCTGTGCATCACTCTAAGGTTCTGTCGCACCATCTTTCTTTATTTCTTTTTGTTTCCTTTGTATTTCTACACCTATTTTCTTCCAATGTAACTCGAGAAGCCCACAGTCATATTCTTGTCAGCCCCAAATCTTCCTCACAAACAGCTTGTCAGTCAATGCACGCACGCGTTCTTTTTCCTTCTTAGTTTGGTCTTAGCTAAATAGCAAGGTCCTCCCAGCCAAAACGCTTTATACAACATAACCGCAAGAACACTGTGACTGAACAGTTGTGGACATATTTCTCACTGTTGTAATAATATCGATCAGCATTTTTTCAATCCCTTCTCCCAAGGATTCTCGCATGTCCACCCAGAAGTTCAATTTCCCACATGAACAAAAGACGAAGCCCTTATGCCTCTCTCTGGGTGTCTTCGCTTTCGTTATTCGAATTGGGAGTTCCTGCCGCGATAAACAAACCAGTATTTGCTGATAAAGCAATTGTATTTCGAAACACTTCCGGCTGGGAAACTGAAAACAATATGGTGTTAGCTTGTGAGCGAGACGCGCTAATCAATGACTGAAAACATACAAGGGTAAAAAAGATTATTATTAATATCACTACTATTATTTTACTCATTTGAGAGTTTTTCATACCAGCGTTAGTTAATGGTTTTCCACTGGAGTCTGAGTGACAGCAAGTTTCCTCAAGTCTCCAGGACTCTTCTCAGTATTCTAGCTGATCTCAACAATGCTGGAGTTTAGATGGTCTCCACTCGTTCTTTTACTTCCAAGTCCTCCAGTCCCTATACCAATTCTTTGATGACTATAGAGGTGCCCGTGGTGTAATGGTTATCGTCGCAGGAAGTGAACACGGTGACACGAGTTCAAATCCTGGACGAGATTGATTGCATATCACATAGCACTAATACCCTTGGGAAAGGTATGAATCCAATTATTCTCCTTCCAGCTATGGGTAAATAGTAGGGTAGACTAGGTTCTTCAGCCTTGGTGAGGCAACTAGTCTAGGAGAAGGAAAACTCTGAATTCAAACCTGTCAAATTCCGCTTAAAAATTGACCTTGTGTCATATCCTGCCCGAGCGGAGGGGTTGGTTAATATGATATCGAGCGCACCAATTACTATTGGTATCATCGTCACTTTCATATTCCATAGTTTTTCTGTTCCCGAGCAAGGTCTAGGTACTTATCTCTCTTTTCGCTTTCTTTCAGTTTGACCCTGTTGTCAGCTTGAACGGCAAAGTCCCCGATTCGACAGGTTCTCTTTTTTCTTTTTCTTTCTTTTTTTTTTTTTTTTTTGTTGACTATCACTACGTCTTGTCGTCTGGCCGAGATGGATGATCCGTTTGTATCTCAAAATCCTAGAGAAGTTTGTGCGTCTCATTTTTTCAGGATATATTCTGGGTCTAGCATATACCATTTGTTCATATGCTCAAATTCAAACTTCTTGCACAGTTCACAGTTGATCATCTACGCATAATATTATTATTACTTATTAGAGTTTTTCACATCAGCGTAAGCTGATGGTCTTTCACTGGAGATTGAGTAACAGGAAGTCTCCTGAAGTCTCCAAGATTCTTCTCAGTATTCTGGCAGTTTTCAGTAATGCTGTTGTTTGGATGGTCTCCACTCAGGCGCCAACTTCTCATTCTTCCAGGCCCTTTAAAAACTACAGTATTATACACAAAATAAAACCTAGACAGCTGACATAAAAACATTTAAGACAATTGACGCTGATTTTCTTTTTAATCAGAGGAATTATTTTGTAAATTGAATTACCATGATCAAAAAATCCGGTAAGTACTTGCATCCATATACAGAAACAATGGACAGAGTCTTCGACCTTATTAGGTCTTCTCAGTTGTATATACTGTAGAGTCCCTCACTGGAGATCAAAGCAGCAACCACAGAACCGAAACTTTACCATTGAGCCATCGATCAACATCGCTCACAAGCGATGCCAAATTAACTAGTCATGACAATTGCGCGGCCAATTAACCTAAATGTATCTTGTAAGTTACATATGTACTCTTTACACGGTCACCTCAAGGGACACGTCTTTCCAAGAGGATTGGAAATTGGAATCTCCAGTATAGGAGATCACAGTGTACACTGCTGAAAAGAAAGAATAAATTCGAAGCAGCTGTCCAATGTTTCCGTACGTCCCGTGCAAGTGTCTGCCAGATTTTCTGGTCATGGTTATTCAATTTACTGCTTCGACCTTATTAGGTCTCTTCAGCTGGGGTCCGAACCAGCAACCACAGTTTGCAGAGCCGAAACTCTACCATTGAGCCACTAATTCACATTGAACACAAATCATGCCAAATCAACTAATCTTGGTAATTGCGTGGCCAATTAACTTAAATGTGTCTTGCAAGTTACATCCATACTCTTTGCAGAGGATGCATATTTCCAATCCTCCTGGAAAGATGTGGCCCTGGGGATGACCGAGTTAATTTGGCATTAAATGATCTACAATGGTTGAGATGCCATAAAACCACAGCAAACTAAATCCAGGAAAATTTAAATGTTTACTGTTGAATAGTTTGTTTTTTTTTTTTTTTTTGTCCTGATTGAATTACTCCTAACTCCGGTTTAACTGGACCAAATAATACCTATATATATAAAGGATTTGGCATTATATGACCTACAATGGTCGATATGCCATAAAACCAACCTGATCCAAATCAAATTAGATGATTTCAGAAATAATGGTAAGAAAAAAATTAGAGGGCATCTTTGAAAACTATTGGATGAATTACTTAAAAAAAAGGACTTATATATAAATATATATACTAATCTAATATCTACCAGCATTCACGGTTACCAGAAAAAAAAAACCCGCTAGGAACAAGAGATAAAAATATCTCGAATCACCGCCTGTGGGAAAAAGAAAAAATATCAGTGGACAAAAAGAAAGAAAAGGCCAACCCGTCATACCAGTTGAAAAAAATCCAGAGATATGCAGTCAGTTGGTCAAAAGAAAACTAAAACCCGCCGTAAACGCTGCAATGCTACAATTACAAGAGAGCTCACCACGAGTGGAGCCACTAATAAAATTAACTTAAATCTCGAGTCGGAAATCTCCTACTAAAGTTTCACCTTAACGGATCATCAGGAAATCTCATACTGGAATGAGACTTCTTGATGATCCGTTAAGGTGAAACTTTAGTAGGATATTTCCGACTCACGATTTAAGTTAATTATATATATATATATATATATATATATATATATATATATATATATTATATATATATATATATATATATATATAAAGGATTCGACATTAAATGACCTACAATGGTCAATATGCCATAAAATCAAATGAACCACTAACCATCCTCGTAGAAGAACAGTTCTGGTAATATAGAATCCACTGTCAGTAGGATAAAGAATGATTTCAATCCTTTTTTCATTGCTGTCACTGGAGTTCGATTTCACGACAATGTTGTAGTCAAGCCCGTTTTATATACTCAAGAAATTTTATGACGTTGTTTCATGAAACCACCTCCCGATCTCTAGAACGTTTGTTGTTTTTTGTTTTTTTTCATCTGTAATGTAAACCTTGAAACAAGGTGAACTTTAACGTTTAAGAATATCCAAATTGATTGAGTAGATGGAGGAAGAATATCCAGTTTGGCTACGGAGAGGGTAATTGGATGAGTGTAACGGGTGATCAAAAAAACAGGATTATCATGCAGATATTACTTGCTAATAAAAAATGATGACAATAATTATTTGTTCGATGGGTGCTGTCCTTTGTTGTCTTAAAAATATCAATCTGGATCGTTGGATATGGGTAAGAACTTCAGTCCTGCTATTATGTTCACTATCTATCTATCTATCTATCTATCTAAATATAACATTAAGGTTCAACAGGGTTTAGTTGGCTTGGCTTGGTTTGATTGTATGGCATATCAAGCATTGAAGGTTATTTAAAGCCAAATACTTTTTATAAATACATATTAAGTAGATATAATTTGTTTTGTTTGGGTTTTATGGCATATCAACCATTCTAGGTTATTTAATGCCAAATCCACTTTACACATACATATTATATACATATAATTTATTTTGAGAATTAATTTTATTGCGGATCTTTGTCATCATCTTGGTAGTTTTTTTGTTGTTTTACTCACTACGTTTCGGCCAAATTTCACCTCTGGCCGTTATCAGGTGATTAACCGCGACCTCGGATAGAAATGCAGAGTCTTGTAACCGAATCCCCAGTAATTACTGCCTTCCATAGTTGTTGTCTATGGTACCACGTTTTTTGACCAAGTAACCCTTTGGCCGGCTTGGGTAGGAATTGAAACCGCTATCTTCTGACAATGCTCCTTTGGAACCGTAGAGACTCAATACTTCTATCCACAGCGTCACCTGAAGACGGCCAGAGGTGAAATTTAGCCGAAACGTAGTGAGAAAAACAACAAAACCCTTCCAAGATGAGGACAAAAGTCCGCAATAAAATTAAATCTCAGATTAAGAAGCCTTATCTCAAAAAAGGATTCCCGATAAAGATAATTTGTTTTGGTTGGGTTTTATGGTTTGTCAACCATTGTCGGTTATCTAATGCCAAATCTACTTTATATATATATATATATATATATATATATATATATATATATATATATATATCAGATATATGATTCCTAAAGACATTTTGTCTATAACATGTTTAAACGAGCCTGGGCTCATTTTTTCACACAGTTAAATAGTTTCAAGTATTTCTTTTTTATACGATTAATTTTAATTATTATTTATTATTTATTCGCACATAGTTAAATGGTTTCAAGCGTTACTACGTAACAGTAATAATTTAACCTCAACCATCTGTTTGCACACATTTAAATTAAAATACATGATATGTAAGAGATTTGTTTGTTCGTTATTTCATTTTTAAATGAGTAAGAACTAATTTGTTTGCACACAAGTATTGCTATTGTTTCAACACATTTAAATCGTTTTAATCATTGCTGTTCTATTCAATATTAATCATTTGTTTGCACACAGTGAATTTGTTATATCTATTAATATGTATCACTAATAATTCAATTAAACATCAGTTATTTGTTTCCACACAGTAAAGTAAAAGTAAAGTTGGCGACCATAGTCGAGGGTAACTCGAAGGCTCCCTTTTCGATAGCTACTACACCAATGTGTAGGGGAGGGCGCTAATCCTTTCCCTAGATTGCTCTACTCTACTCTTGATCCGTACCTTATAATGCTGAGTGTTAAGCAAGGAGGCATCAAGTACCATTTTTTGAGTCTTTGGTAAGACTCGACCTGGGATTGAACCCAGGTCTCCCGGGCCATTGGCGAACACTCTAACATAGTTATATTTCTGACAATTCAATTTAGCATAAGTTATTTGTTTGCGCACAGTTTGAATGTCAAACAGTTCTATTTGACCCATCGATCGGACCCTCTCAGATGTTACTATTCCCGGCCAGAGTGGACCAATGAGCAATGGTAATGAAAGAGTACTTCACATTCCCCAAAGCTCCAGCATAACACGAGCATTACCATTAGATTGTTTAATGTCATATGAAGGACACTTGTTGGGGGGAGGGGGCATTACCCCTCTGCAGAGATGCTGTCGGTGTATCCTTCCGCCACAGCTGACTGTGCTGAACATTGTTTAAGCTATTTTTAATTCTGTATTGAAATTACGATAAAAAGTATATAAAAACTCTTCAGTTTAAAAAAATCAGTTTTTAAGAAAAGAAAAATATTTCTTAAATTCTCATTATATTTTTATAAATGTTCTCAACCCATAAAAAATGATCTAAAAGCGAAATTTTTATTTGGGCAGCACAAAAAAGTTTTATCTAATATAATGAAATAATTTGTAGCTCCTTGTTTTACTCATCCACCGTAGGAAATTACTCTGCTCCTTTTTCATATCCCATATAAGAATTAATATATATTTGGCATAAAAGAGTCCTGTCAGTTGAGGCTGTCGAATTCACTGCAGGCAGCTAAGACTCTTCCCCAACGATGCGTTCTGGTCAATGCACTAAACTGCATCTGATGATAAGATACCAGTCCTGGAGCCATTAAATAAAAATCCAAAGTGAAGCCAAACAAAGTATTAGTAAGTTGAAAACGAAAACAGATTCACTTGAAATTTGAATTTCACGATGTCCTGTTTCTTCAATGTTAATAATTATTTTACAAAAGGGCTGATAATATTACCGTTTATACAAAAATGACAGTTGAGGTTGTAGAGTTCTGTCGCCTCTTGTTATATTAAAAGGAAGAACAAATGTATTGATATTGATAGTTTTCAATTTGGAAGTTTTAATAGCAGCTTGAGACAAAAGACCCCTTTGTGCTGTAAGTCGCAGGAAAGAGAAAACCAGTTGCGAAGTAGTTGGGAAGGAATAAAGTAGCTGAATGTCATAGCATGAATTGACTTGCCGTAGTCAAACGAAAGTTGAGTTGCTGAATCAGAACAGAAATCGAATTGCTGTAGTCAGAGGCGGATTTAAACATCTAATTCAAATGGAAGCCGTTGGTCTAGGAGGGTTGAATGAATGATGAAGGATTGATGTCCTAGACACAAAAGTCCATAAATTAGATGTGCCCTTCTCATGATGATGCGATCTGCTACTGAAGAGAAAGAAAGGAGAGGTCTGTCCTACACGAAAATATGCTGAGGAAGAGGGAGTTTCGCGCGCTTTCACCGCCATTGCATTGCTCGAGAAAGTCATCTGGGCAGAATGGGATAAGTCATCCCTATTGGGTGAAAATATGCGACGAGACCACAACGGTCAAATTAATTTATGCGCCAAACAAAAATTCGACATTCTTTCTGCTACAATTACGACACAACCGTCTGTTTCCATTATAGCATTTTTCGAATACACTTATTGTAAACAAGATTTGATAGGGTCTGATAGGGCCTATCTATAAGTTAAATAGAACCAAACAGTGAACTTATGCGAAACTGAATTGTTTGAAATAGAACTGTTTTTACATTTAACTGTGTGTAAACAAAAAAACTCTATGCTAAATTTATGTTTGAAATAAGATTGGTTTTGACATTTAAACTATGTACTTGTGCTAAACTGCATTGTTTTAAATAGAACTGTTTTTGACATTCAAACTGTACTTGACGACTGGCCTAATGAGCAGAGTGTTTGCCAATGGTCTGGGAGACCGGAGATTCAATCTCAGGTCGAGTCATACCAAAGACTCAAAAAATGGTACTTGATGCTGCCTTGCTTAACACTCAACATTATAGGGTAAGGATCAAGGGTAAAGTGGAGCAATCCAGGGAATGGAGAAGCGCCCTTCCCTAAACCTCGGTATGGTAGCTATTGAAAAGGGGGCGATCGGGTCACCCTCTACTACGGTCGCCAACTTACTTATGTTAAACTGAATTGTTTGAAATAGAACTGTTTATATGCATAAATGGATTTGGTATTGAATAACTTACAATTGTTGAGTTTTCCTTCTTCTAGTTGGGTTGTACTTACCAAAGCCAGTCAACGATACTGTTTATTCATAGCTGGCGTAGCGCGGAAAAAGAGATATGAATCGCCGTAAACACACCTCACAAAAGAGTGGCTGAATGGCCACTTACCTCCTATCTCAAAAACCATCCACCTAAGACGAACAAGACAAGCAGGAGAGTGCTGGAGAAGCAAGGATGAACTCATAATCAATGTTCTCCAACGGAGTCTTACCCATGGACACACTTATATTTTGACCTTCGCCCCGGCCTAAAAATGCTATTCCAAGGTGATACACCGGAAGGAAGTGACACATTCCAACGGTCTGTAATCGAAAGAGATCGCGTGGGTGGATTAAGGCTTATGATAAGGGACAAGGTGAAGGTCTCATTGTGCCACTACAGTCATGCACCGGAAGAGAGTAACCTCTGAACTGTATGACAGTTATTTCCGCTTGATGACGATTAAACATCCGATTCAAAGATCCAGTAGGCGATCGTGTGGGCGTTGAGTTATTATTTAACTCAGTTGAGTTTGGGTTCCAAGCAGTTGCCAGCAGACTCCCTGAGAGTTAGAGACCAGATGTGGTAGGGAAGGCCACACCCGACCGAGGGGGCCTTCGGAAAACCCCCGATGCAGTTGCCAGCGGACTCCCAGAGGGTTAGAGACGAGATGTGGTAGGGAAGGCCACACCAGACCGAGGGGGCCCTCGGAAAGCCCCGATGGAGTAGACCCCAACATCAGGAGAACAATAAAGACACAACGTGACGGTCATAACAGTGGGGTCAAAATATGAAGTTTACGTTTGGTCTCCAGCATCCTCTCACATGCAAACCCTTAAACAACCCTTTCAAACCCTTGCAATAAAGTGAGAGGTGAATATTTTTCTAAAGAAGTCCTTCCTGCGTCTTTATCGTTGTGTCGCTGTAGATGACTATATAACAACACCAGTGTTAGCTGACTAGCAAGGACTTATATATATCAGCTCTGTGCAGACACAAGGCGCCGTCTGGATGACCTCCCTGAAACTATAAAATATAAAGATGGTTGACTAATGAGAAAGAGAGAGAATCGGGAAAATCCGTGCTGTCAACGCGACTTGATAATGTTATATAGTTTAGAATAAGATCCAATGTAATGAAAAACATCCAATGTAATGAAAAATCCTATGTGATAAAAAAGAAAATGACAATATCTAATTTCTGTGAGTATTGCTTTGTTTTATCACCAAATTATTACTCATAGAATACATAACCCTGTTGGCTGGGGTTGCAGAATACATAGACTGCATCTCTGCAGAGGGTAAGACCCCCACAACGAGTGTCCTGATGGTGAGGCTCCAGTAATACTGGAGTATTAAGGAATGCGGAGTACCCCTTTTCGACTGGCCTGGAGTGGTAACACCGGATAGGGTCCTATCTATAGGTTAAATAAAGCTAAATAAAGCTAAACAGTCTACTTATGCTCAACTGAATTGTAAGAAATAAAACTGTTTTTACATTTAACTGTATGTGAACAAAAAACTGTATCTATGCTCAATTAAATTGTTTGAAATAGAACTGTTTATATGAATAAAATAGATTTGGCATTAAATAATCAACAATGATTGACCTGCCATAAAACAAACCTAACCAAATCATATATATTTAATATACATGTATAAAAAAGATTTTGGGATTTAATAACCTACAACGGTTGATTTGCCATAAAACCCAACCGTACCAAACCAATCATAGAATATGAAATACAAAGTTTTCCCAGTCGGCTGGGGCGGTAGAATACACTGACTGCACCGCTCTTGAGGGCTAAGACCCTCCCTGGATATGACACTAAACAATCTGATGGTGAGGTTCCAGCAATGCTGGAGCTTTGGGGAATGCGGAGTACCCCTTCATTATCATCACTCCCAGGTCCACTCTGGCCCGAAGTGGAAGCACCTGATAGGGCCCTATCTATGGGTTAAATAGAACTAACAGCATTCTTATGCTAAACTGAATTGTTTGAGTAAACTGAGTACCTTGAAATAGAAATGTTTTTGACAATAAAACCGTACTTACATTTAAACTGCATACTTATGCTTAACTGAATTATTTGAAATAGAACTGTTTTTCAACATTAAAATTGTATTTACACTTAACTGAATTGTTACATATAACTTCTTGAATAGTTTGAAATAAATCTTTTTGACAATTAATCTGTGTACTTATGCTAAGCTGAATTGTTTTCAATAGAACAGATTATTTACATAAAAATGGATTTGGCGTTAAATAACCTATAAAGGTTGATATGCCATAAAATCAACCAAACCAAACCGAACCGAAATACAAAGGGTTTGGTTTGGTTTCTTTGTTTATTGGCATATCAACTCTTTTTGGGTTATTTAATGCCGAAGCCATTCTCCTCGAAGAATAGTAGTGGTGCTATTTAACCCATAGCTGGGAGGATAAGGGGGTTCATAACTTTCCCAAGGGTATTTGCCCGAAAGTGAACGTAATTGCGTGACTAGAGTACGAACTCGCGTACTATGATTCCGCAGTCCATCGCTTTAACCATTACACCACGAGGACACTCTGAAATACAAAGGGATTTAAGATAAAAAATAAATCAAAAACAGATACCGACTTCTTATAATGGTTATTGTTTTTTAAAAGATGGTTCATCTTTTAAAAAATAAATTTTCAGAAAATAAATTTACTCATATTTTTTGTATTATCGGAAGCAGTTAATATTGTCCCTCAAGAGTATTAAGTAAAATGTCTATAGCGTTGTGGCTAAATCGCTGAAGTATTGTTATATTCTCATATGTAGAATCATAACGACACCAACAATAAAGACGCAGGAAGACTTCTTTAGAAAAGTATATACCTCTCAATTTATTTGCAAGGTTCGAAAGGATTGTGTGGGGTTCTACTGTGAGAGGGAGTTGGAGTCCGAACAGAACTGCAATGTATTGACCCCCACTCTTATGGCCGTCAACGTTGTGTCTTTCTCGTTCTCCAGATGCTCAACCGGAGGCCCTGGGGCCCACTCTGCGGGGTGATGGCTTGCTTTACTGCATCTTATCAGCAACTTCTCTGGACTCCAACCTAGTCGGGGGCCCCGAGTCCCGTCGACCTGGTGTGGCTTTCCCTACCACATCTCGTCTATAAATCCGTCCGATCTCTAACTGTCTGACTTCTGTCTTGACTGAGTTACATAATAGTTCAACGTCCACTCACACGCCTACTCGATCTTTGGAATCGCATGTTTGATCGTCATCAAGCGGAAATAACTGTCATGCGGTTCACAGGTCACTCTCTTCCGGTGCATCAGTCTATGAGTGTACCATGGGAATTTTTTACCTTGTCCCATTTCATCTGCCAATTTCCGCCCACGCGATTTCCTCTCATAACTGCCATTAGAATGTGTTACCTCCTTCCGGTGCATCACCTTGGAATGGCATTTTTGGCCGGGTCGAAGGTCAAAATACAACAGTATGAGATCATAATAAGCAAATTCGAAATCCACTCACACTATTACGTTCTCTTTTGAACAAATACCCTTGGGAAAGTCATGAACCTCTTTATTCACTCTGATATGAGTTAAATACTACCATTCCTGTTCTTTTAAAAGGATGGTTTTGGCATTAGATAAGACACGAAGGATGATTCGCCATTAAACAAAGAATCCAAACCGAAGCCGAATCAAGATCCTTAGCAAGCAGTAAAACTCAAGAATCTTGACTTAAATTTGAACTTGGATCAGCAGGACTGTTTTCTACGATGATAACCGTTACAACACAAGCGCCTCTTTTTGTATTTAAGCATTTTTCAAATACACTTATTGCAAACTGGACATACGGATTTAGTGATAACCACCGCCACAAACTAACATCTCGATCGTCAATAATACAATTCTAAACAGGGCCCTTATCTGGACTGTGCACCGACCCCTTAACCCTAAACAGACCTAAGAAGATAGGTGGAAGGAGCATGATTATGAAAAGTAACGTATATATATATATATATATATATATATATATATGTGTGTGTGTATGTGTGTATGTGTGCGTGCTGACCTTTTCGTGCAGCCCTGTTAGTCTGAATATGCTTGGTTAGAGTATTTTTGTCTACACATGCGTTATTTCTCGTAATTAGATTTTTATTTACTCGTGTGCCTACCAGGAAAAAAAAAGTATGTGTTTGTGCACTCAGGCGGAAGAGATTTCAATTGAATTGTTTCACAATGCAAGAAAACACGAACGAGACGAACATAAACATATATTCATACACATACATACACAAATACGCACAGAGAGAGAGAGAGAGAGAGAGAGAGATGCACTAGTGTACACGCGTGTATATATATATATATATATATCACTATATCTGTGTGTGTGTGTGTGTGTGTTTGTGTGTGTGTGCAACGAACGAGAAAGAGTGATATGCGAAAAAAAAAGCCATAAAAACTAAGCAACAAAAAAAAAAAAAAACTAAAAACAAAACAAAACAAAAAACAATAGCTTAAGAACGTCGGATAATTTTTTTTTTTTTTGTTTATGCTGAACAAAAATAGAATTAACTCTGAATAAAAAGGAAGCAGTTGGTTGGTTTGTCGGTAGGCTGGTTGTTTGTTTTGTTGATTTATGGTTGGTTGGTTGGTTGGTTGGTTGTAATATTGGTTGGTTGGTTGATTGGTTTGTTGATTGGTTTGTTAATTGGTTGTTTTGTTGGTTTGTTTGTTGGTTGGTTGGTTGGTTTGTTGGTTGGTATGTTGGTTGGTTTGTTGTTTTGTTGGTTGGTTGATTGGTTTGTTGGTTGTTTGGTTGGTTTGTTGGTTGGTTAGTTGGTTGGTTGATTGGTTTGTGGTTGGTTTGCTCGTTAGTTTGTTGGTTGGGTGGTTGGTTGATTGGTTTGTGGATTTGTTGGTTGGTTTGTTGGTTAGTTGGTGGTTTTGTTGGTTTGTTGTTTGGTTTGTTGGTTGGTTGTTTGGTTTGTTGGTTAGTTGGTCTGTTTGTTGGTTTGTTGGCTGGTTTGTTAGTTGTTTGGTTTGTTGGTTGGTTGATTGGTTAGTTGCTTGCTGGTTTATTTGTTGGTTAGTTGGTTTTTTTGTTTGTTTGGTTGGTTGGTTTGTTGGTTTCTTGTTTGGTTTGTTGGTTGGTTGGTTGGTTTATTGGTTGGTTGGTCTGTTTGTTTGTCGGTTGGCTGGTTAATAGGTTAATGACATATCAACCTTTATTATGTAATGCCAGATCCTGTTATATATATATATATATATATATATATATATATATATATATATATATATATATATATATATATATGATTTGTTGGTGAATATTCTTAAAGTAACTTTGATTTAAAATGAGTTGTTAAAACTTATTTGTTTGCTCATAATTGAATGGTTTCAAGTATTGTTATTTAGCCCCAATAATTCTATATATCCAGTATTCCTATGTTGTAATAGTAATGATTGTAACACATTTGTATGATTTTTAAATAACTAATAATAATAATGACCCTAAGTAAATGACTGAACCGTTCTATTTGACCATAGATGTCACACGAACGGGTCTTACTCGTTCAATTTACAGTGGATTTAAGAGTAAAGGTAATGAAAGAGTAATCCAATTTCCCCAATGCAGCAGGACTGGAGCCTCGCCATCAGATGCTAATTAGAGTCATACATTCGCTTGTAAGAAGTCTTATAAGTAGATATATAGAGGTACAGCGGTTATGGCGGGAAACACTCCTATATAAGTGCAAATTTAGAAAAAAAAAATTCTAAAAAATTATTGAAATATTTTTATTGACATACGAAAGATGGAAATAAAGTAAGAGTAAAGTTGGCGAGAGAGAGAGAGAGAGAGAGAGAGAGAGAGAGAGAGAGAGAGAGAGAAGGGCGATAGGGAGAAAGAGGAGCAGAGAGAGAAGAACAGAGAAAAGGAGAGAGTGAAGATTGATTGAATTTAGACAGAAAAAAAAAAACACTAATCAGGAAATGATTTCATTAATAAGAATTTGATTTTTTTTTTAATCAACAGAAAAAAAAAAAAAAATTAAAACTGAGACTTTTTTCTCCACAATAATTGCAACGAGATCCCACAAGCAGAATTAACTTTAAAGCATTCAAAATTTGTTACGTCCAACAAAATTCTCTTTATGCCCTTATTTCATTTTTTTTTAATTAAAAAAACACGTGAAACTTATAGTTACAGTTATTTTATGTTTTATTTTACCCTAATTGCAGTTATTGACACTTTATTATTTATTAAGATTGGTTGGTGGTTTGGTTGGGTGGGTTTTATGTCATATCAACCTTTGTCGGTTACTTAATGCCAAACCTATTTTTATGCGAATAATCAGTTCTATTTCAAACAATTCAGTTTAGCATGAGTATACAGTTTAAGTGCCTAAGCATTTCTATTACAAGCTATTCAGTTTATTCAAACAGTTCTAATTCAGTCAATTCAGTTTATAGATTTTGTTTAATGTCAAAATAGTTCTTTACTAAACAATTCAGCTTACTGTAAGTGCAATTTTAATGTCAAAAACAGTTCCATTTCAAACAATTCAGTTTAGCATAAGTACGCAGTTTAAAAGTCAAAACAGTTCTATTTTAAACAAACCAATTTAGTATAAACACAGTTTTAATGCAAAAACAGTAAACTCAAGCCACGGCTTAATTCTATTAAACCCATAGATATGACCCCTATCAGGTACTACCACTCCCGGCCAGAGTGGACCTGGGAGCGATGGCAATGAAGTGGTACTCCGGATTCCCCAAAACTATCCTGCGTTACTGCAGCCTCACCATCAGATTGTTTAGTGTCATATCTAGGACACTCGTTAGTGGAGGGGTCTTACCCCTGTGCAGAGAAGCAGTCGTTTTATTCGACTGGGCAATATTTATTAAGGAAAAGTTTTTAAAATAACTCTCTCTCTCTCTCTCTCTATATATATATATATATATATATATATATATATATATATATCATCATCATCATCATCATGTCGTGCCGCTAGCACGGATATCCCTGACCCTATCTCGCCACTTCTCCCTATCGTTCATCGCCTCTGGCCGGTCTTCAGGGCTACATCCCGTATCCTCACATAGCTGTTGTTTGTATGTTAGAGCTGGCTACCCTGCTTTTGCTCGGCCATATGTGGGAGTCCATAGGAGTACATCACTTATGAGCTCGTCCCTGCTGCTCCAGCAGTGTACTGCATGTCTGGTTAATCTAACTTGGATAGTTTTCGCGATGGGAGGCAAGTGGCCGTATAGTTGATGCTTTGTCGGATGTTGCCGCCAGGACTTGTTCAATACTGCTCGCAACATTCTTGTGTAATTGCCGTCTACGTACAGAATCTAAATATTGCTTTAAAAATTGAGTGCATGTTGTTAAGATTTTTTTCCTTTCAGTCACTTCTTTTCTGTATGAGAGGAAATGATTGTCACAATTTCTATGGGAGGAAATGATTGTCACAATTTCTATGGGAGGAAATGATTGTCACAATTTCTATGAGAGGAAATGATTGTCACAAATTCTATGGGAGGAAATGATTGTCACAATTTCTATGGGGGGAAATGATTGTCACAATTTCTATGGGAGGAAATGATTGTCAAAATTTCTATGGGAGGAAATGATTGTCACAATTTCTATGGGAGGAAATGATTGTCACAATTCTCTGAAGAGGAGTGACCGAAACAAAGAGACCCTTTATTTAAGGGTTTTATTTGAATCTTATGATTTTAAAACTTTTTTTTAACACCATGCAATCACTTTTAAAAGCAATATATATATATATATATATATATATATATATATATATATATATATATATATATATATATATATTAATCAGTAATATCCAGTATGTTTGAAGACTATCGGTGTGACATATTCTTATATAGAATATATGAGGAATTATGTATAAATCTCAAGGTGTTCTCGATGTATGGCAATTATTATATATGTCTTACATGATGTATGTAAGAAAACTCACGTAGCGAACAATCCACACCTGTTGACCTTGAGGTGAGCCGACGAACGATGCACGAATTTTTTTAGGTTCTAATGTCTTTATTATTTTACTCCCTTACTTTATTTGCTGAGCATTTCATTATATATATATATATATATATATATATATATATATATATATATATATGTGTGTGTGGTTAGGCTGCCGTCTTTCATTTAAGCATGTTTGATTAAATAATAAAGACACATTTTGTCTATATAATTTTTTAAAGATCCTTTCAAGTTTCCTGATATCCTAGAAGCTCTACATATAAAACAAAAAAAAAACTAAGATCAATAGAATTAATTTTGAAAATAATGATAATGTTTTGAAATGCCTTTAGTTTTTTCTTTTTCTTTTAAATATTCCATATTTCTTGATAATATTCCGTTTCAATTGATAGCGTTCTGTTTTTAAATCTATCACCATCTCAGTTTTATCCAACTCTGCGTTTAAGTAATTTTGTTATGTTGTGAAAAACTTAAAACTTATAGAGAGACGGGGAAGAGAGACAGAGAGATAACAGACTGGGATATCTACCTAGATAAAAACAATTAGAGATAGATAGATAGATTGATAGATAGATAGAAATACCTACCTAGAAATATATATCTATATATACGCCAGATTAACTAAA
>OY757917.1:30686528-30736528 GCA_963585895.1 Sepioteuthis lessoniana
ACAGGGTATCGCACGTGCTTTTACACGTTGTATGATGAAAAAAAAAATGGACAGAATTAGATGGAAAGATAGTTAGATAGATAGATAGATAGATAGATAGATAGCTAGATTGAAATACTTACCTAAATAGAAAAACAGAACTAGATCGGTAGACAGATAGATTGATAAATACATAGATTTGCATAAACTTGACCCGATAAATAGGCACAAATGTACTGAGGTAAAATTTTATCAAGATAATGGAATTTAAAATGCGTTCGAGGAAATTGCTAGAATATTGTATTGACTGAAAGACAGACAGACAAAGAAACAGATAGATAGATAGATAGATAGATAGATATGAACGCGTATTTTTAAACAGTATTATAATATATATAAATATGTAGACATGCTATTCATATCCGTGCCATTATGAGTTTTCATGCTCTCACATCTATATATACATGTGGGTGTGAATTTGTCTATATGTATTTGATTGCCGATATATATTTCTATGTGTAGATGCGGGGAGTCAGGGTTTTGTACGTGTAGTCCCAATATAATATCTCATAATACAATAAATTTCAGTTAAGCTATAGAAATCGAATTTCGAAAATCTATTTAAATTTCACAGCGAAAAAAAAAAAAGTGTTCAATTCGGATAGCGTTTTCCCATTGTAAATATTTGATCCGTGGCCCGCATGATCGGTAAATGTCATGATCACAAGGAATTTTGAAATTCAATTGACGACGAATCATCAGTGGTTGTGGCTCCTGTCTCACTTGCCGCCGACACCACCGCAACTGCCGACCTCTCCCGATCAAGCAAACACACCACCCTAAGCTCAGCCCCACCCATGTTCATCAACATATAATTGAATATCATTGTCATCGGTGCTAAGCCTGCCGTTATTTCAAAGATTGTTTATGGGTTTCGCGTGCCAGGTTCGATCCACTGAACCGGCCAAAAATTACAAGGTGTCTCTATGGGTAATGAATGTATTTGATTGATTTTAACGGCATGTCAACCCATCGAGTGCTATGTTATGCTAAGAGGTTAAGGAGTCGCGTCCGTTGTACATTCATATTTACATTTTCTTTGTAGTTGTTTCTGTAAAAAAAAGGTGGTATTTGTCGTCCGTCCCACCAACCGGGGAGTGTGGCACAAGGCCTTTTTAAGGTGGATCCGGGCGCAGGGCTGTAACCCAGGCGCGCCCGACATTCCCCAAAATGCTTCTCGCCCCGTCGGCATTCCCCTTAAAAGGAGCGCCTCAGGCGCCTGGCGATAACCCCCCCCCCCCGAAGAGGGTTAAATCTTCGGAGTACGGCCCCACGAGACTCGAGGTATGTCCAGTGACGGGACACACCCGAACAGATCTGTGCCGCTGACACCACGGCCAGCCGAAGTGTGTCTCGTACAGCTAAAACACGTGTCCAAGAAGGTCTAATTATTTACAATCTCCCGTTGTATGGTAGGAGGGAGAGGATACAATTACCAACGCCTATATATAGGTACCTCCTCCATCAAAAAAAAATTCTTTTGACTGAGATTATTGTTACCGTTGTCCCTGTTGCTTTGTTTACTAACCTAAAGTAGGAGTGGGTCGCTAAAGGAATAATTTTTTTAGCGGCCCCATTCGACAGCCAGCTCCGCTCGGGTTCTCTTGAGTCAGCGTCTTTTTTTATATTTCTCATGATTTTTTTTTTTTTTGCGTACAGTTATATTCTAATAAATATTCTGATCGTTTACAAATAATTTGCAAGCAGTTGGATGGTTTCAAGCATTCCTATCTAACGCTAACTAAACGTATGGAGAAAAAGCTTGACGGCAATTAAAGAATGTGGCGAGTAATATTGAACAAGTCCTGGAGACAAGAGCAAGTCCTGGAGTCCCTACAAAATAGCAGCTGTACGGCCACCTACCATCCATCACGAAAACTATCCAAATTAGACGAACCAGACATGCAGGAAGTAGGGACGAGCTCAATTGAAGTACTCCTGTGGATCCCTTCACATGGACGATCAAAATCCAGCTCAAACCTACATACAGCAGCTCTGTGCCGATACGGGATATAGCCTTGAGGACCTGCTGGAAGCAATGGACAATTGGGAGGTGTGGCGAGAGAGGGTAAGAAATATTCGTGCTGATAGCGCGACATGATGATGATGATATTTACTTGAGCTATGTCATCATGACATAGCTCAAGTAAATATTTCTATTTAATGATATTTATTTGTTTGCATAGAGTTATAATGTTTCAATTCCTTATGATCTTGAGTAATTAATTGAGGTTTCAAGTAACAATTCTTCATACAAGTAATATTCTTTATTTACAGTTATATTTAAAGTAGGAATGAATATTGTGTCCTTATAATAAACAAGGTTTGTGTGTTTCTGTCTAAATATACTCCAAATTGTTATACATTGACCCTTGACTAAGCCGTCAATCAGAGATGCACCAGTGTAAATAAGCGGAAGAAGAAGAAGTTGAAGCAAGTGGACGTTATGAAAGAATATAGGCAGGTGACGGCGGCAGTTGAGTTAGTTGGTGAAAGGAAGGCCAGAGCGACAACTAGCTTGCAGACTGAGGACTTTGGCCCTCAGCGGATTCCCGGTTGAGCAACCCCAGCCAAAATGCAGAAGTGCTGCTATGGTCAAGAGAATAAGTTGGGTCAATATAACAGTCTGTCCCTGTCTGTACTCATTTCTCACACACAAGAGAAATATCAACCCTCTCGAGAATAAAGTGTGTGAGATATGTATTCTTATAAAGAAGTGGGTTCGTTCGTTCATTGAAGTTCGTCATAATCTTTTATTATGTTCCGCGTATATTTATAGTTGTATGTGGGTATACAACAAAAGTAGGTCAAGCATAGACATTAACACGATATAAATGATGTTGATTAAGAAAAAAGTTAGTATTGATTATTAGATCGATTTTAACGGCACGTCAACCCATCTAGGATTACTTTATGATTAACGGTTAAAATAGACTGATTGTATCACATCAAGAGAGGTAAGACTCCCATAAAGAGGGGTGTTTTAGGTAGGACACTAAACCCTATTTGTTGGCTAAGCACCAGCTCTGGGGCTCTGGGGGAGGGGGAGTACCTGCTCATTGCTATTACTCCCAGGTTCATTCTGAATCGGAGAGGGAGTACCTGTTAGGATTCCATCTATGTGTAAAAAATACCCGTTTAAGAATTATCACTATTTCATACGATTGTATGGAAAAAACGAGAAACGTCTAAAAAAAAAACGACAACACAAAAATGTAAATTTGAATGTTCAAAGAACGTGATTCCCTAACCTCTCAGCATGATATAACACTGGGTTGATTAACATGCCGTTAAAATCAATTAATTGATAATGAACAGAACAAAAGTAGAAATAGAATTGTTTGATCACTTAGTGTAGTGAGTAAGTTCTACTCTTTACTGTGAATGAGACTTACCGTTGTGTTGTGGCTAACGTGCAAGATTTCAAAATGGTAATGAGTGAGGTCAAACCCTAAACACGCTATTACGCTCACTTAAGTTGTACCAAATATTGCTATGTATCAATAACAGTTCAATTAAACAGTAACCATGTTCTTACAAACAGTTAACTGATCAAACAGTTCTATTTCTAACAATTCAATCTAGCATAAGTCATTTGTTTGGAAACAGTTTAAATGTCAAACAGTTCTAGCTGACGTATAGATAGAAACCTGTCACGTGCTACCACACCGAGTCAGATTGAACCTATGAGCAATAGCAATGAAGGGGTTCTCCACGTCACCCAAAGCTCCAACATTTACTGAGGCCTCACCACCAGATTGTTTAGTGTCATATACAGGAAATTCATTGGAGAGAGGTTTTACCCCTCTGCAGAGATGCAGTCGGTGTATTCTACCGCCCAGCTGACTGGGCAGTTAAATGTTTGAGTAAAGTGGTCAAGCCTAGTTGGGTTATTTAATGCTAAATTCATGTGTGTTTTTTGCAAGAAATTTCATGGTTTTAAGTAACAATTCCAATTTAATAATAATCATTTGCAAATAGGTAACTATTTTAAATACAAATAATTCGCACAATGTCTTATATTTTCAAGTATTCCATATAATACTAATAATTTGCTAACAATAAGGTTCCCGAGTTCAACAAACACCTGAAGAAAGCCGGAGGACATATCGGCCGAAACGTTGTGGAAATAACACTAAAGATGAAGACAATAGTCCGTAAACCCTTAATGATAAAAATCATCAAGCTTCGTCTCAGAAATTTAGACAACTAATTTGGTTTCATATAGCAATGACAATAATAGTTCCACTAATGTTCTTCTGCAAAGATGGCTTTGGCATTAAATAACCCAAGAAGGTTTATATACCATTAAACAAAGAAACTGACCATGATCCTGGGATCAATTTTTGCTTATTATATTGATATTATACTATTGATATTATACTTTATAATAACGCCAACCAATCGGCAGGGCTTAGAATACCCAAAATGTCCATCCTGATGCCAGGTAAAACTAAAAGAAGCATCGTGTTTATATTACTAAGTTATATTTAATGGTGGGCCTCCAGTTATGGAGCACTGCAGAGTGTAGAGGGCCTTTCCATTGTAAAAACTCTTTGGTTCACTCTGATCGAGAGTGGCAGTCTCTGTTAGGGTCCCATCTTTTAAGGAGAATGCCGACGGGGCGAGAGGCATTTTAGGGAATGTCAGGCGCGTCTGGGCAACTGCCCTCAGCTCGGACCCACCATAAAAAAGGCCTTGTGCCACATTCTCCGGTTGGTGGGACGGCCGACAAACACCACCTTTTTTTTTACAGAAACAACTACAAAGAAAATGTAAATATGAATGTACAACGAACGCAATTCCTTAACCTCTTTGCATTATATAGCACTCGATGGGTTGACATGCCGTTAAAATCAATCAAATACATTCATTACTCGTAGAGACACCTTGTAATTTTTGGCCGGTTCAGTGGATCGAAACCCATCCAATAAGAGAGGGTGAAAAAAGACCATCTTAATCAATAACAATAGAAATGTAAATATGAATGGAATTCCCTACCCTCACAAAAAAAAAAGTTTTCAAACAATGTAAAATACTACAAATTAGATATGTAAGAGAGAGAAACGAAAGAAAGTTACAAAAGAACGTGTGTTGGGGGTCTTAGGGATCAGATAACTTCCTTGGTAAGACACACGTTTTGAAGTAGAGCTAATATTGCCTTTAATACAGCCTATTTCATATTCTTAACAATCTTAAAAGAGTTTGATTTTCGAAACGAAAGAGTCTCAAAGAGTTAGATCACGAGAATAAGCAACCGTAATACTGCAGTAATATTCTTTTTAGCTCCAAATTCGACTCCAGCACCACGCTACCCGATATTCTTGCATAAGATTCCCGTGACCCTCTTAAACAAATGTATTTGGAATAATCCAAAATTAAATAGGGGAATAGGAATTCTGGAAGGCTAACGTGAACTGAATGTTTTCATATGCGTTTACGATGTTGATTACCTAATATTCTGTTAGACATGTCAAGCTAAAAAATCAGTCACCTTACTATCTACGCAGAGTACCGGCTTGGTAGAGTGTTCGCCAATGATCCGGGAGACCTGGGTTCAATCCCAGGTCGCGTCATACCAAAGACTTTAAAAATGGTACTTGATAACTCCTTGCTTAATACTCAGCAATATAAGGTACGTATCAAGGGTAAAATGGAGCAATTCTGGGAAAGGACTAGCGCCCTCCCCTACACTTCGGTGTAGTAGCTATTGAAAAGGGAGCCTTCTGGTCGCCCTCGACTATGGTCGCCAACTTTACTTTCTTACATCTAAATGTATAGACATGCGGTTGAAATCAATCAAACATTTGTTATAACGGATTTTTTGTCTTTGCTCTTTCCACTTCTGCTCTTGCGGCATGCAGTCATTATGCAGGTAATAATCAGTAGCTAATAATTCTTTAGTTCGTCTATTTACTCTTGAGTTTGATATGCTGATTGCATCTTTAATATATATAGAGAGAGAGCCAACGTCTCCACACGGCAAAGATGCATTACAAGGGAGGTTTTTTTAAGCAGGGTTAAACAGGTTTGAGTTCAGGGTTTCCTCTTTCTTAGATTGGTTGATAAACCAAGATTAAAAAGATTTGTCTATCCTGTTATTCAACCATAGATGGACAGAGAATAGCTCGACTCATGCCTTTCCCAAGGATATGAGTTCGATTTGAAACCCAAACAACCTCATTCAACAGTTGAATTCGGGTCACCGGGTCCATTTCCTACGACGATAACCGTTATACCAGAAGCGCATGCATACACACACACATATGTAGAGAGAGAGAGAGAAAGATAGATAGAAAGAGTGAGAAACCGATGTATATATGTATATATATCCACACACATATATATATATATATATATATATATATATATATATATATATATAAAGAGAGAAAGAATAACAGATATATATATATAAAGTTATTGATTTGATTATGTTAGTTCTCTGTGAAACCTCGTCCAAGAGTTGAATTCGGGTCACCGTCTCTATTTCCTACAACGATAACCGTTATACCAGAAGCGCCTGAACACACACACAGAGACACACACACACATATATATATATATGTGTGTGTGTGTGTGTGTGTGTGTGTGTGTCTGCTTTTCTTTTTCTATGTATATACATATGTATACATATATACGTTGGTTTCTCGCACTCGATATCTCTCTCCACACACACACACACACACACACACACACACACACACACACACACACACACACATATATATATATATGTGTGTGTGTGTGTGTGTGTGGAGAGAGATATCGAGAGCGAGAAACCGCTGTATATATGTATAGATATGCATATATATAAAGAGAGAAAGAAAAGCACACTCACACACACACACACACACACACACACACACACACACACACACACACATATATATATATATATATATATAGGTAGGCCAACTGCAAGTTACTAAATAAACAGCCCAGTGAGTGTTTAGGTACTAATATATCACAGCTGTCGTTGCAAACTTCCAAAACCGCTAATACTGTGTAATAATACGAATGTCAACTGGCTCATCTCTTTAAAAAATAGTTTATAAAAAGTCAACTATTACAAATCAAAACAATTTTGCATATTTATTCAAAACTTTTACTTAAGTGAAGAAATCATTGTTCTTACGACCCACTTAATCAACGAGGTTTTGTTTTCTTCTTAACTCTGGCAAATTGCATTATGACTTGAAACTTGAAATTCAAATCTATGCATTTCCTCTAGTTGTAATGGCTAGCAAGCTCGTCTCGCAGATTAACTAAAACTGAGTAGTGAGTTCGATTCTCGCCAGGTAGTTTTTGCGGCTGTCATTGTGAAAAAGCCAAGCCTAATTAATGTTTTTTTTTTACTCTGAGCAAGGTAATGGGTTATAAAAGCGTAGTACAATTGGATTAAAAAATGTCTGAACTTGGATAAGTATTGGTTTGGTTTTTTTGTTTATTGGTATATCAACCTTCGTGGGATATTTAATGCCAACGCCATCCTCCCTAAAGAACAGCAGTGGTACTATTTAACGCATAGCTAGGAGAATAAAGGAGTTTCATACCTTTCCCAAGGGTATTTGTCCGAAAGTGAACGTAATAGCTCGACTGGAATTCGAACTCGCGTGCTACGATTCTACCGTTAAGTGCTTTAACCACTACAACATGAGGACACCCCTACTTGTATAAGGGTTGATTTAGTTTCTTTGTTTGATGACATATCACTCTTGCTTGATTATTTAATGTCAAAGCCACCCTTGTTGAAGGAGCTAAGAGGATTCGTGCCTTTTCCAAGGTTTAAGCTATTCAAAGCTACTTTTTGTCTTTGATGTATTCAAAAGAAATAGTTTCAACGTAAAATTATAACTAGAGTTCAGACAAACTGATTGGTTTGACACTTAGGTTGGTTGTTTTCCTGCATGTCACCTCTTTTTTTCTGTTTTGTTGATGCGAAACTCTTTTCAAGCAATTATATAATATTACATACCTGTTCTTATTGATAATGTTCATTTATTTGTGCTTAGGAGACCCAAACAGTTACTATTACAGGATCATGGGAGTAGTGGTAATGATGGGGTGATTTCATTCTCCCTAGAGATCCAAAACAGAAGACTGAGCCTCACCATAAGATGTAGTCTTGTGTCATACTCAAAACATCGCGTTTTGAGTGGTGCACTTTCCAATTTTATAGAAAATGCACTCAACGAATTCGAAACCTTACCAATAGGACGGCTGATAATTTATACATTTTATATAGTTTTGAATAAGTTATACTTATATGGTTTCGAGTGAGTCATAGTGTTCATATGGTTTCGAATAAGTTAAACTATTTATATGGTTTTGTGTAAGTCATAGTGTTTATATGGTTTCGAATAAGTAGTACTATTTATATGGTTTCGAATAAGTGAACTATTTATATGGTTTCGAATAAGTGATACGATTTATATGATTTTGAGTAAGTCATAGTGTTTATATGGTTTCGAATAAGTTAAACTATTTATATGGTTTTGTGTAAGTCATAGTGTTTATATGGTTTCGAATAAGTTAAACTATTTATACGGTTTTGTGTAAGTCATAGTGTTTATATGGTTTCGAATAAGTTAAACTATTTATATGGTTTCGAGTAAGTCATAGTGTTTCTATGGTTTCGAATAATCATACTACTTTGATGGTTTCGAGTAAGTATTACAATGTCTTTGATTTCTTCACAGTTTTTGTTTTAAGTAAGCTTTCTTTACCCAATATCCACAAAGTGATATGGTTTTTTCGATCTAATACAAATAATTTTCAAACCGATCAATTTGGGGGTTGCAGAATACACAGGCTGCATCTCTGCAGAGGGGTAAAACTGCCTGCATATAATACTAAACTGTCTGATGATAAGGCTTCAGTAATGCTGGAGCTTTGAGAAATGCGGAGTACCCCTTTATTGACATCGCTTCCAGGTCCACTCAGATCCGGAGTGATAGCACCTGATAAGGTTCTAACTTTGAGTCAAATAGAACTATGCTGTGTATTTATGTTAAACTGAATCGTTTGAAATAGAATTGTTCGATCATTTAACTGAGTGTAAACAAATGACTGATGTTTGATAGAATTGTTAGTGATACATAGCAATTCTCAGAACTATTCAACATTGTTGACATGCTAAACTGAATTGCTTGAAATAGAACTGTTTTTGACATTTAAAATATGTACTTAGGATAAACTGAATTGCTTGAAATGGAAGTATTTATATGTATAAAAATGGATTTGGCATTAAATAATCTACAATGTTTGATATGCCATAAAACAAAACTAAGCCAAACCGATCAATTTGATCCATAAATGTGACCTTAATAGATTCTCCTACTCCGGGTCAGAGTGAATCTGGGAGTAATGGCAATGAAGGAGTACTCCACACTCCATAAGCCTCTAGAAGTGAAGTCTTACTATCTGATTCAAATTAGTATCATACTCAGGAAATCTTACTCAGGACATCATTTTTTTGGATAGGGGGCCCTAACCCCTCTGCATAGGACATAGTCTGTGTATTCTAAAACTTGCAGACAAGCCTTTGTATTTTCAAGGCAAAGTACATTATACTAGATTGCCTTCTAACGCAGAAACCATCCAAGTAAAACGAACAAGATATGCGGGACTCTGCTGGAAAAGCAAGGACTCATATGTGACGTTCTTCTTTCGACCCCTACACTAGAACGCACCAGTATTGGCTGACCAGTAAGAACTAATTAACAAATGATCTGTGCGGACACAGATTTTAGTTTGAAAGACCTGTCGGGAGCTATGGATGATAGGGACGGACAGAGAGAGAGAGAGAGAGAGAGTCAAGTAAATCCGTACTCTTAGCGCGACTTGATGGTGATGATAACTTTATGCTAACTTATATCAATAATGAATATAAGTTGTAACTAACCAACTAACTAAATAAACTGCGGTTTTCTGAATATATATGTTAAGTAAGTTTTCCTTGAGATTTAAAAATGCCATCCGTTTGATTTGAATGTCAGGCGTCTTAGTCATGTCCCTTGCAAATCATAGCTATCTTCCTGAACATTTCCTCCTACCCTACCGACAGAGATGAGAATTTACTGACTTTATTCTTAGCTAAAGAGTACGCCCCCACCCACACAAGAAAAGGTGTTCTGTGTTGACACTAAACTGCATCTGACAGAGAGCCTCTGAAGCTCTGAGGAGAGTGAATTGCCTCTTTATTGCCATTAACACCAGTTCCACTCTGACTGGGAGTTGTATCTTCTAGGGTCTCATCAATAGGGTGAAATAGATCTGTTTAAAAATTACCGAATGCACCCCCCCAAAAAAAACCTCTTAAGACACGGCAATACAAAATATGTAAATATGAATGTTCAATAAACGCGATTCCGTAACCCCTTACGCATTAGATAGCTCTAGACGGATTTACATGCCTTTAAGAAGCTGTTATATTTCGTGGAATAAAATTTTGGCCGAATTTTGTTTGAAAACCTTTTAGCCCCGTCGGTTGGTGGGTGCTGTAGAATGTGCTGACTGCATATTTATAGAGGAGTAAGACCCCTACCCCAACGATTGTCCTAGATATGACGCAAAACTTCATCTCTGAAGCTTTGGAGAATGTGGTGTAACCTTTCATTGCCATTACTTCCAGGTTCACTCAGATTCGGAGTGGTAGGATCTGATATGGTTCCATCAAGGTTTAAGCTTTTAACAAATAATTAATATTAAATTGAATAATTAGAATTTAATAGAAATAGCTGAAACTATTTAACTATGTGCAAACAAATAAGCTCTGGCTGGTTTAAAAATGAATCATATACTTAAGAATTGCATGTGTTAACAGGATTTGGTACTAGATAATCATCAATGGTTGATATGCCATTAAACCAGAAAACAAAACTAAAAACCTTTTTCTTTATGACTCTCACTATTTCGAATGCTTGGTTAAAATTTGGGCGAAAACCCCGGATTGACGGATATTTTGACAATCATCATCATCATCTGACTTCACTAATTCTCTTGACTCTCTCTCTCTCTCTCTCTCTCTCTCTCTCTCTCTCTCTCTCATCCATCCATATCATCCATTGCTCCTGGCAGGTTTTCCAAACTACATCCTGTGTCTGCACAGAGCAGATATAAGTAAGTTCTTGTTGGTCGGCCAACACTGGCCCGTCCATGTGTTGGGGTCCATTGAAGAACGTCACTAATGAGCTCGTCTTTGCTTCTCCAGCAGTATCCTGCGTGTCTTGTTCATCTTAACTTGGATGTTTTTTTAATGGAAAGTTAGTGGCCATATCGCCGTTGTTTCGACTGAGGTTGCTTCCAGGATTTGTTTAAGATAGCTCGTAGCATTCTTGTGTAGCCCCCATCTAGTTTTTTCTCTTGCGTTTTGTAAGCGTCCGCGTGGTGCATCTATACAGGGATATTGACACAGCCACAGTTAAAAAGAAATCTCGTTTTATTTCATCGGATAGATCATATGATTGATAACCTATCGATGGTAGTCCAAGCTTTTACTAGGCGTATATTAACATCACTTTCAGTAGATGAGACATGGCTAACAAGGTACGTGAGCTTGTCAACAAAATTTAGAGGCCTTTCGCTTAGAATGGACATGGTTCCTTCTCGTTTAAGACGCATATGCTCTAGGGGATTCGGCTGGGTTAGATGCATTTACAAGAAGTTCTAGATCATCTGCATAGTCTGCATCTGTTATTGCTTCTGATAGATATTATCTACCTCTTGCCTTTCTTTAACGTAAAGTCATTTTATTTTATTAGGTCTAACGATATGAATTATAAGATGATCTATTTGTAATAAGATAATATCAGAAATACGTAGTGGTCGTTGAGTGAATATGTTTGCTAATGGTCCGGGAGAGCGGGGTTCAATCCCAGGTCAAGTCATACCAAAGACTTAAAAAATGGTACTTGATACTTTCTTGCTTAACTCTCAGCATTATAAGGTACGGATCAAGAGTAAAGTGGAGCAATCCAGGGAATGGAGTAGGGCCCTTTCCTACACCTCTGTGTAGTAGCTATTGAAAAGGGAGCCTTCGGGTTACCCTCGACTGAGTTTGCTATCTTTACTTACATTCGAATTTGGTATTTATCCACGAGGTTTATGATTTTCTCATCTTTACTCACTTTAAAATTACCAAACGTCCCAACTTAGAAATAAATAGATCTGTTGAAAGGATGGGACCATTTAAAAAAAAAAAAAAAAAAAAAACAATAAAGAAACAAGCTCCTAAATAAAATGAATTTAATGAATTTACAAGGGAAGCAATTACGTAACGTTTAAGCATAGAATAGCCTTTCAGTGTTTGACATGCCATTAAAATCAAGAAACAATTTCAGCTTTTTGAGCTCTAATAATTTTTTACTCTAACAAACTCATTAAGAAGTAATAAATTATTTTTATCACTCGGAGAATTCGGACTATTGTCTTCATCTTTATAATCAATAGATACTTCAGGTGGTGTGATGGTTAGCAAGCTAGACTAGCAAATCTTCCTGAGTGAGTTCGAGTCTCACTGGGTGTCCCATACATTCGACCTTGTACCACATCTCATCGCAACGTTTCGGCTGACGCATCCCTCGGCATTCTTTGGTTTGGTTTGGTTTGGTTTGGTTTTATGGCACATCAACCATTGTAGGTTATTAATCCCAAATCCATCTTTATGCCTATAAAAGAGTTTTATTTCAAACAATTCAGTATAGCATAAGTACTACAGTTTCAATGTCCAAAAAACTGTTCTATTTATAACAATTCAGTTTAGCATACAAAAACAGTTCCATTTCAAACAATTCAGTTAAGCCTAAGTACACATATTAGTTCTATTTGACCCATAGGTAGGACCTATCAGGTGCTTTGAGCCAGAGTGGACCTGGGAGCGATGGCAATGAAAGGGTACTCCGCATTCCTCAAAACTCTAGCACAACTGGGACATCAACATCACATTGTTTAGGGTAATATCTCGGACACTCGTTGGTGGGAGGTGTTACCCTCTGCAGTAGTGCAGTCGGTATATTCTACAGGTGCCCGTGGTGTAGTCGTTATCGTCGCAGGAAATGGACACGGCGTTTCGAGTTCAAATCCTGGACGAGACTGATTGCATTTCACATAGCACGAATACCCTTGGGAAAGGTATGAATCCAATTATTCTCCCTCCAGCTATGGGTAAATACTAGGACAGACTAGGTTCTTCAGTCTTGGTGAGGCAACTAGTCTAGGAGAAGGAAAACTCTGAATCCAAACCTGTTAAACTCCGCTTAAAAATTGACCTTGTGTCATATCCTGCCCGAGCGGAGGGGTTGGGTAAATCGGATATTCTACTGCCCCAGCCATTGGGCAACACGTGATTTGTAACGAACTCAGAAGTTTTCACAGAATTTCGATCCGAACCCTTTATTCAATCAACAAGAGTAGATTGTTCTAATTCCGTTAACCATTACCGTGTACAAGTGTTAAGCTATAGTAAAAAAAAATTTATTTACCGGCAGGATTGAACCTGCAACCTCCAAATAATTTCATTTAGAATCACTTTAGACAATCGCAACGTGTCCTTCTGGACAAGTCAAAATGAATTTTGGGGACTTACATCTTCATCAACCTATGACATGCTAATTATTAAAATAATGTACTTTTTTTTACCTTAGCTCATATTACAATCATTTTATCTGACCTTCCTGATCATTGGTTCGCCTATCGTATTCATCTGTATACTTGGTCTACTCAATAGGTCACTGAATTAAAAATGATAGAAATTATCCAACTTCATCTCAGAAATTTAGACAAATAATATTTAAAGTATATTACATTTTTAATCAAGTGAGAATTCATGGGTGCCGCCCAAGATTGGCTTGGTTTGGTTGGGTTTTATGGCATATCAACCATTGTAGGTAATATAATGCCAAATCGCATGTATACATATATATTAAATATATATATGATTATATTAACCGTTGTAGGTTATTTAATGCCAAATCCTTTTTATACATATATATTAAATACATAGGATTTAGTTTGGTTGTGTTTTATGGCATATCAACCATTGCCGATTATTTAATGCCAAATCCTCTTCATACATATATATCAAATACATATTATTTGGTTTTGCTGGGTTTTATGGCATATCAACCATTGTAGATTATTTAATGCCAAATCCTCTTCATACATATATATCAAATACATATTATTTAGTTTTGCTGGGTTTTATGGCATATCAACCATTGCAGGTTATTTAATGCCAATTCCTATATATATATATATATATATATATATATATATAATTTGCAAATGCATAGTATGCAAAAGCATTTTTAAACGGGTGGCTTTGGATTGCATACAGTTAAATGATTATACATATAATTTGTGTGTCAATAGTTTGTAGAAAATCTTATTTTCAAATGAGTCAGAGTTAATTTGTTTTTTGTTTTTTTTACACAAGTATTACAACTTTTTGCACAGTTAAATACTTCCAAGTATTCTAATACAAATAGTTCTATATGGAAAAATAGTGCATTGAATTGCGAGGCATACTCCTCTTTTGAGGGTGTGTCCACCGATCACCGAATAGACACGGCGAAAATACGGCTAAGCCTACGAAAAAACGCCAAATGAACAGCGACCACCAAACACTATGACTGGGCCCTATTAAACAACAAAGATATAAGAGATAAATACGTATTAGAATTAAAAAACAGATTCGAAACACTACAAGAAAAGACGGAAACAAGTACACCAAACGACGAATATGAAAATTTCGTCAATGCACACCTCGAGGCAGCAGCAAAATACATCCCAACAAAAATTAAAACTAAATATAGAGTCCAATGGGAAACTTTAGCGGTGAGAGAAAAACGTGCACTAGTGAAAGCAGCCTCCAAAAACTATCGAAAAAACCCAACAAACATAAATGCCTTAAAACTAAAAACGGCACAATATCAATTAGCAGGCATATATATAAAGGAACAGACAGAATACATTCAAAATCAGATAGATAAAATTAGAGACTCGGTGGAAGATAGACAATCTAGAATAGCCTGGCAAACAATAAACGAAGTGAGCAGAAGAAAGAACTCAGCCAAAGCAAAACTTAAAGCAGCAAACCAACAAGAAAGAATAAAACTGTGGAAACAGCACTTCGAAAACTTACTTGGAAACCCACCAAAAATAACTCATGAACCAATCACCAGAATAATTAGCAAACAATTAGACATTAAACTAGGACCGTTCACACAAGAAGAACTCGACTCGGTTCTCAGAAAAATTAAAAATAGGAAAGCTGCAGGGCTGGACGAAATTCCCCCGGAAGTATGGAAGACCAGACAATTCGACGACATACTGCTCCGACACTGCAACGCAGTATACAATCAAAATCCGATAGATAGATGGATGAAGGGATGCATACTCCCCTTCCCTAAAAAGGGGGACCTCGGATTAGCCAAAAACTACCGAGGCATAACACTTACATCCATAGCAGCCAAACTCTGCAATGCCCTACTACGAAACCGAATAGAACCCAAAATCGACAACATACTTAGAAAAAACCAAAATGGCTTCCGAAGAAATAGATCCACGACCTCACAAATATCAACCATCCGCAGAATCCTTGAAGGTGTACGGGCAAAGAACCTACAAGCGACATTAATATTTGTCGACTTTACCAAGGCTTTCGACTCCATTCACAGAGGAAAGATGGAACAAATACTACTAGCGTACGGCATACCTAAAGAAACCGTAGCGGCAATAACGATTCTCTATAGAAACACTAAAGTAAAAGTACGATCACCGGATGGAGACACAGAATACTTTGACATTGTAGCAGGAGTACTACAAGGGGACACGCTGGCCCCGTACCTCTTTATCATTTGTCTAGACTACGTACTTAGAACATCGATTGACAAAATCAAAGAGAATGGCTTCAAACTGACGAAGAAAAGAAGCAGAAGGTACCCCGCAACAACAATTACCGATGCCGACTACGCCGATGACATAGCGATACTGGCAAATACACCTGACCAAGCCGAAACACTTCTGCATAGTTTGGAACGAGCAGCAGCAAGCATAGGCCTCTATGTTAATGCACACAAAACGGAATATATGTGCTATAACCAAACGGGGGACATCTCCACTCTAGAAGGAACCCCACTTAAACTAGTAGACAAATTCACGTACCTAGGAAGCAGCGTCGAATCAACCGAAAAGGACATCGAAACGAGGTTAACAAAAGCATGGACAGCTATCAATTGGCTATCGATTATATGGAAATCAGACCTAACCGATAAAATGAAACGCAGTTTCTTCCAGGCAGCGGTCACATCGATACTGCTATATGGATGCACTACATGGACGCTAACAAAACGGCTGGAGAAGAAACTGGATGGCAATTACACAAGAATGCTGCGTGCAATCCTGAACAAGTCCTGGCAGCAACACCCCACAAGACACCAACTGTACGGCCACCTGCCCCCTATCACGAAAACTATTCAAGTTAGACGAACCAGACATGCAGGACACTGCTGGAGAAGCAGAGATGAACTCATAAGAGATGTACTCTTATGGATCCCCACACATGGCCGCGCAAAAGCAGGACGACCAGCTCGAACATACATTCAGCAGCTATGTGAGGATACAGGATGTTGTCCTGAAGACCTACCTAGGGCGATGAACGATAGGGAGGAGTGGAGAGAGGGTCAGGGATATCCGTGCTGCCAGCACGATATGATGATGATGATGATGATTTGTACTCAAATTGTTTCAAATATTGCCATCTAACATGAATAATGTTATTCGCACAATTAAATGCTTACAAGCATTGCTATATAACTCTAATAATTAAATATTGGCACACAAAGAGTTTCAAGTATTGCTAATTACCACTAATAATTCTTTTCAACATAACTCATTCGTTAGCAAAAATTGCTATGTATCAGTAAAATTCAGTTAAACATTAGTCATTTGTTTATACACAGTTAAACGATAAAAAATGTCTATTTCTAACAATTCGATTCAACGTGAGTCATTTGGTTTCACACGGTTTAGATATCAAACAGTTTTTTTTTTACCCATTGATTGGACCCTATCAGATGCTACCGCTCCGGGCCAGAGTGAACCTGGGAGCAATGACAATGAAGGAGCACTCCTTATTCTGCAAAGCTTCAGGACTGGAGCCTCGCCATCAGATAGTTTAATGCTATATTAAGGACACACGTTGGAGGAAGGTCTTACTCCTCTGCAGAGATGCAGTAGGTGTATTCTACAGTCCCAACCGGGGGTTTTCGGTTGGTAAACCGAAAACCCCCGTATGTCTTTTACGCTGGTTTAATACACTACATATAGTATCATTGTATATTCCTAGTTCTCCTGAAAAAGGTTTTTGTGCGGGGCTTTCTTTAACCAAAAGTTTTAATGCATTATAATCGTCAACTGATTCTGAACTTAATTTCAAGAGACCAGTCTTTATCCTTAAACAGCGCAAGCCTGTTTTAAGCAGTATTGACAGTTTCTATTACTTCCTTTATGTTTATGCTCAGAAGAAATCTCGCCGGAAAAAAACATAAGGGTGCGAGAGTCTCGTGGGGCATACGTAATGAGCCTTCTCGGGCACGGTTTTCTTCCTTTTTGGCTCGTGACGTAAAAAAGAGAAGACGGAGAGACAGCGAGGAGGGATTCCTGGTAACCTCGGGATGTAGTTGCTGCCGAATTGAAAACGCAATTTTTCTACTGCTGAACTGGTTTAAACGTGAGTAATCGTTCACATATTTTTCTTTTTCGGCCATTCAAGTTTATAGGGTAGCGACTGTATGTTTTGTTATTCTCACGGTGAAAGATGCTTGTGAAGGTCCCACCCAAGTTTCGAGGTCTGAAGGAAGAACTAAAATTACTTGCTGTATTGTTGCCTACCTTCGTTTTATTAAATTTGCTACACTTCTGTAAATAAGCAATAAAGAAAAGAAATATTAATTCACTACATCCACTTCTGCAATTCTGCGAACAGCTTCGACAGTTTCGAGACCCCGTTTAGAATATTTTGTCAGAATTGCCAGTATCCGTATTCCTACATTTAAAGATTTCTTAACTGTTCATGATTTCAAATATTTTTCTTAATTTACCCAGCCCCTCTGCCGCAGGTAGGACGCAATTCTAGTTCAAATGTTCGACTTTATAATGCTGGCATGAATTCAGAGTTTTCCTTCTCCTACATCGCTTGCCATACCAAGGTTAAAGAATCCAGTCTGCCGTACTATTTTTACTCATAGGTGGAGGGAGACTAATTGGATTCACACCTCTCTCAAGGGTTTTAGCGATATTTGAAATGTAAACAGTCTCATCCAGAATTTGAACTAGAGTTGCCGTGTCCATTTCCTACGACGATAACCGTTACACTTACCATACAATTATTTTCTGCATCGTGTAAAGTGAGTCTCCACTCTACAGCAGATTTTAAAGCAATCCTTTAAATAATGGTTCTTTTTTATGCTTAGCAAAGCCAATGTTTTAAGTTGACAAAGTAACAATTTTCTATGAAAGGAATCGATAATTTTCCAAATCAGAGAACGCCAAAGCAATCTTTATATTTTGGCTTTGATCATATACGCAACGAAAATTGCATTCGATTATCGACGAGATTATTCGATGTCAGCTTATTTATTCCATTATTTGCTTTTGTGTCTGAGTGCAGAGAAGAAAAATAAGCCAACGAGAAGTTTGTTATGCCACTAAAAAGAAAAAGTTTAAAGGTGGACAGACTGAATATAATAAAAGAAATGAAGAAAAAAAAAGTAAGAGGAAAAAAAAAAGACATCGTTTTGAAAAACAGCTTCAAAATGGCAATAATAATAATAATAATAATAATAAGAAGAAGAAGAAGAAGAAGAAGAAGAAGAAGAACGGTCGAAAAACAAACAAGAGAGAGAGAGAGAGAGAGAGAGAGAGAGAGAGAGAGAGAGAGAGGCAAGAAAATAAGACATCGTTTGAAAACCAGAATAATAATAATAATAATAATAATAATAATAATAATAAGAATAATAATAATAATAATAATAATAATAATAATAATAATAAGAAGAAGAAGAAGAAGAAGAAGAAGAAGAAGAAGAAGAAGAAGAAGAAGAAGAAGAAGAAGAAGAAGAAGAAGAAACAAAAAAGAAAACAAAGAAGAGATCGTTTTGAAAACCAACTTAAAAATGGAAAATAATGATAATAATAATAATAAGAAGAACAAGAAGAAGAACAAGAACAAGAAGCGTGACCAGATTAAATCAAATATAAAACGACTTTAATTTTCGCCTTTGTGTCATCAGAAGAAAGGGCAAAAAGAATGTCATAGACAGTGATATTAAACTACTTTTGTTGGTAACTTAGTGAAATTAAAATTGAAAATAAAATCAAGTAAAGTAAGGAAGTCTGTTCGGTGCGAAAGCTATTTACATATTTTCACATCAGGGTCGTTAAAGTGTGTTCGAGCCTAGATAAAACCCGAATGATTCAAGGTATTCAGATACCAGCATATGACCGAAGTTAAGCTGCGATGAGCCGGTTCAGAACTTAAGTGAGTGACCTCTTCGCAAAAGTTGAAACTGTTGGCAACCTGTCTGAGTGTTAAACTCGGAAAAACTTAAATTATTGTTTCGTTCATTCTTCATTTCTGTCTTGGTAAATACAACTTCAGTTTTGATACTTTTTCAACACACCTCTTAAAAATACTACATATGTCCCATAATGGATGTTTCATTGAGTAAAAGAAATATATGTAAATGTACTAAGTGTTATGGGACAAAAATAGTTTCATTCATTGATTTTTACTTTCTTGGTAAATACTGCTTCAGTTTTTATCATCTTTATATACAATAACTTTTCTGTTTTTTGTAAAATTTCTAATCTTGTAATCCATTTTTTTATCCACTGTTGCATCCAGTGAGATTTGGTTATTTACCAACTTTAGTTTACTTATGGCACAAAGTCAGATGTATAGGGCACCCATTGAGAATCAAACTCAAAAACTGACACTGAGTTATGTGTTGTAAATCATTACTCAATTTTTGTGGGGTGAATGGAAATTAAATTTCATTTAGATTGGTGCATCAAGTAAAACGTTTTTGTTCTGATTTAAACATCTGTCAATAACATCAGATAGTTGATTAATTGATTTTAACGGCATGTCGGCCTGTCTAGGGTTATTTCATGTCCAGAAGTTAGGGAATGACGTTGATTGTACGTTCAAATTAAAAAAATGTGTGCCATCGTTTCTTTTTTACATAATATCTTATTGAATTCGAATTATACCTTAACAGATCTATTTGACACCTACATAGGACCTTAATTAGTACTTCCAGTTAGGGTGTTAGCGGACCAAAGAAAAATGACAAGATCTTCAGGTAATAGTAGACTTAGGAGTCATAGCAATGAAGAGATGAACCTATTTCTAAGATCTCAATATCATAGTCGACTTGGGAGTAATAGCAATGAAGAGGTGAACCCCATTTCCAAGATCTCCAGGTCATAGTGGGCTTTGGAGTAATAGAAATGAAGAGGTGTACCTTATTCCCAAGATCTCCAGGTCATAGTTGTTTGGTTTTGTTTGATTATATGGCACATCATCCATTGTTGGTTATTTAATGTCAAATCTATTTTGAAATATATAAACAGTTCTATTTCAAACAATTCAGTTTATAATTATTATTTTTCCTTCACGCGCACTTAAATGTCAAAATAGTTCTATTTCAAACAATTCAGTTCAGCATACAAAAACAGTTCCATTTCAAAGAAATTCAGTTTAGTATAAGTACAGAGTTTAGATGCCAAAACCGTTCAATTTCAAGCAATTCAATTCAGCATAAGGACATAGTTTAGTTCTATTTGACTCATAGATTAGACTCTATCAGGTGCAACCACTTTGGGCCAGAATGGACCGGGGAGCGATAACAATGAAGGGGTACTCTGCATTCCAAAAAGCTCCAGCATTACTGGAACCTCACCATCAGATTGTTTAGTGTCATATCCAGGACACACGTTGCGGTGGTCTTACCTCTCTGTAGAGATGCAGTCGGTGTATTCAACAACCCCAGCCGACTGGGCAAAGGTCATAATGGACTTGGGAGTAATAGCAATGAAGGGGTAGTCCACATTTCCAAGGTTTTTAGGACTGGAACAAAATTATCAAATGTAGTTCTGAGTGATACCCAATAATCCATATTATTATGAGGTGCCCGTGGTGTAATGGTTATCGTCGGAGGAAATGGACACGGCGACACGAGTTCAAATCCTGGATGAGACTGATTGCATTTCACATAGCACTAATACCCTTGGGAAAGGTATGAATCCAATTATTCTCCCTCCAGCTATGAATAAATAGTAGGACAGACTGAGTTCTTCAGCCTTGGTGAGGCAACTAGTCTATGAGAAGGAAAACACTGAATTCAAATCTATTAAACTCCGCTTAAAAACTGACCTCGTATCATATCCTCCTGCCCGAGCGGAGGGGAGACCAAGCGGAGGTGCCAGTGGTGTAATGGTTATCGTTGTAGGAAATGGACACGGCGACACGAGTTCAAATTCTGGATGAGACTGACTGCATTTTGCATAACACTAATACCCTTGGGAAAGGTATGAATCCAATTATTCTCCCTCCAGATATGGGTAAATAGTAGGACAGACTGGGTTCTTCAGCCTTGGTGAGGCAACTAGTCTAGGAGAAGGAAAACTCTGAATTCAAACTTGTTAAACTCCGCTCAAAAATTGACCTTGTGTCATATCCTGCCCGAGCAGAGAGGTTGATAAATATGGATACCTAATAATATATATCTTAGGTTGGGCATACCGTTCAACCAAAGATTCAAAGCCTCCACCGACAGGACTTATCAGGTTGTTTATATCAAGTGGGGATTTGTGTTTTTGTTTTTCTTAGAATACTTAGTAGTTAACCAGCTTAATCCTTTGTTAGTGGACCCAGAGTGAGACTGTCATTTACCAAGCTTAGCTTAGTTTGACACGAGGTCAAGAGAGGAGAGCATCCAGTCGTAATCGTATCATTATTGCTCAGCTGGTATTGCTGACAAAACACTGCACGCAGGCCAGGGAAAGTTTTTTACGGAAAACTTTTTGCTTTTAATGGGAAAAGAAGAATTCTTGAGGAAAGGGGCTTTCAAACAAAAAAGCACAATCAGTGGGTAGAGATGTTGCTAAAGTTTGTAACAAATCGTACAGAATTTAGCTTTCTAAAATTCAACAGAGAAACGTTTTTAAACTTTATCTTGTGGCATTTAAGAGATTTATCGATTTAAACATTTTTGGGTTTTGTCCGTATTGTTTGTCCTTACAAAGCAATTATGCTAGGCGATTATTTTACATCTTTAACATATCGAACTGCCTGTAAATCTAATTAGATTTCAGTTTCTTAGATTTCTTGGTTTCTTTGTTTAATGGTATATCAACTTTCGTGGGTTATTTTATGCCAAAGCCATCCTTGTAGAAGGACAGTAGTGGTACAATTTAACCCATAGCTGAAGTGAGTTAGTAGACGATTCATACCTTTCCCAAGGATATTTGTCCGAAAGTGAATGTAATTGCGCGGTTGGAATTTGAACTCGATCACTACGATGTCACAGTCCAGCACGTAATACACTATGCCACGGGACTTTCAGGCAATTTACTCAAAGACCATAGAAATATTTGATAAAACTTTCTCTTGCATAAGGAATACGGTCAAACCAATATTGTTCTTTTAACCCTAACTAAAAATTCAGAAAAACAACAAAGGTGGTAGATGACATCATTTAGAAAAATGAAATAAGCCGAAAGGATTTTTGAGACTTATATGTTTTCTCTCCTTATACATTTCGTCGATGTCTTGTCTTTTTACCCGGCTTAGAGGGAAGATCTCTTGGCTAATTAGCAGGACTACGACATCGTTATGAGTTCGAACTCCAGTGGTTCTATTTATTCACTTTCTGACTTATAAATTTGGGAAAGGTATTTACCCCACTATTAATCCATATCTGTGTTCTTCAACATGGATGGCTTTGGCATTAAATCTCCTACGGAGGTTGATATGCCATAAAGCAAATAAACCAAACTATTACCTGATTTAGGCGAATATGTTGTCTAGTATGACTGTACGAGTTCTGGCTGAAAAGATCATAGGCTAAAAAGTTTAAATGATGACGTCATATCTTACGTGGTGTTACCAAGCATCACCAAGTGGGTGTCCTCGTGGTGTAATGATTAAAGCGATGTACTGCGGAATCGTAGTGTGCGAGTTCGTACTCCAGTCGCACTATTACGATCACTTTCGGGCAAATACCCTTGGGAAAGGTATGAACCCCCTTATCCTTATGGGTTAAATAGAACCACTACTGTTTTTCTAGGAGAATAGCTTTGGCATTAAATAACCTACGAAGGTTGATATGCTATTAAAACAAAGAAACCAAGCATCACCGCGTTTTATATAAGATGTAACTAGGTCAGATTTGGCTTTGCTAAATGTCATATCAAATATTTATGGGTTATTTAATGCGAGAATTAGTATTATATAATCAAGGTAATGATTTTTTATATTAATCATTTTTCGTTAATTATATGTTATTATTTAGTTTGGTAAGACTTTGATCTACTCGGTGTCTCTTTGTTTTTTCGGGTGCATAGTCCGATAGTGCAGTCTTACGCCCGCGCAGAAAGGATATGACAAACATCATGTCATGATAAACCCCCAGACAGGAAATGGGACTGGATGGCCATTGGAGTGAATTGAGAGTGTGGATGACGTCATACCCGGAATAGATGTCCTGAGAATTTTAAGATCTTGAACAGAGTTGAGGTCGACCGTCGAAGCGCGAGGTTAAGTTTTTCGGATCAGATCAGATGAGATGAGATCAGTTTGAATCTCTACCGGCAGAGATGATCTGAGATCAGAAACACAACAAGATGCGCTGCATGTCATTCAGCATAGTATGGTTAGTAAAGGCTTTTATGATTTGTGTCTCTCTCCTCGAGTCGCTAAGATAGAAAAGAATAAACTCGTTCGGACCGCCTCTATTTTTATAATTGCTGTTGTTATTGATATCATTACTGCTTATACAACAATAGATTAATTTATAGATATTCTATTGTAAGAATGAATTTGCGACCAGACATGTGGTATCAAACAATAAATTTATTAAGGAAAAAAATAATAAATTTATAAAGGAAAGACAATGAATTTATTAAGGAAAAACATTTTGAGAACTAGTTTCGAGATTCCAGGTTCCATTGTTCTGTCTACTTCTAAGAGATTTTACAAAGTAGGATAAAAAGTTTGTCTACTGTTGATTAACTCTTTTGACCAATGAGATACAAGAACTGCAACACAGAATGAAGAAAGGGAGGACGATGTTGAAAAATAAACCTCAGTTAATGATATTCCATGAGAGTATCTTGGTCAGACTATGAACTTTTCAGCCGACGCTCGTGATTTGTATTTGAATCTTGTTTAAAAACATTTTTTTACAGATTTCATACCAAATTGAGTTTTTCTTCTCTTTTTATTTTTTTTTTCTTCTTCTGGCTACAAAATTATGAAACCAAAATGCATATGGCATTATCATTAAAATCCGGGTTTAATAGAAACATTATAGACGTTCTATTCCGATCGTCGATTGAGTGGAGGGGAAAAAAATCCCTAAAATTCATAAGATGTGCTGTGGAAGATTTTAACAATAATCAGAAACTGCTTCTTAGATTAGACAATTCATAAGCTGTAAATAGTTAAGTCGTTATATATATATATATATATATATATATATTTATATATATATATATGTGTGTGTGTGTGTGTGTGTGTGTGTGTTCGCAAAGAATAGCATTGGAAATCAGTTGTGATGGTAAATATTGCATGAATCTTACTAAAGAATATTTTAGGAATTATTTCATAATTCCTGCGTTTTATGGCTTCGTTTCCTTTTCGATTTGACAAAGGAATATTTCTACGACAAGTATTAAATCATGTGTGTGAAATTGCCTTTTTTTCTTTTTTTTTTTTTTTTTTTTTCGAAATTCTTCTTTACGTCATCGTTTAGCGACTATTTTTATTTCACTATTTGATTCTCGGCATTTCCGCCGAGTGAGCAAGCGAGCGAGCGAGCGAGAGAGAGAGAGAGAGAGAGAGAGAGAGAGAGAGAGAAGGAGAGATAGGATTAGCGAGAAAGACAAAAAAATATTCTGAAAAATAAATATATCGAATATTCATAGTTGATTAAATTATCACAATTTACCTGTTTAACAAACTCATTTTGTTGGTAGAAATAAAAAGCAGTTTACCTGCCGACGTAACTCAGCGTGTGCGATAAGGTTTTAAAAAAAACACAACAAAACCAGAAGGAAATAAAATGAAGAAAGAAACAAAGGTAGTATGAAATCATTTCAAGAATACCCTCGCAGCCTACCCAATTCAAAACAATAATTCCTACCCAGAGACGCTGATTAACAGCGAGTTAGATCAGGCGGAAAAACACGGGAAATTGTCACGTGACCCTGATAGACACGTCGGAGCTAAAATGCGAATTTGTTCAATGAAGAAAAAAAAACCCAAAACAACAACTTCTGGCTTCAATTAGGGAAGATAATCGTTAAATGAATTGAAAAACCTCAAAAATGCGTCAATACTTATATATATATATATATATACTTTGGTGAATATTCCATATCCGTCGACTTTATTCATCAAGATTCCTGATAAAAGACAACAGCTTTTAAACAAGACTAAAACTGATCCCAGGTTTGGAACAAGGCCAGAATTATGGAACACTCAGGGAGAATCTTATTCACATATCCAACTAATCATTACACTTTACGAGAGGCCCTTCAATCAGTGTCTGATGATCGTTAATATCTTTGACTTCTCATCTCTTGAGCCTATACACTCAGGGTTTCTGGCTGAAAAAATGCTGAAAATATTGGTTGGTTGTTTTGTTTTACGGCGTATCAACCCTTTTCGGGTCATTTAACGCCGAATTAAATCATTTTAGTTTGGTTTTATGGCATATCAATCATTTTCGGTTATTTAAAGTCAAATCCATATTTATACATATAAACAGTTCTATTTCCAACAATTCCTTTGAGCATAAGTACATTGTTTAGTTCTATTTGACCCATACATAGGACCCTATCAGGTGTTACCACACCGGGCCATAGTGAACCTGGTGTGGTCCTATGCTAGTCACGGAGCCCAATGTGATTTGACTACTAGTCACAGTACTGTTGTGGCTATTTTGTTAGTGTCTACCACATTTAGCAACTGACTGTTTGCTTTGTCAAATCCTTCGGTGTCCATGCTGTGTTTGAAAGATCCACGGAGGGAGGGTTGACACAATTCAGTCGGATCTTCTTTTGATGGTCAGGTAATATGAATGGCTAGATTGTCTAGCAACTTAAAGAATAGGGAAAACCCGTTGTTTAACAACAACAAAAAATCGTTTTTATTAAAACACGTTTGTGAGACAATAAATAACAAACAAACGATGTTTGCTCGGAAAGCAAACAGAAGAAGAAAAAATATCGAGAGAGGATGAGAAAAGGGACCAATAAGGGGGTATTCCGTATTTCCAAAAGCTCCAGCATTACTGAAACCATCAGATTCTTTAGTATCATATCCAGGACACTAGTTGGGAGAGTTTTACTCCTTAGAAAAGATGCAGTTGGTGTAGTCTACTGTCCCAGCCGACTGGGAAAGCTGAAAATACAACATCTTATAATCTATAACCAAACTGCCGTAGAGTGTGATAATTAGCGACAGAAGTTGCATAGAGATAATATTTTTTATGAAACTGTGTATTTGATAATAATAATAATAATAATAATAATAATAATAATAATAATAATAATTATTATTATTATTATAATTATTATTATTATTATTATTATTATTATTATTAGAAGAAGAAGAAGAAGAAGAAGAAGAAGAAGAAGAAGAAGAAGAAGAAGAAGAAGAAGAAGAAGAATCAAATACACAAATTTTTATCGAATTTTGAGATACAAACGGATCACCTAATTTTGGCCAGACGACCAAAAGTAGTGATTAGACACAAAAAAAAAAAAAGAAAAAAAAGAGAACCTGTTGAATAGTGGGCTTTGCCGTCCCGGCAGAACATATCGTGAAAATAAAAGAACACGAAAAGAGGGATACGTACCTAGACATTGCTAGAGAACTAAAAAAAATGTATGGAGCATAAAGGTGACGGTGGTACCAATTGCGGTTGGTGTATTTGGAGCAATCCTCAAAGGATTGGAAAGGGGTTGGAAGACTTTGAAATAAGAGGACGAGTTGAGACCATCCAGAAAACAACATTATTAATATCGGCCAGAATACTGAGAAAAGTCTTGGAGACTTAAGGAGACTTGCTGTTACACAAAACTGCAGTGACAAACCATCAGCTAACGTTAGTATGGAAAATTCTCAAATGAGTAAAGGGGGGTGTCCTCTTGGTGAAATGGTTAAAGCGATGGACTGCGGAATCGTAGTACGCGAGTTCGTACTCCAGTCGCGCTATTACGTTCACTTTCGGGCAAATACCCTTAGGAAAGGTATGAACCCTCTTATCCTCCCAGCTATGGGTTAAATAGTACCATTACTGTTCTTCTAGGAGAATGGCTTCGGCATTAATAACCTAAAAAGAGTTGATATGCCATTAAACAAAGAAATCAATCTATCAAATCAAATGAGTATAATAATAATAATAATAATGAACATATAGGGAAACAAATTAACAGGCCCCTAATGCAGTGACTGAGATGTTAAATACAGTTAAACCAGAGACCTCTAACCAAAATCAAAGGCTCAGTAATAATGACAGAAACACCAAACACCCAAACACAACGAAACAAACACTAACACAAGACTCAAAGGCTCAGTAATAATGACAGAAACACCAAGCACCCAAACACAACGAAACAAACACTAACACAAGAAGGAAAAATGTATGCAGAGATTATGAAGAGAATTATGTCTGAAAAGGAAAAACACGTTGCTTTCTCTCAGGAACCCAGACGAAAAAACAGCCAAGGCAAAAAATGAAAAAACAAACGACTTTTTAACAAATATCCCAATGAACAACACCACAGAATTAAACTATATAATCTATACAGGAGCTAAAATAGTCTGTGAAAAAAATCGGGGTTCCCCTGAAGAACACGAATAGAAAGTCAAAGCCCCGATGGGAAATTAAATTGGAAATACAGATAAAAAATCTACGACAAGAAACAAAAAGGCTAAGGTAGAAGAAAAACATAAAAAGATGTTCGGACGAAGAGAAAAGCAATACAATTAGAACAAAAGATACAACTCGAAGAGATAAATTAGAGGGTATGAGCCAAAGAGGGAAGACTAAAAAGATACCGAGACAGAACCAAATGATACACACAAAATAGGACATTTGAAAGCAACGAAAGAACATTCTATCAGCAAGTAGGAAAAGAATGAACGAAGACATACCAATAACTGGACGCGAGAGAGGCATAAAGATTTTGGTGCAAAATATGGGAACGGAGAGATCATAATAAAAAAAAAAAGCCGAATGGATAAGCAACATGGAAAAAGAGTTGCAAATACTAGAAGGTAGAAATACACCTCGAATCACTCAAAGCAACACTCAAAAAATAGAAAACAGGAAAACTCCAGGCCTTGTATGCACACTCAAAAAATAGAAAACAGGAAAACTCCAGGCCTTGTATGCACACTCAAAAAATAGAAAACAGGAAAACTCCAGGCCTTGTATGCACACTCAAAAAATAGAAAACAGGAAAACTCCAGGCCTTGTATGCACACTCAAAAAATAGAAAACAGGAAAACTCCAGGCCTTGTATGCACACTCAAAAAATAGAAAACAGGAAAACTCCAGGCCTTGTATGCACACTCAAAAAATAGAAAACAGGAAAACTCCAGGCCTTGTATGCACACTCAAAAAATAGAAAACAGGAAAACTCCAGGCCTTGTATGCACACTCAAAAAATAGAAAACAGGAAAACTCCAGGCCTTGTATGCACACTCAAAAAATAGAAAACAGGAAAACTCCAGGCCTTGTATGCACACTCAAAAAATAGAAAACAGGAAAACTCCAGGCCTTGTATGCACACTCAAAAAATAGAAAACAGGAAAACTCCAGGCCTTGTATGCACACTCAAAAAATAGAAAACAGGAAAACTCCAGGCCTTGTATGCACACTCAAAAAATAGAAAACAGGAAAACTCCAGGCCTTGTATGCACACTCAAAAAATAGAAAACAGGAAAACTCCAGGCCTTGTATGCACACTCAAAAAATAGAAAACAGGAAAACTCCAGGCCTTGTATGCACACTCAAAAAATAGAAAACAGGAAAACTCCAGGCCTTGTATGCACACTCAAAAAATAGAAAACAGGAAAACTCCAGGCCTTGTATGCACACTCAAAAAATAGAAAACAGGAAAACTCCAGGCCTTGTATGCACACTCAAAAAATAGAAAACAGGAAAACTCCAGGCCTTGTATGCACACTCAAAAAATAGAAAACAGGAAAACTCCAGGCCTTGTATGCATACACGTATGCATACATTAAAAAATTCACTTCCATCCATGACAGACGAGCTATCGAAATGAATAGATGCCTTCAAGAAACAGATGTACTCGAATGGATGATCAAAAGAAAGACCACACTGATCCAAACCCCCCCCCAAAAAGGAACCACCCCAAAGATCTCTAGAACCATAACGTGCTTATCGATGATGTGGAAAGTACTACCGACTCCGATTAGGATGGAGATTTACTACTCATTAAATAAGCCGCGGACTGTACCCCGAAGAACAGAAAGAATGCCGCAAAAGTATCAGGACAGGAGAGCTACTATATATTGATAAATCTGGATAATTCACTGTCTCAAAATGTAAAAGATATCTAACGAAGTAATAAAGTTTATCTAGAAAACCACGGAAACCTGAGAGTGGAAATGACAGCTGGAAGAAAAAGCTTAACTGATATAAAAGTCCAGGGTAGTATGTTCTAGGAAGATGCGCAATCACTTTTACTTATCAATAATCTACTTTACATGGACGGCGTCAAACTGTTGCCAAAAACGAAAAAGAATTGAAAACCCGAATATATGAAGGGATAATATAGAGTTAGGACATAGGGATGGAATTTGCATGAACAAATGCACCGTGCTAATAATGAAAAGCGGGAAATGACGCATGACGGTCGGAATGGAAATACCAATAGAATCATAGAATCACTTACCTCCATAGAATCTCTTCCTCATCATTATTGTACAGACATCACTTTTCTCCTCATCGGCTTTCGGTAGGTTTTTTTTATTGGTGACTGTTGCGTGTCAGAGATGAATGGGAATAAATCATGGTTAAATAAATTCTAGTGTGACTGGTCGTGAAAGGAACTAGCTAGGGCACCATGGACAACAATGTTTTCTTTGTCTTTTTTCTTTTTCATTTCCCTCCCTTCAAATTCTTTGGTCCTTGTGCTCACCAAAAATTGTAAATTCATTTTCTCTTTTTGGAAATCAAGGAAAAATCAGAACGTTCGGATCAACAGAACAAAAATAACTAGAAAAGAAAATGAGAAGAAAAATAACTGTATGAATATATCAAACGACAAACAAACAAAATCTCACACGAGAAAACTTGGACGTGGCTAAAAAAGAAAGAGAGAGAGAAACTGAATTCCTTCTATTAGCAGTACAAAACAAATAAGAACCAATTATATCAAAGCAAGAATAGATAAGACCCAAAATATATTACTTTCTAATATAAATGATTGTGACCCTAAACAATGTGATGGAAAGGTTACAGTGATGCTGGAGCTTTGGGGAATGCGGAGCACCCCTTCAGGGATGATAGCACCTGATAGGGCCACATCTATGGGCTAAATAGAACTAACTGCATACTCAGACTAAACTGAATTGTTTAAATTAGAACTGTTTGACTAAACTGAATAACTTGAAAAAGAAATGTTTTCGACAATTAAACTGTACTTACATTTAAACTGCGTACTTATGTTAAAATGAATTGTTTGAAATGCAACAGTTTTTGGTATTGAAATTGTACGTAAACTTAACTGATTTGTTCAATATAGAACTGTTTTGACATTTAACTGTGTGTAAACAAAATCTGTACTTATACTAAATTGAATTGTTCGAATTAGAACTGTTTGAATAAACTGAATAGCTTGAAATAGAAATGTTTTTGACAATTAAACTGTGTAGTGATGCTAAACTGAATTGTTTGAAATAGAAATGACTATTTGCATAAAAATGGATTTGGCTTTAAATAACCTGCAAAGGTTGATATGCATAAAACCCAAACAACCAACCAACAACTATTCATTCATTTGCACTGTTAAATAGTTCCAAATATTTCTATGTATTATCAATGATTCAATTTTGCACTCAGTTAAATGATAGTCATGGAGGTGTCTGTGGAGTAATGGTTATCGTCATAGGAAATGGACACAGTGACACGAGTTCAAATCCTGAACGAGATTGATTGCATTTCACATAGTACTAATACCCTTGGGAAAGGTATAAATCCAATTAGTCTCCCTCCAGCTATGGGTCAATAGTAGGACAGACTAGGTTCTTCAGCCTTGGTGAGGCAACTAGTCTAGGAGAAGGAAAACTCTGAATTCAAACCTGTTAAACTCCGCTTAAAAACTGACCTTGTATCATATCCTGCCCGAGAGGAGGGGTTGGTAAATATGGTTAAATGATTGTCAAGAATCCCTCTCGAACATGAATAATTCTTTTAAGTGTTAACCATTTTTTTGCATACGATTGAATGGTTTCAAGCATCTCTGCAGACAGTGTATTCAACAGCCCTAGCAGACTATGTTGTTCAAGTTTGAAGAGAGTGGTTAGAATGTTTTGCTTTGGTGCTTGGTTCTGGATTTATTTTGATTATTGGCGGACGGATCAGTCCAATAGCCAGAGGGAGAATAGTTCGATGCATACCTTTCAAAAGCACATTAGCGTTCTGTGAAATGCAGAGTGCTCACATATATACAACTCTTGGTTGTTCTGTGAAATGCAGAGTGCTCACATATATACAACTCTTGGTAGAACTATTGCAGAAATTTGAAACTGTTTAAGTATATTAACTTTACCCCTAAAGTAGGCGCTTCGAGAAGTTTAATATTTTACAAGGTAGATTAACAGGCCAATAGTAGTGAGTCCGATTATCACTGAGTGCTACTACGATAATTGTTGTTGGTGACTCACTTATGACCAGAATAATGGACTAATCCAAAGGTATATGAATCAAAAACTAAGCTGGTAGAGCGGAGAGTAGCAGCTGTAGTAAGCACCTTGCCTGTCTTCGTGTACGTTGGACCAAGGAAACCTTCCACAGAAACTTGGATACATTTGTGTGGCACCTCATATCTCCGTGTTGAGTTATGTATTTATCGACCCTTAATAATCGGCCATAACAATAATGATTATAATAATCCAGACGTACTGAAAGTACAGATCCCCTTGACTTCCTCTCACCATTCGTCCCTATAAGCAATTACTCTTGATAAGTTCTCTAGACGTAATTCAGTGTCCACACAGTGCTGATTAATGTACATTTTTGATGGTAAGCTAACTATAGTGTGTCTATGTGTAGTAGTCCATTGGTAAACGTCGGTAATGGGATTGCCCGTGGTGTAATGGTTATCGTCGTAGGAAATGGACACGGCGACACGAGTTCAAATCCTAGACATGGCTGATTGCATTTCACATAGCACGAATACCCTTGGGAAAGGTATGAATCCAATTATTCTTCCTCCAGCTATGGGTAAATAGTAAGGCTTACTAGGTTCTTCAGCCTTGGTAAGGCAACTAGTCTAGGAGAAGGAAAACTCTGAATTCAAACCTGTTAAACTCCGCTTTAAAAAATTGACCTTGTGTCATATCCTGCCCAAGAGGAGAGGTTGGGTAAATAAGGTAATGGGATTGCTTTTCTTCCCCAGCACTGCCCAGGATGTCTTGTCTTAGATGCTTTGTGAGATGGAAGGTAGGTGGCCATATAGTTGCTTTTTTTGAGATTGCTACTTTCAAGATTTGCTCAAAACACAATGCAAAATCCTAGTAGCGCAAACATACATTAGAACTGATATGGCTACAGCTTGAAAGCATTCCCTTTTTATTCTATCAGAACTATCTGATTTCTACATAGATTTTAAATTGTCAATAACATTTGGTACTTTACCCATGTGCATGTTTAGTTGATAAGATACTGCTATCGATGCATGTGAAGCAGTCTACTTATTTCAAAGCAAAGTTTAGTAAATGACAGGTTTTCTTGCGTCAGTTTTTTCTTTCGGTGATTGGAACCTAACAACTGCTGTGATTTTATGAAACCTGGATTTTAGTAATAAAGCCATCAACAGTTTAGTTTCATGGTTGTGTAGACAGAAGAAAAAGAAACACAATCTGATATAAAATCTGTATTTAAAAAAAAATATTCAAGGATGGTAGTATGATGTACACAATGAGAAACAAACTCAATGCTCTGTAGTATTAGAGGTTGCAATGCATTACATTACAAGGTGTTTTTAAAAACCTAAGCACCCTCAGATTTGGCATAAGGTCTTAGGAACAAGGCACTTGGTACGAATCAAAATCATCAAAGGGGTTTAGGATAAGCTGATTCTATTTTCCTACAAAGGAGCAAGATACCCCAAAAAGGGGTTCCTGTGTTTGACACTAAACTACGTATTATGGCGGGGCCCAAACTCTGAAGAACTGGGGGGAGTATAAAATACCCCTCTATTGCCATTACTTACAGGTCCACTCTAATCTGGAGCGGTAATATCTGTTATGAACTAATCTATGGGTCAAATAGTTCTATCTAAAAAATATTCATATTCGATCGGACAAGAAAAACAAAAATATATAAGCCTCCAAGGAAATAACTACAGAAAAAAATTGTTAATAGGAAGGGTCAATGAAAGCAATTCCGTAATGTTGTATATTGACCTACAACCCGGCCGGGCTGTCAAAATAGGAAATGCACCGGTATAAATAACAGGTGCATCCGGTCGAGGAATATCAGGATTATAACCTTGACCGTGGACAGGTTGAATGAGTGCGAAATTGTGACGCCCACAAGAAGAAGGTAGACGTTGAACTATTATATAACTCAGTGCACAGGAAATTCAATCAGTTGGGGATCAGATGAGTTGGAGGCAAGATGCAGTAGAGAAAGCCAGCACCCAGCAGAGTGGTCCCAAAGGCCCCCGATTGAGCAGTTGCAGTTGAAGATGAAATCAGTTGGGGATCAGACGAGTTAGCGAAAACATGCGGTAGAGAAAACCAGCACCCAGAGAGCTGGCCCCCAGGCCCCCGGTTGAGCAGCCCAGGAGAACGGGAAAGAAACGCGGTTATGGCCAATAGAGTGGGGGGTCAATATGTTGCAGTTCTGTTTGGTCTCCAATTTCCTCTTACACACAACCTTTTCAATAAAGTGAGAGGTATACTTTTCTAAAAGACTGTGTCGCTCGTCTTTATTGTGTCGTTGTGTTCTGCATGCATATGTATTTTGTGGCTATACAACACCTAACCTCTAGGCATGAAATAACCCTCTGACGAGCTGAACTGCCGTTAAAAATGAATAAAAAAATTAAAGGAGGACGAAAAGTATAAATGCTAATGACTATGGTCAAACATTTAGGAGGTGCCCGTGGTGTAATGGTTATCGTCGTAGGAATTGGACACGGCGACACGTGTTCAAAACCTGGACGAGACTGATTGCATTTTACATTGCACTACTGCCCTTAGGAAAGGTATGAATTCAATTATTTGAATTAGAACTGTTTGAATAAGCTGAATAGCTTGAAATAGAAATGTTTTTGACAATTAAACTATGTAGTGATGCTAAACTGAATTGTTTGAAATAGAAATGACTATTTGCATAAAAATGGATTTGGCGTTAAATAACCTACAAAGGTTGATATGCATAAAACCCAAACAACCAACCAACAACTATTCATTTATTTGCACTGTTAAATAGTTCCAAATATTTCTATGTATTATCAATGATTCAATTTAGCGCTCAGTAAAATGATAGTCATGGAGGTGCCTGTGGAGTAATGGTTATCGTCATAGGAAATGGACACAGTGATACGAGTTCAAATCCTGAACGAGATTGATTGCATTTCACATAGCACTAATACCCTTGGGAAAGGTATAAATCCAATTAGTCTCCCTCCAGCTATGGGTCAATAGTAGGACAGACTAGGTTCTTCAGCCTTGGTGAGGCAACTAGTCTAGGAGAAGGAAAACTCTGAATTGAAACCTGTTAAACTCCGCTTAAAAACTGACCTTGTGTCATAGCCTGCCCGAGAGGAGGGGTTGGGTAAATATGGTTAAATGATTGTCAAGAATCCCTCTCGAACATGAATAATTCTTTTAAGTGTTAACCTTTTTTTTTTTTGCGTTCGAATGAATGGTTTCAAACATCTCTGCAGACAGTGTATTCTACAGCCCTAGCCGACTACGTCGTTCAAGTTTGGTGAGAGTGGTTAGAACCTGTTAAACTCTGCTTAAAAATTGACCTTGTGTCATATCCTGCCCGAGCGGTGGGGTTGGTAAATAGGATGGTCAAACATTTACAAATGAATCAAGCTTCGGCAATGAATAAACCATAAGGCGTTGATATACCCCTATACAAATAATACGAGCCATGTGGTGGGGATCTTCGAAGCGAATATTTATATCAGCGAGTTCTTGTGTATTGAATATTTTTGTATAACGCTGCGCAAGGGAGCATTCATTAGTCTATCGTCATCTGCAATATCCTGGGACATATCCCGAGCGTCTGTGTTCATACGCCATCATAGTGAATACGTTCTTGTGTATGCAACGCGGCCCCGTGAGACTTTCGCATTTTCTTATAATTTCATGCTTATTCTAAACATTTCTTGCCATAGATACAACATTCAATCACAATAGTCGAAAATAGTTTTCTCTTCATCGCGAATACATTTCAAACCCTCATCTCTTTAAGTATTCCCGTCCAGGCGCCAAAGTCTCGAATAGGAAAACATATTCCTATAAAAACTGAAAAACGAAGGCTTTTGTGCACAGATATGTCTTCGGCCATAAAAACTCTTACTATCCTCGTCTTTCCTTACCCCGAATAACAGACGCCATCTTCCTTGCATAAAGGATTTTATTAGTTTGCGCCGGGCCGTGAGAAAACAGTGAAAACCCTGTATTGATTTCGTTGATCAATGAATGCAAATGTATCTTTATCTTGTTGGTAAGCAATACTACTACTACTTTGGACAAGGTTTGCAATGGTAGACCATTTACAATTCGATGACGGTCGTCATTCATTGGGAATTATTTAAAGTTATCAAACAATTTTAAGAATATGTCTAATCTAGCGTTAACTAACGGAAATCTGGCCTGGAATTAAATCCTTGAAAAGAAGTCAATGCGTATTTCTGTTGTTTGAAATATTTAGCGCATTTAACAAAAATAAAGTAAAGTTAGCGACTTTAGTCGAGGATGACCCGAAAGCTCCCTTTTCGATAGCTACCACATTGATGTGTACGGCAAGGCACTATTCCATTCCCTGGATTGCTTTACTTCAACCTTGATCCTTCCTTATAATGCTGAGTGTTAAACAAGGTAGCATCAAGTACCATTTTTTGAGTCTTTGGTATGACTCGACCTGGAAGTGAACCCAGGTCTCTCGGGCCTTTGGCGAACACCCTACTCATTAGGCCAACGGCCCGGTAAGTGCATTTAATAGACTTCACTAACGCAGTTTCTTCCAGGCAGCGGTCACATCGATACTGCTATATGGCTGCACTACATGGATGCTAACAAGACGGCTGGAGAAGAAGCTAGATGGCAATTACACAAGAATGCTGCGTGCAATCCTGAACAAGTCCTGGCAGCAACACCCCACAAGACACCAACTGTACGGCCACCTGCCCCCTATCACGAAAACTATTCAAGTTAGACGAACCAGACATGCAGGATACTGCTGGAGAAGCAGAGATGAACTCATAAGAGATGTACTCTTATGGATCCCCACACATGGCCGTGCAAAAGCAGGACGACCAGCACGAACGTACATTCAGCAGCTACGTGAGGATACGGGATGTTGTCCTGAAGACCTACCTAGGGCGATGAACGATAGGAAGGAGTGGCGAGGGAGGGTCAGGGATATCCGTGCTACCAGCGCGATATGATGATGATGACCTATCGTTGCACTTCTCAAGTTATATTCAACAAATTGTCGAATTACTTTACCTATCCTAACCAAATAATGCAAAGTATCCATATTTACCAACCCCTCTGCTCGGGCAGGATATGACACGAGGTCAATTTTTAAGCAGAGTTTAACAGGTTTGAATTCTGAGTTTTCCTTCTCCTAGACTAGTAACCTCACCAAGACTGAAGAACCCAGTCTGTCCTACTATTTACCTATAGCTGGAGGGAGAATAATTGGATTCATACCTTTCCCAAGGGTATTAGTGCTATGTGAAATGCAATCAGTCAGGTCCAGGATTTGAACTCGTGTTGCCATGTCCATTTCCTACGACCATAACCATTACACCACGGGCACCTCCAAATAATGCAAAGTATGGTTTTCAATCAAATCAATTTATGAGTATTGAATACTTCAATTAATACCTTATAAATACATCAAGTCATGCCTAACAAATACCTCAAGTTGTGCTAATCAAATAAACCTAGGTTTGCTAACCAACTACCTCAAGTTTTGCTTAACAAATAACCTCAGATATGATGACTAAATAAACCAAGGTATGCTTATCAGATGCCACAAGTCATGCCAACCAAATTTACTACAATCAGAGACGATATTCTGGTATATTTGATAGCATAATACAAAGCATTTTAATGTTCTTAGCGAGTAGTTTGAGTTACAACCATTTATACTGTTAGTATTAGAATAGGTCTTCTTGTGTCTTTGGTATGACGTGATCATTGGCGAACACTCTACCTACTAGGACAATGAGCCGGTTTAAGTTGGCGACCGTAGTCGAGGGCGACCAAAATGTTCCCTTTTCAATAGCTACTACACCAAGTTGTAAGGGAAGGCAAACCTCCTTTTCCTGAATTTCTCCACTTTACCCTTGATTCGTACCTTATATTGCTGAGTGTTAAGTAAGGAGGTATCAAGTTCCATATTTAAAGTCTTTGGTATAACATTCAACCCACTAGGCCAATGAGCCGGTTTATATATATATATAATTTTTTATTTTTTTAAAATTTTCATTATACAACGTGTGAAAGCACGTGCGATACTCTATCCTCATCAGCCGCCAACCAGGGTAATAACACAGTTTCGGTAGCTCAAGTCGGTACTGCCACTCCTGGCGCTACCAAGCTGCTTTTGTCACCGGACAGTATATATATATATATATAGCCTTTGAGATTCTGCTCGCTGAATCGACTCCATCGAGTAAAAACCTTTATCGGATGATTAAAGTTAATCTTCTAGTCCATCGGCGGTCGATCAAAAACTGCAATGAAACGTGTCTCTTCAAATATAAAAAAAAGGAAAACTGATTCTTTTTAAAGCCCAAAAGTATACCATTGAAGATTTACAAGTTATTTAGAATGAACTTCTCTCTCTGTATTTCTCTCTCTCTCTCTCTCTCTCTTGGACGTCCAAGCATTGTAAAGATTCATATAATTAACGGTTCCACAGTGGAGTCAAAATGTCTCTGTTGCCAAGATTAAAGACGCTCACAGATTTTTGGAATTCATTTAGAAAAATTATCATTGACTCAACATCTATATTCGTTCATCGGTTACGAAAAATAAAAACGAACATTTGAAAGAAAGAAAGAAAAAAACACACACTTCTGTCAATCATGTACCGAAAAACAAATTATACAAGTAAATAATATTCATATTTTTTCTCTTATTTCTTACCTCTACTCGTTCTAGATAGGCGGATATATGGGGGTTTGGATATTTAGTTCTGAGAGGTTCATCTTCCTGGGTAACTCACCCTCTACGCTGGATATTTTGACCGCAGCCGATTTAAAAGTTTAAAATAGTCATTGGGAATTATTTTCAAATAATGTAATGCGTATTTTCAATAAATTCAAGACAATTATCTCTCATTTGGCATAATGGTTAGAGTGTTCGCCAAGTCTAGTCATACCAAAGACTCAAAAAATGGTACTTGATACTACCTTGCTTAACACTCAGCATTTTAAGGTAATGAGCAAGGATAAAATAGAGCAATCCAGGGAAAGGAGTTGCGCCTTTCCTTACACCTTGGTGTAGTAGCTATCGAAAAGGGAGCCTTCGGGCCATCCTCGACTATGGTCGCCAACTTTACTGAATTACAATCTACTTAATTCGGTTTGGTTTGGTTTCTTTGTTTAATGGCATATCAACTCTTTTTAGGTTATTTAATGCCAAAGCCATTCTCCTAGAAGAACCGTAGTGATACTATTTAACCCATAGCTGGGAGGATAAGGGGGTTCATACCTTTCCCAAGGGTATTTGCCCGAAAGTGAACGTAATAGCGCGACTGAAGTACGAACTCACTTACTACGATTCTGCAGACCATCGCTTTAACCATTACACCACGAGGACACTCCTCTACTTAATTCGATAAATATTTGTTTGAATTTTGAATACCTACTTTTAAAATATTTTCTAATGTAGTAATATGAAAACGGAGTCGGTCGAGTAAAATGATTTGGGGGTGAGCATATTTTTCCCTCACTCTCGACCGCTTGTCAAGTGATTTCTTTGTTAAATCTCAAAGGCTATATATATATATATATATATATATAATAAAACGCAAATTTTTTTCCAACTAGTGCTCGTGTCAATTTTACTAGACGGATGCACCACATGGACACTGACTAAGCGTATAGAGAAAAAGCTAGACAGGAATTGCACAAGAATGCTACGAGCTATATTGAATAAATCCTGGAAGCAACATTCCACAAAACACCATCTGCAGAGCCCCCTACCTACCATCTCTACAACCATCCGAGTAAGACGAACAAGTTATGCAGGACACAGCTAGAGAAGTAAGGATGAACTCATAAGTGACATTCTCCCATTGGTCTAATGGGTAGAGTGTTCGCCAATAGTCGCGTCATACCAAAGACTTCAAAAATGGTACTAGATACCTCCTTGCTTAACACTCAGCAATAAAAGGTACGTATCAAGGGTAAAGTGGAGCAATCCAGGAGTAGTGCCTTCCCCTACACCTCAGTGTTGTAGCTATTGAAAAGGAAGCCTTCTGGTTGCCCTTGACTACGGTCGCCAACTTAACTTCTACGATCATAGTTACCAACCCCTCCCCCCCCGCTCGGGCAGGGTATGACACAAGGTCAATTTTTTAAGCGGCGTTTAACAGGTTTGTATTCTGAGTTTTCCTTCTCCAAGACTAGCTGCCTCACCAAGGTTGAAGAACCTAGTCTACCCTACTATTTACCCATAGCTGGAGGGGGAATAATTGGATTCATACATTTCCCAAGGGTATTAGTGCTATGTGAAATGCAACCAGTCTCGTCCAGGATTTGAACTCGTGTCGCCGTGTCCATTTCCCTACGACGATAACTTTACTTTTACTATAGACCCCTTCACACGGACGAGCAAATGTTAGAAAACCAACTAGAACTTATCTACAACAGCTCTGTACGGACACAGGATGTAGTCTAGAGGACCTACCGGAAGCAATAGATAATAGAGATGAATGGCGAGAGAGAGAGAGAGAGAGAGATAAAAGAGAGAGAGAGAGAGTCAGGGAGATCCGTACCAGCAGCATGACATGAAGATAACTATATGTATATAATCTCAACAAAAATATGACTAAGTTTTAAAGTCAGGTCTTTCTTTGGGTTGGTGAAAATATCAACCGTGTTGAGGCTTAAGTCTCAAAGAGTTCCTACCAATAGTCTTTTATTTTCACCAGATACTCATATATACCAACATTATTATCATCATTAACATCATTAAGGTGTGACAACAGCAAAGATTCTCTTAACGCTCTCTCTCTCTCTCTCTCTCTCTCTCTCTCTCTCTCCGTTCTTATCAGTCATCGCTCTTGGAAAATATTCTAGACGGCACTCAATGTCCGCACAGAGCCGATGAATGTATGTTTTTGATCGGCCAACACTGGTGTGTTCATCTGTAATAGTCCACAGGAAAAGGTCACTTTATAATCCGTCCTTAATTCACCAGCAGGGTCCAGTCTATCTTGCTCGTCTTACTGAAAAGCTATGTTTGCCCAGTCGGCTAGGGCTGTAGAATACACTGACTGCACCTCTGCAGAGGGGTAAGACCCCCACCCCACCCAATGAGTATCCGGATATGATACTAAATAATCTGATGGTGAGGTTACAGTGATGCTGGGGCTTTGGGGAATGCGGTGCATCCCTTCATTGCCATTGCTCCCAGGTCCACTCTGACCCGCCGTGGTAGCACTGATAGGGTCCTATCTATGGGTTAAATAGAACTAACGGCATACTTATGCTAAACTGAATTGTTTGAAATAGAAATGTTTTTGACAATTAGAGCGTACTTACATTTAAACTGCGTGCTTATGCTAAACTGAATTATTTAAAATAGAACTGTTTTTTGACATTGAACGTGTGCTTACACTAAACTGAATTGTTTAACATAGAACTGTTTTTACATTTAACTGTGTGTAAACAAAATCTGTACATATACTAAACTGAATTAGCTAAATTAGAACTGCTTGATTAATCTGAATTGCTTGAAATAGGAATGTTTTTCACAATTAAACTGTACTTACATTTAAACTGCGTACTTATCCCAAACTGCATTGTTTGAAGTAGAATTATTTTCATAAAATGGATTTGGCGTTAAGTAACCTACCAAGTTTGATATGCCATTAAACCCAAACTTACTGAGAAGCTTTGTGAGCTGGGAAGAAAATGGCCACACTGCTGCTGTTTTGTAGGGCACTGTTATCAGGGGATTTGTTCTAAACAGCAAGCTGTATCCTTGGGTCATTCCTATTTAGATTTTTCTGCAAGCGTTTCATTAGATTACAATTGGTGCAGATATACAGTAGTACTAACATGGCTACAGTTTCGAAAATCCTCTTATTATTCTATTAGAGAGATTAGATTTTCATACAATCGTTAACCTGTCCGTAGCTATCCATGCTTTATCCATGCGTATGTTACTATTGCTTTCAGTAGATGAGTTATTGCTACGAATACATACGAACTGGTTTACTAGTTTTAGAGGCTTGCCATTTAGAGAGATGGCACTATCTTGATTAAAACACATGGACTTTGTTTTATATGGAAACCAATACCTCTTGCTGCTTGCTTAAGGCTGTGCAGCAGGGATTAGGTTTGAGCAGTTGAATTTGTGTTGCATATTAACCTTTGACAGAGACGTCAATCGGGGAGTTCTCTACACAGTATGCACCTGTGTAAACAGGCGGCAGTAGACACGTGGGTTGACAGCCAAAAGGACGAACTGGAAGAGCGCACAGACATTATGAAATGATATTATACACGGGTACCCAGTTAGATACGGTCAGACATGGAGAGTGGCCGGCGGGCTCCCAGGTGGGAAGGTAGCTTTCGAGTCGGTGTCCGAGGCCTTTGTCTGTTTTCGTCTTTCTCTCTCTCTCTCTCTCTCTCTATATATATATATATATATATATATATATATATCTCACACACACACTTAAATCAACTTCAGACCCGTTCGGGAAATAGAGTTGTGAGATGTATATTTTCTAAAGAAAATGTCTTGATAATTTATTCCTTCAACTTTGTTATGGTCCACCATTCTTTCTTGGTATACAACAACTTGAGTTTGAGATCCACTTGATTTTTTATATTCACTTTCGGACTCACCGCTTTATTCCCTACCTAGCAATCTATTAAATAGTACAACTACTGTTCTTCAACAAGGATGGCGTCGACATTAAATAACCCGCAAAGTTTGATATGCCATTAAACAAAGAAACCTAAAAATCATTAGTAATGCCTTTGTACTAAAGAAATCATTGGAAATACATTTTCCAAATAAATTTATTTGCAATGAGTATTTTTTTCTTTAGCAAAAATCATTTGTAAATTCTTGTTATTGTAATTAAAATATTAGTAATACATTTTCATAGTAGATTTATTTGTAATACATTTTTGATTTGGTTGTTCTATATAAAGTCACTTGGCTATATATATATATATATATATGAATAAATATGAACAAATTTGAACTGTAGAATACGCTAACTGTATCTCTGCAGTGGAGTAAGACAATTCCCCTAATGAGTGTCCTGTTTATGACATTAAACAATCTGATGGTGAGGTTCCAGTAATGCTAGAGCTTTGAGCAATGTAGAGTACCCAATCATTGCCATTACTTCCAAGTCCACTCTGGTCTGGAATGGTAGCACCTGATAGGGTTCTATCTATGGGTTAAATAGAACTGTTTGACAATTAAACTGTGCAAAACAAATGACTTTTGCTAAATTGTTTGAAATAGAACTGTTTTGACACTTAACAAGGTGTAAACAAATGACTGAGATTTAATTGAATTGTTAGTGATACATAGCAATACTTGGAACCATTTGACTAAAGTTTAACAATCATATATAAAAATATAATAATATATAATATAATATAATAATAAATGAATATATAATACATACATATATATATATATATATATATATATATATATATATATATATATTTAATTCCATGAAACTTAGATTCCAACCCCAGGATTTCATGTACTTAATTACAAAACAAGAATCATCAGGCAGTTAAAAAATGAAATGAATCGAAAATCGAAAAACACAGTCAAAAACCGTTGGGATTTTGATTATTTTTTCGATTTTCCAATATATATATATATATATATATATATATATATATATACGAGGATCATTAAATAAGTTTCCAGACTTTTTTTCGTTTGGGCATTTTTATTGATAGTACACACATGAAAGTCTAGTCCCCTTCAAAGTAATTTCCTCCGACTGCAATGCACTTGGTGTACCTTTCCAACAACTTCTGGAAGGCCCCATCAAAGTCCTCTTGTGTGAGCGTGTCAATGACCTTCGTCACAGCCTCTTTTATCTCCTCAATTGTCTCATAACGACACCCTCTGAGCTTAGGGAATAACCAAAAGTCACAGGGAGCAAGGTCTGGACTATGGGAGGCTGAAGAACTCTCTTGATGCCCATCTTGGTCAAATAGTCTGTGACAAGGATGGAGTTGTGGACTGGTGTATTGTCCTGGTGGAAGTGCCACTGACCCGATTTAAAGAGTGCTGGTCCCCTTCCGACGGAATCTCTTCCGGAACTCCCTCAAAACCACAACATAGTAACCATAACCCTAACCCTTTGGCCAATCAACTCTGGTGCATTGACTTCCTTACTTCTCCCAGACCTCTCATCATCCCTCACAGACTCCCTGCCTTCCTTGAATCTCTTAGGCCACTCAAAAAGAGATGCTCGATTCATGCAAGATGGTCGAAAAGCATTCTGAAGCATTCCATGCGTTTCTGTAGCATCATTTTTTCCAAGTTCAAAACAGAATTTTATTGCTTATCCTTCTTCTAAAGCATCCTCACGTCCAGATTGCATTTGTGAAATTCACCAGCTGTGACAATTTGGCTTTAGTAGGGTGTATTCCAATTGCTGCTGTAGCTGTTCATTTGAACCTGAAATCATAGAAATTGGTCAGTTATCTCCTAAGATGTATACCAATAGCATACTGAATTTTCAAGAGCGTACGACAATTTGAAATGCCTGTACAAAAGAGTCAGGAAACTTATTGAAGGCACCACGTATATATATATATATATATATATATATATATATATATATATATATATATATATATATATATATATATATAATGGTTATCGTCATAGGAAATGGACACGGCGACACGAGTTCAAATCCTTGATTGATTGCATTTCACACAACACTAATACCCTTGGGAAAGGTATGAATCCAATTATTCTCCCTCCAGATATGGGTAAATAGTAGGACAGACAGGGTTCTCCAGCTTTGGGGAGGCAACTAATCTATGAGAAGGAAAACTCTGAATTCAAACCTGTTAAATTCCGCTTAAAGATTGACCTTATGTCATCTCCTGCCCGAGTGGAGAGGTTGGTATATATATATATATATATATATATATTCGTTTTATGACATATGCATTATATATATATATATGTATATATGTGTGTGTGTGTGTGTGTGTGCGTGTGTGTGTGTGTATATATATAATGCATATGTTATAAAGCGAATTTGGCTTTGAATAACCTAAAATTGTTGATATGCCATAAAGCTTAATCAAACTAAACCAATCATTGTATTTATCTATCTGTATTACAGAGATTCGATGAATGAAAATCTTTTGAAAATAAAACATATTATAAAATCTAAATATTGGCGTGTACATCTATTACAATACGTATTTCAAAAATAAACAAAAAGTCTATAATTTTAATAACTGTTTGAATCGTATTTGCACTTGAATACTTTAAGTCCAGAATATCAAATCATTTTCTGTGCTTTTGTTACTCTTTTGACGAGGTAAAATTATTCTGTCTATTCATTAGGGAATTGCTCATTTTCTCAATCAAAATCGACCAATCAAATCCTTAATTAATCAATAGAAACTGGAATATGTCACACATTATCATGAAATCAATTTTGGAAAAATATTGAATATTCTAACTTTTTTTTTCTTTTTTTTTATAACATTGCTCAAAATCTTGAAGACGTTTTGAGAATAGTAAATTAACATTTTCTTGTCTATTTTTATTAATACGACCAACACTTTTTCAGTCATTAATTTAGATATTGCTTCATGCGTTTTTGGATCACTATACATTTTTTTTTTAAATATGAGAAAATAACAATGAAGCTTTTTGAAAAAATAAATAATCATTTTAATTGGAAACGGAAATAGAAACATGGGAAAAGTTTCTGACTGAGCGCCTTTCTAATTAGCTCAGAAAATGGACAGACCTTAATTTAGAACTATTTATAAAACGAAGAAAATTATCTGTTGTTTTGAAAAGGGTTGAGTTGTGGCTTATTTGATACAGACGTCGCTTCCGAGCTCTGATGTCCTAGTTATAGTGCTAAATTGCATCTGATGGTGAGGCTCCACTTCTGAAGTTGTTTGAAGTATTGAGTCATATTTTCTTTGACATTATTCCAAAGTCCACTGGAGTGAAGTACCTTTGAGAGTTCCATTTATGGATCAAATAGTTCTATTTGAAAATTATTAGTACTATAAGCTGTAGCCATGTCAGAACTAATGCACAGTTGCACCACTCAGACTCTTACAAAACGCTTGGAGAAAAAGTTAGATTGGAACGACTCAAGGACGTTGCATTCTGTTTTGGACTAATCTTGGAAGCAGCATCCCACAAAAGAGCTGCTGTACGGCCACTTATCTCCCATCTTACAAACCATCCAAGTACGACAACAAGACATTCTGGTTTGATTTGGTTTCTTTGTTTAATGGAATATCAACTCTTTTTAGGTTATTTAATGCCAAAGCCATTCTCCTAGAAGAACAGTAGTGGTACTATTTAACCCATAGCTGGGAGGATAAGGGGGTTCATACCTTTCCCAAAGGTATTTGCCCGAAAGTGAACGTAATAGCGCGACTGGAGTACGAACTCGCGTACTACGATTCCGCAGTCCATCGCTTTAACCATTACACCACGAGGACACCCCAAGACATTCTGGGTACAATTAAAGAAGTATAGATGATCTCATAAGCGAGGATCTCCTACGGACTCCTACGCACAGACTCATCGGTATGGACAGAGCATCAAAAACTTACATTCATCAGGTCAGTGCCGATCCGAGATGCCGCCCTGTGGACTTCAGCAAGAGCGATGGCTGATAGGGACAGATGGCACGCTCAAGAGAGAGAGAGAGAGAGAGAGAGAGAGAGAGAGTCAAACGAATCCATGCTGTCAGCACGCTTTGATGAAGATGTCGATGATGCTAGGGTTTAATCTCTTTGTCTAATAAGTCAATTTGAAAATCATTAATACGATAACCGGTAGCCGTGGCAGGACTACTGTATGGTTGCACGATATAGACATTAACGAAATGCTACCAGAAAAAGATAGATGGGATCAACTCAAGGACCCTGGTATGCTGTTTTGAACAAATCCTTGAAGCAGTTCCCCACAAAACAGTTACTGTACGGCAACATACATCCCATCTTGCAAATCATTCAATTAGACGAATAAGAGACCCTGGACACTGTTTGAGATGTGAAAGGATTATTTAGCAAAGCTGCTTAGTTAGGACAAACAAACCTGCGTGTTGTTTTGAACAGATCCTTGAAGCAGTACCCTACAAAAAAGCAACTGTATGGCAACTTACGTCCTATCTCACAAACCCTCCAAACAAGACGAGCAAAACGTGTTGGTATAGAAAAGATGAATTCATAAGCGATGTTCTCCAATAAAAAAATATGCCAGTGTTGGGTGTCGAGCAAAAAAATTACATTCATCATCTCTGCATGATCACTAGATGCCATCGAGGAGACTTACAAAAGAATGATAGAAAAGGATGAAGATAAAAGAGGAGAGAGGGGGATAGGCAAAGGAAACCTTGATGATGATGATGATGATGATACGAATACTTATCATAACTTACTCATTTTTTCTTGAGAATTTTTCCCGCCGATTTTAACTAGTTTTTTTTTGTTTTTTTTACTGACAGTCCAGTTTGTTACGGCTGTGGAATACACCGACTTTAGCACAAGTCAACAACGTTAATCAACCATTATTAGTTATTTAATACCAAATCCTGTTTTTTCAGATATATTTAATATATGATTTGTAAACACATTTTGTAGATACAATTAAAAGATCAAACATTTTTTTTCTAACAATTTTCTTTAGCACAAGTCAACAAAGTTAAATGGTTCCAATAATTACTGTATATTTCGAACAATTCAATTAAACCTCAGTCATTTGTTTACACAAAGTCAAATAATCAAATACTTCTATTTCAAGCTATTCAGTTTAGCATCATTCATTTGTTTGGACGGAGTGATTTTTTTTTTTTACTGACAGTCCAGTTGGCTTCGGCTGTAGAATACACCGACTGCATCTCTACAGAGTGTTAAACCCCTCCTGACGAGTGTCCTGTTTATGACATTGAATAATCTGATGGTGACGCTCCAGTAATACTGGAGTTTTAGGAAATGCTTACTCCCTTCATTGCCATCACTCCCAGGTCCACTCTGGTCCGGAGTGGTAGCGCTTGATAGGGTCCTATCTATGGGTCAAATAGAACTGTTTGACATCCAAACTGCGTCCAAACAAATGAATGATGCTAAACTGAATAGCTTGAAATAGAACTGCTTGATTATTTAACTTTATGTAAACAAATGACTGCGGTTTGATTGAATTCTTCGAGATACACAGCAATACTTGGTGCCATTTAACTTTGTTGACTTATGCTAAAGAGAATTGTTTGAAAAAAACTGTTTGATCATTCAATTGTATCTACAAAATGTATTTACAAATCCTATTTTAAATCTATATATGTAAAAACAGAATTTGGCATTAAATAACCAATAATGGTTGATTTGCCATCAAACCAAACCAAACCAAACCAAACTAATCAAGTTTCCAGGACTCTTCTAAGTATCCTGGCCAATTTTAACGGTGCTGTGATCCAGTTGGTCAGGATTTTTCGTCTCATCTCTTGTTCCCCAGTCTATTTTGCAGGTGTTTGGTGATCTTTCCACGCGCTGTATCTCTAACTGGTATCACTGTCATCTTCATATTCCACAACTTTTACAGTTTCCAGGCAAGATCCTAGTACTTTGCGAGTTTTTTGTTTACTTTTATTTTACACTGTGCTCCTCTGGAACAGCAAAATATATATGAGGAGAAAGACATTTATTAAAGGTAACTAACTTTATCATTAAGGGTTTTCGGACTATTGTCTTCATCTTTATTGTTATTTCCACAACGTTTCCGCCGATATGTCCTCCGGCCTTCTTTAGGTGTTTGTCGAACTCGGTAACCTTCACGGAACTTCGAACTACGTCCTTTATTGAATCCACGGAGGTCGCCTGTTCTGATTCCGTTAGTCATATCCAGGTACAAGTGTTATGTATTCCTGTGATATTTTTCGCCTGCGGTCTGGATTGAACCTGCAACCTCCAAATGATTGTCTCCTTAGAAGCTTAGGGAACCAACACCTATAACCGTTACGCTGAGTAACAATACAGGGATACTTAACACTTGTACTTTGTTATGGCTAATGGAATCAGAACAGGCGACTCCGTGGATTCAATAAAGGACGTAATTCGAGGTCCCATGACGGTTCCCAAGTTCGACAAACACCTGAAGAAGGCCGGAGGACATATCGACTAAAACGTTGTGGAAATAACAATAAAGATGAAGGCAATAGTCCAAAAACCCTTAATGATAAAAATCATCAAGCTTCGTCTCAGAAATTTAGACAACTAACAACCTTTAGGTCTGGTCGCCTGGTTGGGATTTAGTGATCTGTTTTTAATCTTAAAGCTCCAGTGAAGTTTTCGCTTTTTTTTTCAATGTTATATAATTGCGGAAGGATTTTTTATATATTATCTTTTTTCGTTGGTTATATCTTATTATTCGGTTTGGTTAGGCTTAGAACTAGTCGGCTTAGTGTACGTGCAGGTGCACACATTTAGTACAATTCACGCTTGTGCGCGGAGGATGTAACAATCGCAAATGTCATAATAAAAACCCCAGACAGAAAATGGAACTGGGGTATGAATGACGTCAAGCCCGGAAGCGATGGGCTGGGAATTTTGGTGATTTTTGAAAAAAGCAGTTAGTTGAGATTTGAGGCGAGTCCAGTTTGTGGGCTACGGGATGCGCGGCGCGTTTGTTAGGTCAGTGAGTTGAGATTTTGACTCTGGGCCGAGAGTTTAGCTGGAGAGTTGACTGAAGGGCGATGTAGGAACAGTCA
>OY757917.1:30741528-30764028 GCA_963585895.1 Sepioteuthis lessoniana
TATTGATTTTAGGGTTTTTTTTATGTAGGGCTTGTAGGATTTGTAGTTGTAGCTTATCAATTTCGTGTGCGATTATAATGGTATCTTCAACCAGAATTTTTCGAAACTTGGATTTAGGAATTTTGGTAAATTCATCCACCAATTCCAACCAGAAACAAAGACACTTACCAGGAAACTCGAAAGGATCTTAATTAAATCATATAGACAAAAATGTGTCTTTACTATTTAATGAAACTTGTTTAAATCGACAACTGCTGTCTAGCCACACACACACACACACACACACACATATATATATATATATATATATATATATATAAAGAAAATTACGAATTCGGAAAAAAGAAAAAATCCGAATTAGACACACGACAATAGTTTTATTTTTAAAAGTCCAAGATATTTGCGTAGAGCAGGTTTCTAGAAGTGAATAAAGTAGCTAAAGTCTCCTATGATGTTTAACCGAAAAGATCTTCTGGAAAACTTTGTTGGAAACAGGAATTTGCAAATTAATCAATTTATATTCAAACATGATTGAAAATTAGCATAAGAAGAAAAAAATTAGAAATAAGTCCTAATCGGCAGTTAAATTTTGTATATATATATATATATATATATATATATCCGATTAAAAAGTATCGACACCTTTTGACTATATATTTTTGTTTTGATCCTTTCAAGTATTTGTGAACCGATTAATTACAGAAGGTTAATTAACCAATTCCGGCTGGAGTCCATAGAGTGACTTGAAAGGATTAAAACAAAAAATACCGAGACAAAAGATGTCTATACTGTTTTATCAAATATGTTTCAACGAAGAAATGCCGCAACCGCCATATATATATATATATATATAAGGTGCCCGACAATATTTTTCGGACACTTTGAAAAAAGTACTTCAAGGTGGTCACTAGTTCCAAAATCCTTTGAGATTGTAAGTACGTAGTTGAGGAGTGAAAATCCACTTTTTAGTTTGGCTTTGATAATTTTAGTTTTTTTGTGATTTTTGCGAAAACTTGCGCGACGCTATTTTTCGGACATGACAAAAAATCCTATTTTATTAAGACCTATGTTCATGTATATGTTGCTGTATGCAAATTGTCTGCTTGTACACTGTTCTGGGGCACTGGCACCCCTACTACTATGTTAACATAGGACAATCTAACATCATAAATAGTCCGGACATTTCTTGGCAAAACAATTAAGTTTAATGAGGTAAAATGCATTCAAAAGAAGTCGTTTGTTTGACACGGAAGAAGCGGGAAGATGGCCTCAGCATCAGAAGGATCGCCATGGATTTGAAGCTGTCGAAATCAACGGTCGAATACATGCTGAAGACAAACTCCGAGCGGAAAAAGAAGAGAGGGCGGAAAAGATCAATTGGCAAGAGGACTAAAAGGAGAATGAAGAGGATTGTGACACGGCTTTTGACATCTGGAGAAAGAGTTACAGCAAGAAAAGAGAAGGAGAAATGTGAATTGGATGTAAACGTCTGAGGTGAGCCTGTTGTACTGAACAAACGACAGATGGGAGGAGGAGGAGGAGTTATGGTTTAGGGTATGATCTTTGATAATGGAAATATATGGTTGGAGTGGCTGAAAGGACGACAGAACAGCGAAAGCTACAAACAGTTGCTGGACGAGAAAGCCCTACCAAGCATAAGAAGAGAGATGGGGAATGATTTCGTTCTACAGCAAGACAATGGCAGCATCCATGTGTCAAAACTCATGAAAGAATGGATGGATAAAGTGAATATGACTACTTTGGAATGTTCTGCAAGAAGCCCAGATCTAAATTTAATAGAAAATGTTTGGGAAATGCTTGTGCAACTTGTCTATGATGGACCTGAAATAACGAAAGAGGCTGAACTATGGGAACGAATACTAGGAACCAAAAAAACAACTAATAGAAACACGTAGAGATGTTATTGTGCATATGTTTGATCATTATGAAGAGAGATTGATAAAAGTTATTGAGAAGAAAGGTGATATTACAGACTATTAACAGTTTTTCAACGATGTCCGAAAAATAATGTCGCATGTGTTTTGTAAAAAATGATGAAATTAAATATTTTTCCTTACCTAATCGATTTTCTTCCTTTTTTATTACAGGTATTGTCTTTATATGTTGATGCTATTCTATTGAAGGAATTTCGCCACTCTATGGTACTCGGAAAGTCGAATACTAAAGTGTCCGAAAAATATTGTCGGGCCCTTGTATATATATATATATATATATATATATATGTATCTATGTTTGGATGGATAAACTGTCCTTTAAATCACACAAAAATGAAAATAACGCTAACTTCATATTTTATCATACATATTTACATGAAAATATCTAGATAAAATTTATTTAATGAAATCGTTCTTGCCTTCAATTACAGCATCCTGTCAACTTCGGAATCTCCGGCATGTCTTTCCAACTGTCTCCTTGTTTAGATTGGTAAATATTGCCGTTATCCTTGATTTCTGTTTATCTTTGGTGTTGCGCGGAGTTTTGGTGGTCTCTCATTAAACCATACCCCACACCATGATAAGCAAAGGGATTGCCATCTGGCGAGTTTGGTGGCTAGATGCTAGGAGAGATATGATCGCAGAAATACAATCACTGACAATATTGGGTTCTCCTGCTTGCGCAGATCCCATCGGTTAAAAATGTCATCAACAGCAGATATGAACGTTTCAGTCAATTAACTTTTCAGTCAGTGAACTTTTCAGTCAATTAACTTTTCAGTCAATGAATTTTTAAATCAATGAACTTTCCAGTCAATGAACTTTTCAGTCAACTTTTCAGTCAATGAACTTTTCAGTCAATGAATTTTTCAGTCAATGAACTTTTCAGTCAATTACCTTTTCAGTCAATGAACTTTTCAGTCAATTAACTTTCCAGTCAACCTTTCAGTCAATTAACTTTTCAGTTAACTTTTCAGTCAATGAACTTTTCAGTCAATGAATTTTTCAATCAATGAACTTTTCCGTCAATCAACTTTTCAATGAACTTTTCAGTCAATGAACTTTTCAGTCGACTTTTCAGTCAATGAACTTTTCGGTCAACTTTTCAGCCCACTCTCGTATATTCATACAAAATTATAAAAATTTACTGATATTCATTTTTTATCAATCTAATTTTTTATTTCTTGTTTTTAGGCTTTATTCTTTAATTCTTTTTTTTTTTTTTTCATAACTTTTATTTTCTACAAAAAATCTGAATCCAAAGACTGAACGGATTTTTTTCTTTTCTTCATTTTTCTGATCACTATTCATAAAAAGAGCAAGCATTTCTGTGAAGATCCTTGGGAAGGTGCAGCAGTCCGTAGTTTGGTTTGGTTTCTTTGTTTAATGGCATATAAAGCTTCATGGGTTATTTAACACCAAAGTCATTAATGTAGAAGAACAGCAGCGAGTTATTTAATCCAACACCCATCGTCTCGATTTTGGGCAGCATTATCTCCTTCAAGCATTCCATGTGCGCCTCCGAGTTGAATTTGAGGTTAGTGAGAAGATGAAGGAAGGAAAAACTTCACTATCACTAGTGACCACCCCAAACACTATGGTATGAATTTGGGTGTTTTTTTATGAATATGAATATGAATCTATTCACAAATTGATACCCAAACAGTTAGAAATATTCGTATTTTGGCTCCCGTGATGAATACCAATAGAACTGTAAGTCGTTTCTAAATGTCTGGAATAGTGCTTTGCATCATAGTACTGGGTTCGACACAGACAGAGTCCAACTGACTATGTTGTATATTGACCTCCGACCCCGCAAAACATGCCATTCCGAAGACGGCAGAAGTACATATTCCATTGGCGTGCACGAGCTTGGCTGACAATATGGGACAGGGTTAAAATCCCACGGTACACTCACTGACTGATGCACCGGAAGAAAGTGACCTGTGAACTGCATGACAGTTATTTCCGCTTGATGGCGATCAAACATGCCATTCCAAAGACGGCAGAAGTGCAGTTTCCGATGGCCAGTTATGGGGAGATATTGAGTGGGCGTGAACTATTATATAACTGAGCGCACAGGAAATTCAATCAGTTGGAGACAAGATGTGGTAGAGAAAGCCAGCACCCAGAAGAAGGGGCCCTCGGGACCCCTGATTGAGTTTTGGAGACCAGACCAGTTGTAGACAAGATGCGGTAGAGAAAGCCAGCAACCAGCAGAGAGCTGGGCCCCCGGGCGTGCGGTTGAGCAGCCCAGGAGAACGGGAAAGAAACGCTGATGGCCATAAGAGTGGGGATCAATATTTTGCAGTTCTGTTCCGTCCCTAACTCCCTCTCACACACAAAACTTTCAAATAAAGTGAGAGGTATATTTTTCTAAGAACTGTGTGCTCGTCGTTATTATTGTGTTGAGTATACAACATTTATAGTTTGCTGCACAGTAGACAAAACGGGAAAAAAATAAATATTATGAAAATCATGATATAAAATGACGACAATTTATCCATCACACTCATATACATGTTGGATTGGTATCACAACACTTTATTTTAATTTCAAACTACAAACTATATGATCTCCCCTTCAAAGTAATCCACCTTGATTCTGATGCCCCTGCCACCCTACTCTGCCACATCTACAAGAATTCTTCTGGGACACCTCTCAGCTGTATCGTTACGACTTTCTTGATGACCTGAACGCTTTAAAAAACTGATTGCCTTGATAACGAGGAATTTTTTTAAAATTACACGGAGCAAGATAAAGGAAATATGTTTGTTCTTCTAGGCCAGTATCTGCGAATGATCAGTACACCCAGTCTCATTACTTTTGAGACATGCCCAAATCCTTTATGATAATCTTCCAAACACTGCTTTTCCATCTTCGGCTGACCTCCAATCATTTGAAATGTTAACCGAGGATCACCACTCACCACCCGTCTTACTCGCTTGACGTTGACCTCAGTCCTGCTTGTTGAAGGTCTTCCGCTCTTGGAGTCATTTTTCACCTCCACGTGCCAGTGTTTTGAATGTTTTGTGCCACTCAAAAATACGGCTACGCAACATAATTTGTCCACACATTTGATGAAGCAATTCAAATTATTGTGATTGAGATTTCCTCATCCAAACCAAGAGGTTCAAACTTATTTGTTCCTGAGTGCCTTTTGGTAAACGAAAAAAAAAAGAAAATGTAAACAAAATATCATGGGAAAAAATGCAATATTTACAGAAATATAGATATATACTCCCATGATATCAGGTGAGATGATACCATGATCGGCTTATCCCTTATTGCCTACAGCTCACAAAGCCCACCAATGCCTGTTATTTTTTCGACAATATATATATATATATATATATATATATATATGATCATAGTAATCTTTCGATGGCTGTCTTCAATCTCGTCTACAGAAGCCACCCTTACAGGTGAGCAGCAGTAGTTCCCCGATCGAACAATTCAATCCTGGCCGTTGAATCGTTGGGTACATACGTCCAAGAACTTGTTAGGCATTGCATTGAGCCGTCAGAGGGTTTATCCGCTTGCTTTTACGTCCACTATGCTGCTTTCCAATGTCCTCTAACTGAAACAGGCACAAAATCAATTAACTAAAATATACCTAAAAGAACAAAAAGAATACATACAAAATCTGATCGATAAGATTAGAGACTCAGTTGAATAGAGACAATCTAGGATAGCATGGCAAACGGTAAACGAAGTGAGCAGAAGGATGAGCATTGCGAAAGCTAAATTGAAAGCTACCAGCCAACAAGAACGAATACACCTATTGAAACAACATTTCGATAATTTACTCGGAAACCCTTCGAAAGTTACTCATGAACCAATTACGAGAATTATTAGTAAACAATTAGGCATCAAACTAGGACCGTTTACGCACAAAGAACTCGACTCGGTACTGAGAGAAATTAAAAATAGAAAAGCAGCAGGACTAGATGAAATACCCCCAGAAGTATGGAAGACTAGACAATTCGATGACATACTGCTCCGACACTATTATGCCGTATATAATCAAAACCCCATAGACAGATGGATGAAGGGATGCATCCTCCCCTTCCCTAAAAAGGGTGACCTCGGATTAGCCAAGAACTACCGATGTATCATATTTACCAACCCCTCCGCTTGGGCAGGATATGACACAGGTCAATTTTTAAGCGAAGTTTAACAAGTTTGAATTCAGAGTATTCCTTCTCCTAGACTAGTTGCCTCACCAAAGCTGAAGAACCTAGTCTGTCCTACTATTAACCCATAGCTGGAGGGAGAATAATTGGATTCATACCTTTCCCAAGGGTATTAGTGCTATGTGAAATGCAATCAATCTCGTCCAGGATTTGAACTCGTGGCGCCGTGTCCATTCCCTACGACGATAACCATTACACCACAGCACCTACCGATGTATAACCCTTACAATCATAGCAGCCAAGATATACAATGCTCTTCTACGCCACTGCATAAAACCAAAATTGAGAACATACTTCGGAAGAAACAAAATGGCTTCCGGAGGAATAGATCCACGACGTCATAAATTTTGACAATCTGTCGAATTCTTGCTGGTGTACATGCAAAAACCTAGAGGCAACAATATTATTTGTCGACTTTACCAAGGCCTTTGACTCCATTCACTATATATTGATACATTAGGTATATGGATAAATCATGAATTATTTTTTCTAATTTCGAGCCGACCTAAATTGTATAAATAAGCTAAGAAATAAAAATTTCCTTATGAAATATGGATTTATCGGTACTTACTAACGGTAAGTAATGAATTTTTTACTTACTCAAAAGCATTCTGGTTTATTTCTTCGAGTGAAAATCTACGTTCGTTTATTTCAAGAATGTTAGTTTTCTAACCCGTTTAATTTTTCTCAATTTAAACAAATTTTTAGATTTAAATTTTGCGTGAAAAACTTTCACCTGTCTCCTGCTAAATATAATATCAGCAGCAGCTTACATGCAGGTGTTTTCTTGTTTAAGAGAAAAAATTATATATATATATATATATATATATATATATACATTTTATTGAGAAAGATTTACAGTGAGTATGAATTGTCTCATCCTTTTAATGTCATTGTCAGTTTTAGAGGCTAGTTGTATTTCATGATTTCTTTCAGTTACTCTGTGGGGTCGAACTGCATCAGTGAAATATACCTAAATGATTTTAAACAAATTCAAACTGTAAAGAATATTAAATAACGTCCATAACTGAGCGCTATTTTCGCCAGTTACCAGGAAACCGTAGAGGCATGTTGTTATTTTCATCAACAAATTTCAATTAAGAGATTTCATCAATGCTCAGATAGACTGATGAGTTTCAGTGGCGGTGGTTGGCCAGCGTTCAAAGCGCATTCAAATCAAACCCGCTCAGCTGTGAATCTCATCAGTCCTGATCATAATCAGCACAAAAGCGGGAAATTAATAAAGAACTGAAACAAAAATGGCGCGAAAAATTTGGATATGGAAAGTGTTGGGTTAAAAATATTTGGACTTTTATTTCAAGTCCACAATTTACTATTCCATTCTTTTTTTTTATCAAATCCGTTTTTAACAAATTTAAGATAAAAAAAAATTTACCCCCAAAATGAACTACCCACCCCTACCAAACAATGTTCATTCTTTGAATTTATTAATATTCACTTCCTCTCACCCACCCAAATACCTTGAAAATAATTATTGAACTCCTTCATTAAGACGATGAAAAGAAAATTGTATTTGTCAGAATTAGTAATATTTTGAAATTAACCTGGCCTATAAACAACAAATTGGTTTTAAGTTCGTCGCCGGCGCTTATCCTTTCACTATTGGCCAAGATAGTATTGCCACCCCGGTAAACAAATGAATCATGAATTCGGCTTGCCTGAGGCGCGTTCAGGAGACTTCCTCTCTAGCCGTAATTAACATCGGGCCATTAATTAAATCTGCAAAGGCATCCCAAGGGCCATTTCAAAGGCGCATAATATCAAGGCCAGGGTTCCTCACCGAGTCAGGTATTTGGAGAGGCAGATTGTCATTTAGAAACAATGTTAGACATTTACGGATTATCATATCAGTCATAATTAATAACAGTCAAGAGAGTAAAGAATTCACTCCCTGTCCACGCTTCAGAGTTTCGCAATTCACACGGACTGCGACGTCTGCTTCAGCCATCCTAAGCCCGGGGCGAAAGTCAGTTATTCTTAGCTAGTTATAACTACCTACTTAAAAGCCGTCAAAGGGCGGATGATAAGCTCATGAAAAGTATGTTCCCATTTATGGAACCTATGGTTCCACTGATAGAATACGCTGATTAGTTTAACTGCATGGCGAGGATCCAGTTCTGGAGATCCGGGGAGAGTGTAATACCCCTTCCATTGCTATTACTCCCAGACCCACTCTGACCCGTGGTGTTAAAATCTGTTAGGGTATAATGTAAGGGTGAAATAAAGTAAAAAGTAAAGTTGGCGACTGCAGTCGAGGGCGACCCGAAGGCTCCCTTTTCAATAGCTACTACACCGAGGTGCAGGGAAGGGCGCAACTCTTTTCCCGGGATAACTCAACTTTACCCTTGGTCCGTACCTTATAATGCTGAGTTTTAAGCAAGGCAGCATCAAGTACCATTTTTGAGTCTTTGGTATGACTCGACCCAGGATTGAACCTCGGTCTCCCGGACCATTGGCGAATACTCTACTTATTAGGCCAATGGCCCGGTACAAGGGTAAAATAGATCTGCATAAAAATCAGTCAATAGAAGGGAGAGAAAAGAAACGGGTAAAGAAACAACTATATATATATATATATATAATGTAAATATAAATGTACAGAGCATAAAATAACCATAGGTGGGTTGACATGCCGTTAAAATCAAGCAATTCAATTAATCCAAGATGTGTACATAGTAAAATTGTTTTTGGACATTTCAGACAAAATTTTAGCCCTTTTGAGAGTTGGATTCAAAAAATGAAGCCATTTTTCTTCGTCAATTATAGTTTTTTTTTTTTCAAGTAAGTTTTTACTTTTTTAGTTTTTCTCGTTTTAAACTATAAGTTTTTTTACAGTTTAGTACAATATTTATTGATATATATACTTTTTTAAATCGTTGACATGATGTTTATCTAATCTTGTTTTTGTTTATCTATTTATTTAATTTGCGAGCAATATTGAACAATTCCTGGCGGCAACACCCCACAAGACACCAACTATACGGCCACCTGCCTCCAATCATGAAAACTATCCAAGTTATACTGCTGGAGAAGTAGGGACGAGCTCATAAGTGATGTACTCCTATGGACCCCCACATATAGCCGGGCAAAAGCAGGACGACCAGCTCGAACATACATTCAGCAGCTATGTGAGGATACGGGATGTGACCCTGAAGACCTACCAGAGGCGAAGAACGATAGGGAGAAGTGGCGAGAGAGGGTCAGGGATATCCATGCTAGCGGCACGACATGATGATGATGATTTATATAATTCTTTTTCTTTTCTTTTTTTGATGCTTAATTAAAAGCTATTTTCTCTCTCTGACAGCATTTTTCTTTATAAAATGCTTCTTTAAATTTTCAGTTACTGGTTTTTATAAACAGTATTTGATGGCATATGAGGCACACTTTTTTTTTACTAAAAATATCTTACCCTGCGTCTTATATGCCGTATGTAGGTTTAAAATTCGCGATAGTCAACCAAAATTAGCTACCTGGCAACTTGTATTTGCTTAAACTTTAGAATAACTTTTATATTCCTATTGTCATTATTTAAAAAGCTATTATGCAGATTAAAAGTATTATCATTGATAATATTCATTATACTAATTTCCTTACGTTTAATATTAGTACTTCGTTTTCGCTTTTTTTTTTTACTTCTTGATTTTTCCCTGCTGAATTGGGGTGCGTCTTATACACCCATACGTCTTATATGCCGTCAAATACAGTGATTTCATACAGTAAACACTGCCGTGCTCCCTATTATGGCATCCTATCATTATGAATTCAACAACCGATGCCATTCTGCGCTCTGACTGAACCAAAATTACTCAAACCAGAAGGTTCCTCTAAACAAAAGTAGATGCCGAGTTATGGTTGCTGTTTAGTGATTGGCAAGTGAACTCATCTAGTTCAACTTCTTGGACCGAGGCGAAATCATCATAGCAGAGAAGTATTACTAGGGTTAGGGGGAGTTTCGGCTTGTTTTTGGTCTCATGCAAGTACCAGAAAACAGCCGACTCTCCACATCATAGTGTTATATTTTGACCTTCGACCCGGCCCAAAAATACTATTCCAAGGTGATGCACCGAAAGGAAGTGACACATTCCAATGGCCAGTAATCGAAAGAGATCGCGTGGGCGGATTAAGGCTTATAATGTGGGACAAGGTGAAAGTCCCACGGTGCCACTACAGTGATGCACCGGAAGAGAGTGACCTGTGAACTGCATGACAGTTATTTCCGCTTGATGACGATTAAACATTCGATTTCAAAGATCCAGTGAGCGATCGTGTGGGCGTTGAATTATTATTTAACTCAGTTGTGTTCGAGTCCAAGAAGCAGTTGCCTGTAGAATTCCAGAGAGCTAGAGACCAGATGTGGTAGGGAAAGCCACACCCGACCGAGGGGGCCCTCGGAAACCCCGATGGAGTTTGGGGTCCAGAGAAGATGCTGATAAGATGCAATAAAGAAAGCCAGCATCCAGCAGTGGGTCCTAGGCCTCCGGTTGAACAGCACTAAAGAACAAGAAAGACACAACGTGACGGTCATAACAGTGGGGTCAAAATATGAAGTTTATGTTCGGTCTCCAACTCCCTCTCACATGAAAACCTAGAACAACCCTTTCGAACCCTTGCAATAAAGTGTGAGGTAAATATAATTGTAAAGAAGTCTTCTTGTGTCTTTCTGTGTGTGTCTGTCTTTATTATTATTGAGTCGTTATGATACGGCAAATGAGTATACAACAATAGAAGGGGGAATGGGAGGGGAACCAACCGGGTTTATGTTTTGTTTACTTTGAGGCTTTTTTCTCCAATCCCTCATCATCTTTCATTTATGCCATTTCATTTCATCGGGATTTTAAGTTGGGCTTTCATGGAGCTAATGAGGCTTTCTGGTTATTGTTGCGTGGTTGGTGGGTGAATGAATTTATTGTATAGAATGATTAAATAAAACGATTGAATGATGATTGTTGGCGACGAGTGTGACTCGCTAGGGCTCCATAGGATAACACCAATTTCGCCCCCTTCTCTCACCCCCATATTTTTCGGCTGTGTGCCTACTGAAAATGTATATTTTATATGTTTCTCAGAAATAAAAGAGAAGTATCACTAGGGAATCGACAAACTTTAATGGATTTGGCATTAAATAATCTACAATGGTTGATATGCCATAAAAACCAAACCATACCAAACCAAATACAAATACAAAAGCTACAAATGCAAAAGCTGCAAATTCAAAAGGTGAAGTCCGACACTCATATTGCAATCGATCTCTTTAAACACGACAAAGAAATTTTCACTTTTACTTTGTGTTATCATATATTGACCTCCGACCTAGCCGAGCTGTCAAAATAAGAAATGCACCTGTGTAAATAACAGGTGCATCCGGTCGAAGATATCAGGATATCAAGGGACAACCTTGACTGTCGAAGGGTTAAATTGAGTGCGAAATGTGACGCTCGCAAGAAGTAGGTGGAAGTCAAATTATTATATAACCCCGGCGACAGGAAGTTCAGATCAATTGGAGAGAAGATGCTGGAATGAGAACCATGTTCCAGCAGAAACTGGGCCCCCAGGACCCCGGTTGAGCAGCCCAGGAGAACGGGAAAGAAATGCTGTTATAGCCAGAAGAGTTGGGGGGTCAATATGTTGCCATTCTGTTCAGTCTCCAACTCACCTCTAACAGATAACACCTTTCCGTAACCCTTTCGAACCCTTTCAAATAAAGTGACAGGTATATTTTTCTAAAGAACTGTGTCCGCTCGTCTTCATTGTGTTGAATATCTTTCTGCATGCATCTGCATATGGCTATATAACAGATTGTTTGAACGATACCTAAATCTATCATTCGATGTCATTCATCGTATAATCAAATTCCACATTAGAAATAACTTTTCTAATATCAAATCCACTGAATGAGCCTTATTTCAATTCAGCCTCAGATAAACCAGGAAAATCTGGGTTTTGGGATGGATTCATAAAACAAGTTCCATCGTTTGATTGGGCCCGAACGAGCTGTTTAATTCACGGCGTGGAAAGGGCAATATTGTATCGCCGTCAGTGCTGGATCGCAACATTTTTATAAAAGGTTAATTTTCTTCTAAAATAAAAATGCAAGGTTTTTATAATTTCTAGTGGAACATTATACTATGAAAACGGATATCATTCGGTATGATTTATTATTGAAATCTACAGCAGTTAAACCAAAAATAAAATTACCTAAATATATGTAAGAAATCTTACGATTTTTGTACTGTTACACAACCGTCCTAATGTGTAAATTGTTCGCCAATGGTCCGGGAGACCGGGGTTCAATCGCAGGTCCAGTCATACGAAAGACTCAAAAAGGATACATGATGCCGCCTTGCTTAGCACTCAGAACTGTAATGTAAGGTTCAAGGGTAAAGTGGAGCAATCCAGGTAATGGCGTAGTTTTACCTTACACCTCGGTGTAGTAGCTATTGAAAAGGGTTTTTTCGGGTAACCCATGACTAATGTCGCCAACTTTTTTACATATCTATTTATATTTATTATTTTCGTATCTACATTTTGGAGAGAAATTCTTTTATTTAGACTGCTGTGTCAGCCGACACCATATAATATGCCGATTGCACCTTTGCAGAGAGGTAAGACCACGTAACTGACGAGGATAGGTGATTTGCAACACTTTATTTTGGTTCTTATATCTTTATATCGCAAAGCAATTGATTGGCCAGTCGGCTGGGGCTGCAGAATAAACCGACTGCTTTTCTGCAGAGGGGTAAGACCCACCCCATAAGGAATGTTATAGATATGACGCTAAACAATCTGATGATGAGGTTCTTGTAATGCTGGAGCTTTGATGAATGCAGAATATTCCTTCACTGCCATCGCTCCTCGGTCCACTCAGGCCCGGAGTGGTAGCACCTGATAGGGTCCTATCTATGGGTCAAATAGAACTAAACTGTGTACTTATGCTAAACTGATTTGTCTGAAATAGAACTGTTTATACGTATAAAAATGGATCTGGCATTAAATAACCTACTATGGTTGATATGCCATAAAATCCAACCCAACCAAACCAAACCAAAGACATTCAGAATTTTATGCGTCTCATTCTCTTGGTCCCTCTGAGAGTAGAATTTGACTTACAAGTGAAAAAAAAAATGTCTATTTTCTTTGTTTTACAATCTATCTCTCATTCCCGTATGCTTCGAAAAATTTGACTCGGACTTTGTCGTTTCGCTTAATCAATCTTTAGTAAAGCTGAGTCTTGTTGATGTTTACACCAAATTAATTTACTATGATTTGGTGATATTTTGGTGGGAAGCGGATCTAATTCTTATTGAAATCCCACCACTTCAACGCAAACTCGCCATGATAGTCTTCAATTCAACTGTTTTCTGGCATTAAAATCATTACAGCATTGAACAATGTCGGACAGGTTTCATTTAAATTCCAGACAGCTATTTTTATAAAATGATTTAAAATTTAACTGTCAACAAAATAATTTGATGTACATGAATTCTGTTTTCTCTAACTGAACAAGTTGATGAATACGTGAAGCGAGAAACGGATAATTTTTTTCTAAGTGATGAAAAGAGAAACAAGAATACAGACAGAATGAAAGAGAGGTAGAAAAAGAAAATAGGTTGAAGAAATATCGAGTGTTGTGCTTTCAGACAGTAGTTATCGAATGTACGAGGTGCATACGATATGTTTTCAGACATTTTTCGTATGGGCACTTTTATTGGTAGTACACACATGAAACTCTAGTCCCCTTCGAAGTAATCTCCACCGGCTGCAATGCACTTATTGTATCATTCCAACACTGGAAGGCCCCAATGAAGTCCTCTTGTGTAAGCGTGTCAATGACCTTTGTCACAGCCTCTTTCATCTCCTCAATTGTCTCATAACGACACCCTCTGAGCTTAGGGAATAACCAAAAGTCACAGGGAGCAAGGTCTGGACGATAGGGGGGCTGAGGAACTGTCTTGATGCCCATCTTGGTCAAATAGTCTGTGACAAGGATGGAGTTGTGGTCTGGTGTATTGTCCGGGTGGAAATGATACTGACCCAATTTGAAGAGTGCTGGCTTCATCCGACGGAATCTCTTCCTGAACTCCCTTAAAACCTCAACATAGTAACCCTAACCCTAACCCTTTGGCCAATCAACTCTGGTTTATTGACTTCCTTTCAACTCCCACACCTCTTATCATCCCTCACAGACTCCGTGCCTTCCTTGAATCTCTTATGCCACTCAAAAACTGATGCTCGATTCATACAAGATACTCCAAAAGCAGTTTGAAGCATTCCTTACGTTTCTGTGGCATCATTTTTTCCAAGTTTAAAACAGAATTTTATTGCATATCGTTCTTCTAAAGTGTCAGATTGCATTTGTGAAATTCACCAGCTGTGACAATCAGGTCTTAGGAGGGTGTATTCCACTTCCTGCTGTAGCTGTTCATTTGAAACTGAAATCATAAAAATTGGTGCAGTCACCGAAAGATTAATAAAGGGACTGGAGGACTTGGAAATAAGAGGACAACTGGAGACCATCCAAACTACTGCATTATTGAGATCGGCCAGAATACAGAGAAGAGTCTTGGAGACTGAGGAGACTTGTTATCAATCAAACTCCAGTGAAAGACCATCAGCTAACGCTGATGTGAAAAACTCCCATGGAGTAAATAATAATAATAATAATGTTAAAACAAAAATTGTTAATACACCAAAGAAGGACAAGTGATAGTTATGTGGCGACAGAGATGAAACATTTATTCACATAACAAGTGAATGCAACAAACTGATAGGAAAAGAATAAAAAGGTAGAGATGACTCGGTGATCCCTGAGAACTGCGCAAAAGGTTAAAACTTGGCCATACTGACATATAAAATATTAACACTAATGAATACTAAACCCTCGTTGCTAATAATGTAAGAAATCCATGACCAACAGAAGAAGACCAGAATTGTTGGTCAAACATTCATGAACAATAATAATAATAATATTGATAAAACTATGAATCATGAAAGTGACGGTGATACCAAATGTAATTGGCGCGCTCGGTACGGTCACCAAAAGACTGGTACAGGGACTGGAGGATTTGGAAATAAGAGGACGAGCGGAGACTACCCCAAACTAGAGCATTGTTGAGATTGGCCAGTATACTAAGAAGAATTCTGGAGACTTGTGGAACTTACTGTCGCTCGAATTCCAATGGAAAACCCTCAGCCAAGAAATCTCAAATGAGTCAAATAATAATGAAAATTATTATGGGAAAAGTTCTAGAGACTTGAGGAGACTTGCAGTCACTCTGGGTCTAATGAAGGACCGTCAGGTAACGTTGGCGTAAAAAACATACAAGGAATAATAATAGTAATAATGATAATACTAATAATATAAAAAGTATTGACTATATGCCAAAGAAGGACAAGTGATAGATATGTGGTGACAGAGATGAAACATTTAATCACGTAATTGAATGTAACAGTGTGACACAAAAGGAAAACTAAATACAAATCCAGTTTATTCATATATAAATATATATTTCTTTAAGAAAACCAAAAACCGGTCATATTAGGATTATAAATTTATTTTCATCCTGTTATGGGTTTTGATATAAATCAAAAACACCAAAAATAGCAGGACTTCTTCAGATCTTATGGATAAAATAATTCCGAATAGACACAGGAAAGAAGGGTGGGAGGGGAAAGAAGAGGGGTGAAAAGTTTTCTCCTCATTTAGCCCACTTCCGGTTTTTTGGTTTTATTGCCGGTTGGAATTATAGTAAATTAATTTTTTTATTTTTTTAAATTCTAAATACATTTCAACTTAAAACTCCAGATTTAATACTCATTCAGGGAAATACAACTTTCTTTAATAACTTTACGTAAGGATACAGTAATACTTATATTAAATTAAATTTAAGATTTAAAATTTAAATTTTTAATTTCAAATTTTATTTTCGTGCCTATTAATTCAGTTACCCTTCAATTGAAGAGTTCGTACACATCACATGGTTTCTTCTCACCCTTTTTTTTATTTTATCTTATATATATATATATATGCTTTGTAAACAAAAGTCAATTAAGTTAACTGGTTCCAAGTTTTGTTATTTATCACTTACAATTCAATTAAACATCAGTTATTTGTTTACACGCAGTTAATTGATTAAATAGTTCTATTTCAAACAATTCCATTTAGCATTAGTCGTTTGTTTCCGCTCAGTTTAAATGTCAGTTCTATTTGACCCATAGATAGGACCCAATCAGATGCTACCACTCCGGGCCAAAGTTGAGATGGGAGCGATGGCAATGAAAGGGTACTCCGCATTCCCTAAAGCTCCAGCATTACTGAAGCTTCAACTCCAGATTGTTTACTCACTTATCCAGGATACTCGTTAAGGGTGGGATGGTGTCTTACCCCTCCGCAGAGATTCAGTAGATGTATTCTACAGCCCCAGCTGACCTGGGCTGGTATCATAGTGGAAATACATCATATCTGGTTAAATGAAAGCTGTGTTGAAATTCTGTTCTCGAGATTGTTCCTTCTGGATTATAATATGAAATCAAAGGGAAGGTTATTGTCTGAATTTCATAATGAAAACAACACGACTATTTTTTGGTAGATAAGATTTTCTCTTTCTCTTTTGATCCGATGATTCATTATGCGTTGCAGAACTGAATATTTTCATGTGGTTTAATGATATTTGAAATGTGACAGTCAATTCGAGTATTGCTGTAACTTTTTGCAGAGTATGACAATGTTATAAACTTTATTTCAACCTATTGGTGGAAAACTCACTTTAATAATTACAGTACGTAGTTTATTAAAATCTGGAAATTTGAAAAAGAATTTTCTGAGACCTCTTGTCAACTTATAGTACATATTCAAATTTCCATTCCGAATTTTAAAGATTATTGAAATCTTCTTTGGTTAATGAATTAATTTTATTGAATGAGTCATGTGTGGATTTGCTTGGTTATGTCTTTATTCTGATATAGTAATTTACAAAGCTCTTTGCTTTGATGTGACTCAAGGCCGAATGAATGGGGCACCCAATGAGACTCGAACTCACTCGCGTAGGTTTGCTAGTCAAGCTTGCTAACCGTTACACCACCAGAGGTTCCTAGTAATTTACAAAGCTCTTTGCTTTGATGTGACTCAAGGCCGAATGAATGGGGCACCCAATGAGACTCGAACTCACTCGCGTAGGTTTGCTAGTCTAGCTTGCTAACCGTTACACCACCAGAGGTTCCCAGTAATTTACAAAGCTCTTTGCTTTGATGTGGCTCAAGGCCGAATGAATGGTGCGCCCAATGAGACTCGAACTCACTCGCGTAGGTTTGCTAGTCAAGCTTGCTAACCGTTACACCACCAGAGGTTCCCAGTAATTTACAAAGCTCTTTGCTTTGATGTGACTCAAGGCCGAATGAATGGGGCGCCCAATGAGATTCGAACTCATTCGCGTAGGTTTGCTAGTCAAGCTTGCTAACCGTTACACCACCAGAGGTTCCTAGTAATTTACAAAGCTCTTTGCTTTGATGTGACTCAAGGCCGAATGAATGGGGCGCCCAATGAGACTCAAACTCACTCGCGTAGGTTTGCTAGTCAAGCTTGCTAACCGTTACACCACCAGAGGTTCCCAGTAATTTACAAAGCTCTTTGCTTTGATGTGGCTCAAGGCCGAATGAATGGTGCGCCCAATGAGACTCGAACTCACTCGCGTAGGTTTGCTAGTCAAGCTTGCTAACCGTTACACCACCAGAGGTTCCCAGTAATTTACAAAGCTCTTTGCTTTGATGTGACTCAAGGCCGAATGAATGGGGCGCCCAATGAGATTCGAACTCATTCGCGTAGGTTTGCTAGTCAAGCTTGCTAACCGTTACACCACCAGAGGTTCCTAGTAATTTACAAAGCTCTTTGCTTTGATGTGACTCAAGGCCGAATGAATGGGGCACCCAATGAGACTCGAACTCACTCGCGTAGGTTTGCTAGTCAAGCTTGCTAACCGTTACACCACCAGAGGTTCCCAGTAATTTACAAAGCTCTTTGCTTTGATGTGGCTCAAGGCCGAATGAATGGTGCGCCCAATGAGACTCGAACTCACTCGCGTAGGTTTGCTAGTCAAGCTTGCTAACCGTTACACCACCAGAGGTTCCCAGTAATTTACAAAGCTCTTTGCTTTGATGTGACTCAAGGCCGAATGAATGGGGCGCCCAATGAGATTCGAACTCATTCGCGTAGGTTTGCTAGTCAAGCTTGCTAACCGTTACACCACCAGAGGTTCCTAGCAATTTACAAAGCTCTTTGCTTTGATGTGACTCAAGGCCGAATGAATGGGGCACCCAATGAGACTCGAACTCACTCGCGTAGGTTTGCTAGTCAAGCTTGCTAACCGTTACACCACCAGAGGTTCCCAGTAATTTACAAAGCTCTTTGCTTTGATGTGGCTCAAGGCCGAATGAATGGTGCGCCCAATGAGACTCGAACTCACTCGCGTAGGTTTGCTAGTCAAGCTTGCTAACCGTTACACCACCAGAGGTTCCCAGTAATTTACAAAGCTCTTTGCTTTGATGTGACTCAAGGCCGAATGAATGGGGCGCCCAATGAGACTCGAACTCACTCGCGTAGGTTTGCTAGTCAAGCTTGCTAACCGTTACACCACCAGAGGTTCCTAGTAATTTACAAAGCTCTTTGCTTTGATGTGACTCAAGGCCGAATGAATGGGGCGCCCAATGAGACTCAAACTCACTCGCGTAGGTTTGCTAGTCAAGCTTGCTAACCGTTACACCACCAGAGGTTCCTAGTAATTTACAAAGCTCTTTGCTTTGATGTGGCTCAAGGCCGAATGAATGGGGCGCCCAATGAGACTCGAACTCACTCGCGTAGGTTTGCTAGTCTAGTTTGCTAACCGTTACACCACCAGAGGTTCCTAGTAATTTACAAAGCTCTTTGCTTTGATGTGGCTCAAGGCCGAATGAATGGGGCGCCCAATGAGACTCGAACTCACTCACGTAGGTTTGCTAGTCTAGCTTGCTAACCGTTACACCACCAGAGGTTCCCAGTAATTTACAAAGCTCTTTGCTTTGATGTGGCTCAAGGCCGAATGAATGGGGCGCCCAATGAGACTCGAACTCACTCGCGTAGGTTTGCTAGTCAAGCTTGCTAACCGTTACACCACCAGAGGTTCCTAGTAATTTACAAAGCTCTTTGCCGAATGAATGGGGCGCCCAATGAGACTCGAACTCACTCGCGTAGTAATTTACGAAGCTCTTTGCTTCGATGTGGCACAAGGCCAAATGAATGGGGCACCTAATGAGACTCGAACTCACTCGCGTCGGTTCGCTAGTCAAGCTTGCTAACCGTTACACCACCAGAGGTTCCTAGTAATTTGCAAAGCTCTTTGCTTTGATGTGGCTCAAGGCCGAATGAATGGGGCGCTAATTGAGACTCGAACTCACTCGTGTAGATTTGCTAGTCTAGCTTGCTAACCATTACACCACCAGGGGTGCCCTCTTTATTCTAATATATGCTTTTGGGGGGCAAGAACATCCTCTATATAATTAACAAGAGTCGCGGAAAACTCAACTTGCATATGTAAATTCATTTTTTCATGGAGGTGCCCGTGGTGTAATTGTTATCGTCGCAGGAATTGGACACGGCGACTCGAGTTCAAATCCTGGACGAGACTGATTGCATTTCACATAGCACTAATACCCTTGGGAAAGGTATGAATCCAATTATTCTCCCTCCAGCTATGGGTAAATAGTAGGGCAGACTAGGTTCTTCAGCCTTGGTGAGGCAACTAGTCTAGGAGAAGGAAAACTCTGAATTCAAACCTGTTAAACTTCGCTTAAAATTGACCTTGTGTCATATCCTGCCCGAGTGGAGGGGTTGGGTAAATAGGGTAAATTCATTTTTTAATTTTTGCTTTATGTTTTTATAAGCAAACAATATATATTACTGGTTTGGTGAGAAAGCTATATGTTCTGCCACTGGTGGTAGTGTTGTGGTTGTAATAGTAGGAAATGGATACGGGGACACGAGTTCAAATCCTGGACGAGACTATTTTCATATCGCTGAGAAAGATATGAATCCAAATATTCTCCCTTCAGCTATGAGAAATAGTAGGGTATACTGAACTCTTTAACTTTGAAAGGAAAACTCTGACTTCAAACCTGTTAATCACGGTTTAAAAATTGACCTTGTGTCGCAAGTTGCTTGTGCAGGATGGGAATATACACGTATTTTCTGTGGCTTAAATAGCTTCTTTCTTTTTTAATATCGGATGTCTTCCTGAAGTCAAACATTCAGATGTGTTGGGCAAAAATAATTTTTAAAAAAATCATCTCAAAATCGTAAGAAAAAATATCAAAATGTCTAATTGGGCAAGAATTTTATTTTATTTTTTCTTCTCTCTAGACATATCTTCATCATCATCATCATATCGTGCTGGCAGCACGGATATCCCTGACCCTCTTTCGCCACTCCTCCCTATCGTTCATCGCCCTAGGTAGGTCTTCAGGACAACAACCTGTATCCTCACATAGCTGCTGAATGTACGTTCGTGCTGGTCGTCCTGCTTTTGCGCGGCCGTGTGTGGGGATCCATAAGAGTACATCTCTTATGAGTTCATCTCTGCTTCTCCAGCAATGTCCTGCATGTCTGGTTCGTCTAACTTGAATAGTTTTCGTGATAGGGGGCAGGTGGCCATACAGTTGGTGTCTTGTTGGGTGTTGCCGCCAGGACTTGTTGAGGATTGCACGCAGCATTCTTGTGTAATTGCCATCTAGTTTCTTCTCCAGCCGTTTTGTTAGCGTCCATGTAGTGCATCCATATAGCAGTATCGATGTGACCGCTGCCTGGAAGAAACTGCGTTTCATTTTATCGGTTAGGTCTGATTTCCATATAGTCGATAGCCTATTGATAGCTGTCCATGCTTTCGTTAACCTCGTTTCGATGTCCTTTTCGGTTGATTCGACGCTGCTTCCTAGGTACGTGAATTTGTCTACTAGTTTAAGAGGGGTTCCTTCTAGAGTGGAGATGTCCCCCGTTTGGTTATAGCACATATATTCCGTTTTATGTGCATTAACATGGAGGCCTATGCTTGCTGCTGTTCGTTCCAAACTATGCAGAAGTGTTTCGGCTTGGTCAGGTGTATTTGCCAGTATCGCTATGTCATCGGCGTAGTCGGCGTCGGTAATTGTTGTTGCGGGGTATCTTCTGCTTCTTTTCTTCGTCAGTTCGAAGCCATTCTCTTTGATTTTGTCAATCGATGTTCTAAGTACGTAGTCTAGACAAATGATAAAGAGATACGGAGCCAGCGTGTCTCCTTGTAGTACTCCTGCTACTATGTCGAAGTATTCTGTGTCTCCATCTGGTGATCGTACTTTTACTTTAGTGTTTCTATAGAGAATCGTTATTGCCGCTACGGTTTCTTTAGGTATGCCGTACGCTAGTAGGATTTGTTCCATCTTTCCTCTGTGAATGGAGTCGAAAGCCTTGGTAAAGTCGACAAATATTAATGTCGCTTGTAGGTTCTTTGCCCGTACACCTTCAAGGATTCTGCGGATGGTTAATATTTGTGAGGTCGTAGATCTATTTCTTCGGAAGCCATTTTGGTTTTTTCTAAGTATGTTGTCGATTTTGGGTTCTATTCTGTTTCGTAGTAGGGCATTGTAGATTTTGGCAGCTATGGATGTAAGTGTTATGCCTCGGTAGTTTTTGGCTAATCCGAGGTCCCCCTTTTTAGGGAAGGGGAGTATGCATCCCTTCGTCCATCTATCTATCGGATTTTGATTGTATACTGCGTTGCAGTGTCGGAGCAGTATGTCGTCGAATTGTCTGGTCTTCCATACTTCCGGGGGAATTTCGTCCAGTCCTGCAGCTTTTCTATTTTTAATTTTTCTGAGAACCGAGTCGAGTTCTTCTTGTGTGAACGGTCCAAGTTTAATGTCTAATTGTTTGCTAATTATTCTGGTGATTGGTTCAGGCGTTATTTTTGGTGGGTTTCCAAGTAAGTTTTCGAAGTGCTGTTTCCACAGTTTTATTCTTTCTTGTTGGTTTGCTGCTTTAAGTTTTGCTTTGGCCGTGTTCTTTCTTCTGCTCACTTCGTTTATTGTTTGCCAGGCAATTCTAGATTGTCTATCTTCCACCGAGTCTCTAATCTTATCTATCTGATTTTGAATGTATTCTGTCTGTTCCTTTATATATATGCCTGTTAATTGATATTGTGCCGTTTTTAGTTTTAAGGCATTTGTGTTTGTTGGGTTTTTTCGATAGTTTTTGGAGGCTGTTTTCACTAGTGCACGTTTTTCTCTCACCGCTAAAGTTTCCCATGGGACTCTATATTTAGTTTTAATTT
>OY757917.1:30766528-30774028 GCA_963585895.1 Sepioteuthis lessoniana
AAATCCAACTCCATCCTGTTTATAAAATGGTTGTATTTTCCTATTTTTTCTTGACTTTTTCTTTTTAAAATTATTGCACGGATTTTTTTAGATAACTTTCTGCTATCTTTTTTTTTTTATGTTTCTAATTTCCTTATGACGATTCTTCTTTCTTTTTAAATCTTCAACTCAAACCCGCGTTTCTAATGACTTGAAACGCCTGGAAAATTGGCAAATATTATTTTTTCCGTCTTTGGCAAATTTATTTTCCAACTAGTTTTGTTCTCAGTGCACAGTGAGGGTTTTTTTATGGTTTCGGACTTGTTTACATCTTCATCTCTGTCCTCTTAAAAGCTGGAACATTATTGTTAGGGGTCAACAGTGAACATTATCAATTCCACAATGTTGATCTCAGACTGCACAGAGAAATGTTATCTAAGATGAGCCGGTGAGGCGCGTTATTTGAAAGAAATTCAGATTTACATTTTTGTCTTATAAAAAATAAATTGAACAAGACGATTCATAAAGCTTTTGAATTCCCGTTGGTAAGTTTTGGTTTGTTTGATGGCATATCAACCTTCGTGGGTTATTCACTGCCGAAGCCATCCTTGCAGGGGAACATAAGTGGTACAAATTAAACCATAAAATAACGGTTCATATCTTTCGTATTCGTCCAGAAGTTTTCGTAATGGCGTGACTGGAATTCGAATTTGCCTATTATGATATCTCTCTCTGGTATTGAAACCACTGGACAATCAGAGATTATATATATATATATATATATATATATATATATATATATATATATATATATATATATAATCTCTGATTGCCCAGTGGTTATATATATATATATATATGTGTGTGTGTGTGTGTGTGTGTGTGTGTGTGTGTGTGTGTGTGTGTGTGTGTGTGTGTGTGTGTGTGTGTGTGTAGAAAAACTGATAACAACGATCCAAGTGGAAGGAATGATTTATTAACGGGTCGACACTATAGCGTTTTGGTTCTACTGAACCATCATCAGGACCATGAGGGGTGATATTAATAATTTTAAGTTAACGATGGATGTTTAGAAATGTGAAATACAAAAACATAGCGGAAAATATGTATAGTAAGAAAAAGTTGGCCGTTTAACTGGCGAATCATATATATATAGGGTGTAACGATAAAATTGTCGCCCTAGAAAGGACGATATAATTCCATTTCCGTTTAATGAAAACCGGTTTTCTTTTTTTGTTGCAGACCATCTACTAGTTGGCCAGTTGTGTACAAATCCCAAGAGCGATCGGAGCCTTCTATCATGTCTGAAAGTGACACAATGTTCAACGAGCGAGATCGGAGATGCGCCGCTGTACAAGTTATGATCCAAGTTATGACAACAGGACCATTGCCAACACCCTAAAAGTGCAAATCCGGACGGTTCAAAGTGCCCAGGGTGATGAAAACAAAGTTTCCAGCTACGGTTATGGTCTTTGGTGTGGTTTCAAGTGAGGGCCACGTCATGCCACCTCACCAAAGTGTACCTGGATGTGCTGAAGTGTGTGGTGATCCCCTGGTGCAATCAGGTGGCCGGTGGCAGACCCTGGGTGTGGCAGCAGGACTCAGCGCCGGCCCACAAGTCCAAAGAGACCCAGGCTTGGCTCCAGAAGGAGTGCTACGACTTTGTACCCTTCTCTCACTGGCCCTCCTCCTCTCCCGATCTGAACCCACTGGACTACTTCGTTTGGTCATACGTCGATAACATCACCAACATGACTTCCTACAACACCAAAGCTAGCCTGATCACCGCCATCTGCCGAGTATTCGCCGAGCTCCCACCGGCGCTTGTGGAAAATGCATGCTCCCAGTTCCGGATCCGTATCGAGGCGGTGATTGAGGCTGAAGGCGGCTACATTGAATAGATGTCAGCTCTACTACATAATCAACCTGAATTGATTTTTTCAATAAAATTTTAAAAATAAAGCTGTTGTGTTGTTTTCTTTAGGACGACAATTTTAGCGTTCCACCCTGTCTATATATATATATATATATATATATATATATATGTATGTATTTATTTATATATATATATATATGGAAATAAATCATGGAAATTAGTCAGACAGTATGAAGAAAATAGAAAGACAAGCATTCTAAATGTGTTGAATTAATTCATGATGGTAAAGACAACGTTGAAACGTTTCGGTTTTATTAAGCCTTCAACAACGATAGATGCTTTTTTTATTAAAGTTGTTGTCCAAGCAACAATTTTTCTCCATCATAAAGCTCTGATGAGGGTTTAATAAAACCGAAACCATTTAACGTTGACTTTACGATCATAAATAAATTCATCACATTTGGAATATTTTGTTGGTTTGTTGGGTTTTACGGCATATCAACCTTTGAAGGTTATTTAATGCCAAAGCCATTTTTATACAAATAATCAGTTCTATTTCCGACAATTCAGTTTACCATAAGTACACAGTTTAATTTTCAAAAACATTTCTATTTCAACCTATTCAGTTTATTCAAACTGTTCTAATTCAGCCAATTCAGTTTAGTATAAGTAAAGTTTTTTTTACTTACAGTTAAATGTCAAAACAGTTCTATATTAAACAATTCATTTTAGCGTAAGCAGAGTTTCAATGTCAAAAACAGTTCCATTTCAAACAATTCAGTTTAGCATTAGTACGCAGTTTAAATGTAAGTATGCAGTTTATTTGTCAAAAACATTTCTATTTCAAGCTATTCAGTTTAATCAAACTGTTCTAATTCAAACAGTTCAGTTTAGCATAAGTATTCAGTTTAGTTCTATTTAACCTATAGATAGGACCGTCTCACGTGCTACACTTCCAGGCTAGAGTGAACCTGGGAGCGATGGCAATGAAGGAGTACTCTGCATTCCCCAAAGCCACAGCATCACTGGAACCTCACCATCAGATTGTTTACTGTCATATCCAGGACACTCGTTGCGGGGGTTTTATCCCCTCTGCAGAAGTGCAGTCGGTGTATTCTACAGCCCCAGCCGCCTGGGCAATGGAATATTTTTTTTTTCTGTTTTCTTCATATATGTACATATAGTTATTAAGTGAGCCGAACGTATTCGAAGGTGACCCCAAGGCTTCATTTTTAATAGCTACTACACGAGGTGTAGGGGACGCGCTACTCCTTTTCCTGAATTGCTCAACTTACCCTTGATCCGTACCTTGTAATGCTGAGTGTTAAGCAAGAAGGTATCAAGCACCATTTTTTGAGTCTTTGGTATGACTTGACCTGGGTGACTCTATTTCTACGTTACATAACTTTTATATATATATATATATATATATATATATATATATATGAACATGTTTGATTGAATAATGAAGACACTTTTTGTCAATATAATTTTATTAAGATCCTTTTAAGTTTCCTGATAAGTGCCTTGGTTTCAGGTTGGACTTAGTGGATGAATTTACCAAAATAGTCCCAAGCACTTTCGGACCTTTTATAGGCCGTTACGTTTCGGTTTTTTCGTTTAATAGCGTATCAACCTTTGTAGGTTATTTAATTTCAAAGCCATCCTTCTAGACGAACAACAGTGATGCTATTTAACAGATAGCTAGTAATATAAGAGGTTTCAAACCTTTCCCAAGGGCATTTGTCAGAAAGTGAACGTTATAGCGTGACTGGAGTTCGAACTCGCTTATTACGATCCCGTAGTCCTTTGCTTTAGCCATTACACCACGGGGACCAAGGACGTTCGGGTCTTTTTTCTTGTTCTTTATTTTATTTAACTTATCTTTTTACAAGACTACTGCGATACTTTTAGGTGTCAGTATCGTTGTGAGCTGCAGGATCATGTATTCTTAAATATGGTACTTGGGCTGCAGTCTTTTTATTAAGTATGTTTGATTAAATGATAAAGACACATTTTGTCTATATAATTTGATTAAGATCCTTTCAAGTTTCCTGATAACTGTCTTGATTTCAGTTTTAGAATTGGTGGATGAATTTACCACAATTGTACTGAGCGTTTATTGTGTCTTTATTATTTAAAAGTGCTGTGACTTGGATGATCTATGTTCTTTCCTTTATTTCTAATTCACACAGTCACTTTTCTACGTTCATATAGAATGTTCCAACTGTGGAGGTGCCCGTAGTGTAATGGTTATCGTCATAGGAAATGCACACGACGACATGAGTTCAAATCATGGACGAGACTGATTGCATTTCACATAGCACTAGTACCCTTGGTAAAAGTATGAATCCAGTTATTCTCCCTCCAGCTGGTGAGTCAACTAGTCAAAGAGAAGAAAAGCTCTGAATTCAAACCTGTTAAACTTCGCTTAAAAAAAATTGACATTAACCTTATGAATTTTCACCTCTGCTAAAGTTTTTCGTCCCGCAGTTAATACCACCTTCAAGTTTTTCATGGCTTCCATGATGAATTTTTTAGACTTTGTAGGATATCTTGCATATTCTAAAGCAATCTACAATCCAACATAGCAAAACTATATTAGGCTTTTGTGTAATCGATCCACACCATGACTAAAATTTTCCGCCTCGCTTGGCTTTCATTGAAGATGTGCTAATCAATGTTCAATAAGGCAGTTGTTCGTCTTGATCTCTGGTGGTACTCTTTCTATTCCTCCGGAAACTGTCCACAGAATACAAACGGGCAATAGATATCCTCACTAATCTGTGCGGTTAGGTTTTTCCACGTCATAAGTAGACAAGTTATCGGTATATATGGGTTGGGTTCCTTTTCGGGGATCTTTCAGGATCAGGGTAGACTTCCCCTTCGTTATCCATTCAGATATTCGTGCTTCTTCTAGACACCTGACATTGGCATAATGGTCAGAGTATTCGCCAATGGCCCGGGAGACCTGTGTTCAATCCTAGGTCGAGTCAGCCCAAAGACTTTTAAAATGGTACTTGATGCCTCCTTGCTTAACACTCAGCATTATAAGGTACGGATCAAGGGTAAAGTGGGGAAATCTAGGGAAAAGAGTAGCGCTCTTCCCTACACCTCAGTGTAGTAGCTATCGAAAAGGGAGCCTTCGGATCACCCTCGACTATGGTCACCAACTTTACTTACTTAATTGAACAGGCTGTCTGTCATGGAGAGACGTGAATCTTTTGAACCAGAATCCATGCATGCCATCATGGCCTGGTGTTTTCCAAATCGGTACTTTCTTGACTGTTGCCCTGAGCGATTCTAGGTGAATGTCCACCTCAGATCCTTCAACGAGTCCTTGTAATTTTTTTTGTATTACTTATCTATTTGACCCATATCTTACTCCAAAGATTTTGTGTTGTTTTTGCATCTGGTTGTTATTTTTGTCCTTATGCCTTTTCGACTTGTTGGTAGAATTTTCTTTCGTTTTTTTGGAATGTCCTATTTTGTCTGTATTGCTTAATCCTGTCTCAGTATTTTTCAGTCTTCCTTCTTTTGCTAATATCTTTTGTTTGATCTCTTCAATTTGCATTGTCAAGCTTGTCTGCTTTTTTTTGTATTCATTTTCTCATCTCATCATATCCTTTTGAGTTTTTTCCTTTCTTAGCACGTTCACTTGGAGTTGCAATTTCTTTAGCAGTTTTTCTTGCCAAATTTTCTATCTCGGTTTTAAATTTCAGTTCAGGTTTCTTTGTGGAGCACAGATTTTTTTTTACGGACTAATTTCACTCCTGCATAGATTAGCTTGTTTACTTTAACGATGTCTTCTGTTGAGATATTTGGTAATAATTTGTTTACCATTTCGCTTTCAACTTTAACTTTTATCCAGTCTTGTGTTTTTTGGGGGGATGGTTGTGTTGTCTTATTTTCAGTTATGATTTATATCATCAATTCCGTATTTATCTTGTCTTCTTTTGTTAACATTTCTTTTGAGGTGCTGGAGTCTGTGGCGTTGCGGTTGTCAGAATTTTTCTTTTTTTATTTGGTTAGTGGGTAACTATTTTCAGGATTTAGTGTTTCGATTGGAATCAAGGGATCTTCTTAATATTTTACACTATTTATTTGTTCCCATATTTCTCGTATCTCAATATTAGAAAACCATTCTTTCTTTAATTTCATTCTATCTTGGTCAGCCAGCTTTTGGTTTGTTGTATCCAGTCTTGCATGATTTACTCAAATTTCAATTATTTTTTCTGTGCCCTCTTTGGGTCGGATTGCTCTTAAAATTACTGTGAAGTACATTTTTGCTTTATTCTTTGGTTCATTTCTTCCATTGATTAGTTTCTTTTCTCATTCTTTGTATACGTGATATTTGAACAACCAACAATCACAGGATGCCTATCAGGTCCTCCATCTTACTATCAAGGGAGCACTTGCCGAGCATAACACTCAGTTCTAAAATCTGAGTCCCACTTTGATTTGAATTTGGATTGCTCATTTTTCACGGGTAGTATGTTATAGCTATACCTAACCCATGGGTTCATTATCATCTTTGTTCCGGACACAGATGTGACCTGGTATTCTTAAGAAGATCCCACCAAGTGGGCTGCAAAAAATACTTATACCTTTAAAGTAAGTAAGTTTTAACTTGGTGATATGGTGACATATCCTACCATATCCCAAAGATGGACTTGTCCAACCTAAACATATTCTCCGAGCTAGCTAACTCGGAGAAGACAACTTCTCGAGACATTTAACTGACAGACTGCAAGCCGAGAATGGCTAGTACTTCTTTTGTAAGACTTCCTTTTTTTCTCCTGATACAATAACGTTCTATTACCCGTTGTTTGAATTGTTCTTCCACCGGTCATATCTGAAGATCACAACACTTAGTAAAAAATCTTTTAGGATTTGGTGGGGGAGATAGGATTTATTTGTTTTTGCTTTTTGTTTTGTTTTTATTTTCCCCAGTTCTTCACTATATCCCAATTATTTTCAATTTTTGACCGTAGGATTCTAAATTAAAACTAAAATTACATTATTCAAACTTTGCACATATCCATTTGATAATACAATAAGCCAAATAGATTAGTGATAAAGTAGTTTGAAATTTCGATTTTTCAATGCTTTCTTCAACGTTCCATGTAGGGGAGGGTTGGTTAAGTTGGTTTATGGGCTTTTATGGCATGTCAACAATTGTAGGTTATCTATCGCCTAATCCATTTTTATGTCAATCAGTTCTATTTAAAATAATTCAGTTTAGCATAAGTACACAGTTTAATGGTAAAAAAACATTTCTATTTCAAACTATTCAAGCAGTTATATGTAACAATTCAGTTGAGTTTAAATACAGTTTTAATGTCTAAAACAGTTCTATTTGAAATAATTCAGTTAAGCATAAGCACGCAGTTTAAATGTAAGTACGATTTAATTGTCAAAAACATTTCTATTTCAAGCTATTCAGTTTACTCAAACAATTCAGTTTAGCATAAGTATACTGTTCTATTTAACCCATTGATAGGGCCCTAGCAGGTGCTACCACTCCAAACCAGGGTGGACCTGGGAGCAATGGCAATAAAGGGGTATTCCGCATTCCCCAAAGCTCTAGCACTGCTGGGACATCACCATCAGATTGTTTAGTGTCATATCCAGGACACTCGTTG
>OY757917.1:30779028-30781528 GCA_963585895.1 Sepioteuthis lessoniana
GGTGAAGAGGTTGGGCAAATATATACATTATAATAAAGAGCCCAAAAATATGTATCGACCCAACTCCTCTACAATTAACAGGATGTGACACGAGGTCAATTATATAAGCATTATACTGCTGGTTTGAATCCAGAGTTTTCCTTCTAGACTTGTTGTCTAAACAAGAGTCTGCTCTTCGATTTTCTCACAGATGAGAAAGAGCAAACAGATTGATACCATTAACAAAATAATTAGTATAAGTAATTAGCTTAATAGGCTGGAGCTATTGAATACACCGACTGTATCTGTCCAGAGGATTAAGACCCCCACCTCGACACAACACAATCTAAGGGGGAAGCTCCAGCTATGGAGATGCGGGGAATGTAGAGTACCTCTTCATTGCTATTACTCACAGATCCATTCTGACCCGGAGTGGTAGCACCTGATAGGGTCGTATCTATAGGTCAAATAGAACAAATTGTGTGCAAACAAATGACTGGTGTTAATTGAGACTGTTATAAAGCAATATTTGAAACCATTCGCCAATGGACCGGGAGACCCTGGTTCAATCCCAGGTCGAGTCATACCAAAGACTCTAAAAATGGTACTTGTTGCTACCTTACACTTACATGCTTAACAGTCAGCATTATAAGGCAAGAGTAAAGTGGAGCAATCCTCCCCTACATCTCGGTGTAGAAGCTATCGAAAAGGGAGCCTTTGGATCACCCTCGACTTCAACTTTAACTGGATGCAAAAATAACTCTGGCTCGTTTAAGAATGATATCAACAAAATGTGTTTAAAATTATATATATATAGAATAAATATGAAGAAACAGGATTTGGCATTAAATCACCTACAATGGTTGATATGCCATAAAACTAAACCAAACCAAATCAAACCAAACGTAGTTATTTACTAAGGTGAGCTTAGTTGTGACAAAAGATTAAAAAAAAAACTCTTAAACTCCTCTTTAAAATTGTCCGTTGGTCACATCCTGCACGCACGGAGAGGTTGGGTAAATTCATATATATATATATATATATATATATATATATATATATATATATATATATATATGTTGTGGACAAAGGTGTGAAAAACCGATCTACAAATTAATTTTCTAAGAAAAGATAATTTGGAACTATTTACCTTTGTTAATTTATTTTTACAAATCATTTTTATCGAATATATATGTATAAAGAGGATTTGGCATTAAATAACCTACAATGGATGATATGACATAAAACAAAACCAAACGAAATCCCATATATTTAATACATATGTATAAATAGGATTTGGCATTGAATAACCTACAATGGTTGATATGACATAAAACAAAACCAAACGAAATCCCATATATTTAATACATATGTATAAATAGGATTTGGCATTAAATAACCTACAATGGATGATATGACATAAAACAAAACCAGACGAAATCCCATATATTTAATACATATGTATAAATAGGATTCGGCATTAAATAACCTACAATGGATGATATGGCATAAAACCAAACCAAACCAAACCAAACAAAATCTTATATATTTTGTAAGAAAAGATAATATAAGTCAGCGAGTAAATTTTTTAAAGACAAAACGTGAAGATTCATATATGAAATTTAGCAGTTTTGTTTTGTCTTAATCTAATGGAATAATGGATTTTATGTGTGCAAAAGATATTTGTGTGAGTAAGTCACGATGAGAGGGATTGAGAAAATGTATTTATGCGTTAGATATAAATGCAGCAGCTGCTGAGATATTTTTTATTAACGAGGATGGGCTGTAATAACAGTACTCATAAATCTATGTGAAACGATAACATATTCTTTCATGCTGCGTTTCTTTTTCCAACTGTTCAGTTTCAAGCTATCCTGCCTCCGCGTTTTAGTTCGCATCGGCTAAGAATAAGGGGTCTCATCTTTCTACTCCTGGGGTTTCCGGTCAGCAAAATCCCGTTACTCCTCTCTCATTGTGTCTGCTGGCTTCTGCTATGTGTATACATCACAAGTATACTGTCCGTCTCAACACACACACACACACCTATATATATATATATATGGTGCGGAAGCAAAATATAATAGCTTTATTTCCGGAAATACCGGGGTTCAATCCTAGGTCGAGTCATACTAAAGACTAAAAAAAATGGCATTTGATGCCACCTTGCTTAACACTCAAATTTATATGGTACAGATCAAGGGTAAAGCAATGCAATCCAAAGAATGGCGTAGCGCCCTGTCCTACACCTCTGTGTAGTAGCTATTGAAAAGGGAGCCTTCGGGTTACCCTCGACTACGGTCACCAACTTTACTTATTTATTATCATATTAGAATATTCCTAATTTTCTTTCCGCATCCTATATATATATATATATATATAAATTAATTTTAATGAGATGGCTCTCGACTGTTTTCTAATGTGTTGATCAAATTCTTACCCCTAATATTTTGGAAACATATCCAATGTCTTTATGACAGCGGTGGGGGCATACCGGAGGTGCGTTGCAGTTATCATCGAAGCA